>CM077112.1:18230791-18281404 GCA_039619505.1 Cimex hemipterus
TAAATATTTTTGTTAGGTATGTTTAGTTTAAAAATAAATAAACAACATTGCAGATTTATAATATGTTTACCACTAAATCATGTTTTTTTTTTTTTTTTTTTTTTTTTTTTCAATTACAAATTTGTGAATAGTTTTCATTCTATCAATTTAGTACATGTTTTAATAGGGATATTTGTAAATAAATAACAAATTTCACTAAAGCACAATTTTAATTTTGTGAGTAGAAACATCTCTTACAAAAAGTAGATGCGCAGATAGAAAAAATCTTACAAGAAATAGTATAATATTATATTTTATAACGACTTTATTGTCTTTTTCGTAGAATAGTGTATCATTCTTTATTAACGTTGAGTTGTAAGCATTGTATTTTATATATTTTTTCTACTTACTTTTTTATACTTTTAATGGGTTTTTGACTCGTAAAATAAATAAATGGTATGTTTAGTTCAAAAAATAAAAAAACATTGCAGATTTAAAATAAGTTTATTACTAAATCAAGAAAAAAAATTATTTCAATCACAAATGTTTATAAGAAATAGAATAATGTTTTATTTTAAAAGGATTTTATTGACGTTTTCATTGATATATAGTACAGAGGTTTATTCTTTATTAAGGTCTAGTTAGTTATAAGTAGTTATGTATTGTATTTTTTTTTTCCTTTTTCTCTTTATTTTACATACTTTTTAATGGGTTTTTGACTTGAAAATTATTTTTCGAAAATTATTTTTTAAAAATGAATACATATTAATGCAGATTTAAAATATGTTTACCACGGAATCAATTTTTTTTTCAATTGTAATTTTGTGATTAAAAGCATCCCTTGCAAAAAGTAGATTTTCAGATAGAAAGAATCATACAAGAAAGCGTGGAAAATTAATAATCTCTTCAGTAAATAATAAAATAATATTTTTTGTGACTTAATTAACTTAAAATTCCGTTGAGAATATTCATTGGAGCGTGCAGGAATATTTTTGTGTGTGGTTGTCCGATTCTGTATCATCGTAAAACCCAAGATTAAACTCAAATAAAATCCACATGTATAAATCGGAGGAAAGGCGAGAAATTTCGCCCTTTGGTTTAAATTATATTCGAAGGAAGAAAAAAAAAAATTATAAATCTATTTTAACGACGAGGCGTTTTCGACGACGCCGTCGAAAGTCGGCCCTCTGATGTAAGAAACGACCGACAGAGCTGGCCGGGTATAAAAACCCCTCTTAGAAAGTCGTACCAACTCGCAAAGCTGAATATCCACACCAGGGGGACACACGCATCTCAAAAGTAAGCAGCGCATACAATATATTCATTTTGGTAATGTCGAGTTAACGGAGAAAATGAGAGGTGAGAGAAGAGAGAGAACGAGAGAGAGAAAGTCTTTCATATACTGTTGATTTTGACAAAATTTTATTCATCGAATTTTTCGCTAAATACAAACAGGACTGCATAAAAAAAGGATCGGTAAAAAACGATGTGCATGTATTTGCTTTTGTCTACATGATTAAAATTAATCATTAAAAATCTTAACTCAAGAAAAAAATTAAATTTTTACAGCAAAACGTTTGAAAGTACAATTAAAATTTACGGAAAATATTGCTGTTCATTATTATTAAATTTTGCTAGTTTAAATATAAATATGTCTTAAGCACACGGGTTCTTCGGTTCGGTTACGTCTGGCGATGGAAACATTCATTCAAAATTTATATAAATTTATTAATTAAAACGTTAATATTAATTAAATCAGGGCAAGGGATAATTCCCAAGGAGGGAGAGTGAAGAAAGTCTTTCATATACTAATTACATGCTGTTGATTTTGACAAAAATTTATTTAGCGAATTTTTTGGTAAATGCAAACAAGTCTGCATAAAAAGAAGGACGGATAAAGAAAAAGAATTTACGTATATTTCCTTTTGTCTGTAATGATAACAATCGATCATTAAAAAATCTTAACTCCAGAAAAAATTAAATTTTTACAACAAAACGTTGAAAAGTACAATTATTTTGTACTCAAAATTTTACTGTTTACTATTTATGTTTACTAGGTTTGAATTTTAATACTCAATATTGATTAATACGTATGAAAAACAGGCTTTATTTAAAAAATAAATATGTCTTAAGCATACGGGTTCTTTGGTACGTTACGTCTCGCGACAGAAAAATTCGTTCAAAATCTATATAAATTTTTAAATTAAAACTTTAATATTCATTAAATCGGGACAAGGGATAATTCGTTATATTTTTTATTATTTCAAAAATTCCGAAACATTAAAAAGTTCAGATTTCATATGTATGGTTTTCTTTTTTTTTCCCATAATTATACTGGCTTTAATACAATCGCTGCTTTTCCTTCCTAAGAGACTTGAGAAGACAGGAATTTTTAAATTTGAAAGAAAGACAGCAAGTAAGGTGAAAAGGGCAGGTCCCTGTCAAGAAAAGATCGAAACTCAATTCTCTCCGTCAATAAATTTTAAATTCAGATTCTAGAATTAATTTTCGCTTTTTTCGACAATAAAGTGCGAAAAGAGCGACGAGGATGTTGTTTAAGGATAAGATTATGTTTTTATGTCACCATTAACATTACCATTACAGCAGACAATTGTTATCCGCGGTTCGCTCTAGTTGAGTTACAGAGGTAAGTGAAGAATGGGTATGAATGAAAGTAGAAGAAATCGTGAATAGAAATATCAATAGGGAAATCTTTCGATTAGCTCAAAAGTTCAGAGACAAAATCATAAAATATGATCTAATAGCTGGACGAAGCATCAGCATAACCCGACACCTAACACGAGCAACTCTACAACAAAATTTCCAGACAAAAACAGACCAAGCAGCCTATTATGACAATGTTCTTTGAGAAAGATGAAAGAGTAAATTTCGCTGATTCATCATCCATCTAAATGCGGATTTTTAAAAAAATATGTACTTCAGCTTCTGTAAGCCCGATTTGATTGATGCCTGTTGATGTGCGAACATTGCTTTCCTGGGCGGAATAAACTTTGTTTGTTACCGCAATTTTTCTTTTAAAAAAATATCTATATGTGTGTGTAAATAAATTAATGCATAACATTGACGATAGGAACACGCGAGAAAGTGCCCTGATTCGTATGCAGGATAAAGTGGAAGAAAAACACAAGTACAATAGACAAATTTGGATTTTTTTCTATTAGCCCGAAAGTTTAAAGACAAAAATCATAGAATATGATTTAATAGTGGTACGGTAGCAACAACATAACCCAATTGCTGACTCAATCAAATGGACCCTGTTCAGCAAAATTTCCAGCAGTTGAAAAACCAGACAAAGTAGCCTCCTATCTGTTCTTTGAGAACGATGAAAGAGCTACCTTAGCTGATTCATCATCCACTTCTTTTAACTGTGTATTTTTAAAAATATAAATTTCAGCTTTTTTGAGGCTCCTAACGATTTTTTTCTCATTTCTTCCTGGATAAGTACATGCCAGTTGATGTATGACAATCATGGTATTTTTATTATTGCAAAAAACCCTGAAATATGTGTAAACAAGTTTGTACATAATATTGACGATACAGAAAGTGTGAAAATGTTTCGAACCCTGAAATTCAAAAACCCGCAGTGATGTTTGATATGTACCGCCGCGGATGTATTATTGACGGTACTTACAAGCCAAATTATTTAATGTTGAGGATTGTCGTTGACTTCACAAAACAGAAATTTTGTACTTTGTTGTAAAGCATAGAGAATCGTTATGATCGAGCATCTCCTCCCCAACTAACGGGATGGCACGATACAACGATGCTTTTCTGTTTTGCAAGGATTGTCAACCGTCCAGGTTTTGCGAAAGAATCACCTCAAATAGCAAAGAAAGTATAAAGTAAACAAAAACAAGTTTGTAGAAACGTAACTAATCCTCAGGTAATATGTAATTTCTTCAAAAATCCAGTCTAGAAACCGACTTTCTCCGTGTGGACCCAGACCCATTTAAAGTTGGTACAGGAAGTGATGGCCTCCTCTTCCGGCCCAGGCGTCTTTCTTTACGTAATCGAGCCTGAGGAAGGAGAAGATAAACCTTTTTGTCCGCATCCTATCCCCCCAAACGAAAAAGAAAGCTTTCACTTTCCATCTCTCCAGTTACGTAACATTAACACCATTAACTAATCCACCTGTTTTATAATATCCTGGAAAAGACGTTATGGCCAAAAATTCAAAGAAAGACTAAATATCTAGTATAAATCTCTCTCTCTCTGCCTACATATTTATCTATCGTTCTCTGTCCATGTATTTACTTATCCATCATCTCTCTCTCTCTCTCTCTTTCTATATTTTTCTATAGTTACCTTTATCTATAGTTTTTATATCGACATCACACTATCTATTAACATAATATATCATCTTTCTTTCTATCTACATTTTCTGTCTATGTACCTCTACTTTTTTGTCTATATCTTTACGTATCTATTTATGTAATCTAACGTCTTTCTCTCTATCTATCTTTATATGTAGCTAATATCTCTCTCATTCTCTATGTATTCAACAATTTACTTTTCTATGTATCTATTATTTATCCCTTTATCCATTATATTTCTATTTCTATGTCTATCTCACTAATTATTTATCTACCATCTTTCTCTTTATATCTATATATCTCCAATTGTCTATATTTATATATCCATCATCTTTGATCTCTTTTTTTTCTCTCTCTCTCTATCTACCTCGCTTTCTTTCTCTCTCCCCCTCGTGCTACCTCTATCTATTGTACCTATCTTTCTATTTCCTCATTTTCTTTCTCTTATCTCTCGTCCGCGCATCCCTCTCTCTCTCTCTCTTGCCTTGCTCAATCTCTCTCTATTTTATCTATCTATACCTCTTTCTTACTCTCATTCCTGTTCCATCGTTATTTCTTTTTATATATCTCCAATTGTCTATGGATCCATAATCTTTTTCAATCTTTCTCTCTCTCTCTCTCTCCTCCCTTGTTCTACTTCTCTATATTGTACCTATCTTTTTATCTATCTCTCATTTTCTTTCTCTTTATCTCTCACCCGTTCCCTCGCTCTTTCACACACTCTCTCTCTCTCTTCCATCGGCTCAATCTCTCTCTATTTTATCTACCTATATCTCTTTCTTCCCCTCACTCCTGCTCCCTCGCTATTTCTATCTAAATATCTTTTTCTATATTAATAATTTCTCTCTATCTTCCTCTATTTGTCTGTCTATATATCTATCTACCTTATTTATAAGTATCACCTATTTCTCTATCTATTATCTCTCATCCTTTCTTTTTCTATCTAAGTATACATCTATTTATTTATCTTTGGATCTTTCATTCTCTTGATCTATTTATTGTCTCTCTCTCTCTCTCTCTCTCTCTCTCTCCCCCCTCTCTCTGTATATATATATATATATATATATATATATATATATATATATTTTCTATTATTTCTGTCAATCTATGTATAATCTCTGTCAATTTTCTAACCTCTCTCTGTCTCTTTAATTACCAATTTATCTATTTATTTTTCTCTGAGTTTATCTATTGTTTATCTATTTACCTCTAGTTAACTACATATTTATATCTATCATATCTCTCTCTCTCTCTCTCTGTATTTATTTACTTACACTTTTATTTACTTACTTTTAAACAATTTACATGGCGTAGATAATTAGTCATGTTAAAATTCCATTTGCAGGGTGTTTTGCTTCGTAACGTTCATTAAATTTTGTATTCCAGATGTGGTTGGCTGTCTTTCTGTTTGCTTTTATTTTTGGCCTTCTTCTCCTCCTCGATGCCAAAAAACCCACCAACTTCCCACCAGGTAATTGCATAATTTTTAATTATTTCGCTATTCCTACTATAGTGGAGAACGTTTAACAAACTGCTTGTTAGATGGCAGTAATATTAATAAAAAATGATATTTTAGCAGGATTTAATAATCTGTACTAAAATAATCCTTATTTTATCATTTAAAATTCCATGAGCTATGTCAGGATTTTGATTTTGATAAAATAATTGGACATCATGATCCCCAGAACTTTTAATTAACTTACACTAGTTTTTCACCTGTATTATTTACTATAAAAATAATATTGGTGAGAAAAGCAATTAGGAAAATTGCCTTAATTGACAAAATAGTTGTTAGTTTCTTAAGAGCATAAATTATTAACATTCATGTAAAAACACATACTTTATTGATTGTTTTGTTGATTAACTGAAGAACATTTTCAAGAAATTGCATTGTTCAACACAACTGCCATGCGGTATCAGAACCGAGTAAAAATTCAATTAGTAATTGAATAGAAATTTTCAAAGAAAATAATACACCTCCCGGTTTCCAATGCAGGACCAATTCAGACGTTTTTTGATATTGTGCCTTGTTTAGCGGCTGGAACAGACAAAATAATCAGAATAGGATCAATCTAATTCATGAAATTTGAAACTGTAACTACTTTAATCAAACTAAGAATTAAAAAGAATTCTTTGAAAATGAAGTCTTGTCTTTAATGCTCAGAGTAGAAAACTTTTTATTTAACACAGTTACAGTCAAGAAAAAAATCAACCAACACAAGGCATTAGATTTTTAATTAATTTCCAATATGCTTTTAATAAATCTTGTTTTATATAATTGGATTTTAACTGGGAAAATCAGAGTTGATCAAACTGTTAGATTAATCTTCTTGCATACTTCACCACAATTATTTACTATCTTGAAACTAGCAAGAGAATTTAATTTATTATATCATTTACTTTCAAAGCAAATGACATTTTTAATAAGGCACATTTAAAAATTTGCAGGTCCTAAGTGGTATCCTTTTGTGGGAAGTGCACTCTGTGTCGCCAAGATGAGGCAGAACATGGGAGGATATTTGTACAAAGCGACTGCTGAACTGGCGAGGCAGTACGGACCGATCGTGGGCCTCAAAGTTGGAAAGGACAGACAGGTAATCTGTTGCGACTACCCAACAATCAAGGAGATGCTCACCATGGAGGAGTTCGACGGAAGGCCACAGGGGCCGTTTTATGAAACGAGGACCTGGGGAACTAGAAGAGGGCTCTTATTAACGGACGAAGAGTTTTGGGTTGAACAGAGAAGATTTGTTCTGCGGCATCTTCGTGAATTTGGATTCGGAAGAAGAACCATGGCTGAACTCGTTGAAACTGAGGCGGAACATTTACTATCAGTCTTTAAAGAAAATGTAAATCACAAATATAATAATTTATAAATAAGAAATAATTACTAACTAATAATTCTAAAAATTGACAGGTGAATAAAGGTAACGGTAAAGCCATAGTGGAAATGGCTGACGCTTTTGGAGTGAATGTTCTCAACACGCTTTGGATGATGATGGCATCAATCCGTTACTCTCCCGATGACAAAGAATTAAAAAAGCTTCAAAATCTTTTGACAGAGCTTTTCGCTAACATAGATATGGTGGGAACTCTCTTTTCTCAATTTCCAGTTTTGAGACACATTGCTCCGGAAATATCTGGCTATAAACAGTTTATTGACATACACCAGCGGGTCTGGGCCTTCTTGAAGGTGAGTAGGTGTATATACATTTGTTGGTGACGAAGGCATATTGTTAAACATTTTTGTAATGAAAATTATGCACAGACTGAACTTGACAACCACAAAAAGACCTTTTGCAAAGGAGAGCCTAGAGACCTTATGGACGTTTATCTGGAAATGCTAAATTCAGAAGACAGGAAACCAAGTTTCTCAGGTTAAATAATCTTCGAACCTTTACAATTTTCTATTTAGCAACTATTCTTTACCATCAAAAATGTTTAGAATCACAACTTTTGGCCATATGTATGGATATGTTTATGGCTGGTTCTGAGACGACAAGCAAATCGTTGGGGTTCGGCTTCCTGTATATGGTTCTGACACCGGAAGTACAGAGAAAAGCGCAAGAAGAAATAGACAGAACTGTCGGGAGGGACAGATTACCTACACTTCAAGACAGGCCGAAGTATATGATTTGTTAGCTGTTTGCATTCGGTCGGTTATTTTATTTTTCTTTGCAGCATGCCCTACATTGAGGCGATTGTGTACGAATCGGTGCGTGTGTTCATGGGAAGGACTTTCAGCATACCTCACAGAGCTCTCAAAGATACCGTCCTCAATGGATACAACATTCCCAAGGTAATTTTATAAGCAATTAAAAACACTTCAAAAATTATTAAACACATTTGTCGATTGCTGATAATGTAGCTCTTAAGAAATGTGCTTCACTAGTACGTGTATTGAAATTTAATTTTATATTGTAAAATTATTAATTTTAAAACCAATAGGATTTATTTATTTTACTTAAATTTTATAATCAAAATTTTAATTACATTCCTCTATTAAAAAAAAAGAGGATGTTACAAGGGCGAGGGACAACAGAGAAAAAGCCGAGTTTTTTTGCCAGTCACCTTGCTGAAAATTTCAAACCAAATGAAAACATCAATGGCAGCTTACTTGAATTGAAAATATAAATTTAGTTACACCTAAAGAAATAACACAAGAAATTAAAAATTTACCTGTTAAAAAGACTCCAGGATATGGCCTTATCACTGAAGAAACACTAAAAAATAAATCCCACCCTTACATTGCAATCAGACTGAATTGTGTTCCCAGCATCTGGAAATTTGATGGTCATTATGAAAAAAAAAAGTGGGAAAACCAGCGAGCAAGGTCAATTCATACAGATCAATATCGCCACTACTGACAGTCTCAAAGCTCTTTGAAAAGTTCTAAAGTCCAAAAAGAACAAAACCCATTATAGAAAAAAAGAAAATTATCCCTGACCACCAATATGGATTCTGAGCAAGACATTCAAGAATAGACCACATCCAGTACACAGAGGGACAGAAATAATAGAAAAATCTCTAAGAAAAACAAATTTGTTCTATCTTCCTTGATGTCTCACAAGTTTTCAAAGATCTGGCGTCTATAAACTAAAAGGAATGCTACAAAAACAGTAGATATTGTCAGTTTCTACCTAACTGACAGACATTTTCGATTCAAACAAGAAGATTCAATAATATTTTAAAAACAAAAAATTGAGGAGTGTTACAAGGCAGCAGATTAGGTCCACTTCTTTGCTTGTAATACAGCATCGATTTTCCCAAAATAGATGGAATAAAAGTAGCAACGTTTGCAGATGAAACCGGTGATATCAGTAAGACCAACCATTCAACCCAAATCCTAAAAAAAAGTCTTGCAATAAGATAAATGAATGGAGAATGAAGCTAAATCAGTCCATATAAATTTTCCGAACAAAAAAGTGGACTTATCCTCTACATCTCACAATTGATGTAACTATACAGTGATACGGTAAAATATTTGGGAATGACCTTAGTTGCCATGCCGAGACCTTACGGTACAAAATAAAATATACAATCAAGTCCTAAAGCCTATGTGGAAATTGTGTATAACTATGGGGTTGTACCAAACACAGCAGTATTAAAATAATACTAACACTCCAAAATAAAATCCTACTTAACATGGTCAATGCACTTTGGTATGTAAGGAATAATCGGGATCTTAAAATCCCTGAAGTCACAGCGAAAATACCGCTAAACAGCCAGCACGGGAATGTCGAACCGATTCCTACATGATTAAACTACCGTGAGAAGGTAAAAAAAAGTACAAAGCTATCTGAACTATTGTAGTTTAAAATTTTGTGATTTATCAAAATGTAAACATATATTTATTCTATATCTATCATTAATGGTTGGTCTAGTATATATATATAAATGAGTTTGTCAAAGTTTGCACTTTCTTTCATAGTTTATTTAGCTGTTATTTTTTATTAAATGGGATAATGTACACTTTTGAATAGGATACAATGATTATTGCTAACTTTAATGGAACCCTCATGGATAAAAAGCTCTGGGGAGATCCTGAGAACTTCAGACCCGATCGATTCCTTGATGAATCAGGAAAGATTCATGTTCCCGATTACTATCTGCCATTTGGTTTTGGTATTGAATTTTGTATTTTCTACCAATTGTGAACATACGTATAAAAGCGATCTTTTTTAGGCAAACACCGTTGCATGGGGCAAACACTGGCAAGAAGCAACATATTCCTATTCACGGCCACACTTTTGCAAAACTTCAATTTTGAAATCCCACCAGGCCAACAACCACCGGACACAAAAGGCATTGACGGGGTCACTCCTTCACCGGGACCATATTACGCCCTGGTCACCCCCAGGACATAAAATACTCAGTTAGTTTTAATAAATCAAAATTTTGTTTTTTGTAAATTTTGTACAATTTACTTTTTTTTTTTTAAATCTGATTTTTTAGTTTTTACTACTAAGTTTGTTCTAAATGAATGCATTTGTGATATATATTTTATGATTGAAACATTTGAAGTGAAACTGAAAAACAATGTAAATAAACTCTTACATTTAGTGTATTTTTCTTATTCTTCCAACAGTATATGTAATATGTTAAATTTATTTTCCTGCCGTGATCGTAAGTTAATAAAATTATACCACTTAGAAAGAAGAAAATTCTGTGAAATGTTAATTTAAAAAATAACAGGCTGCCGGAGCGGAAAAATAAAATGGAAGACAATAAAAATTGCGGGGTAATACACTACAATGCCCAATATCGCAATTTAAATAAGAAAAATAGCTCCTTAAAAAAAAAAAAAAAAAAATGTGTTTTGTTTCTTATTATTGTTATGTAGAATTAGTTATCATACTTGAATGGAAGAATAAAAGGATAAAGACGAGCTACTCACGCTGAGATTGTTGCTAGTCTGACTCCATTATTATTGTTATTATTAGCCATACAAGCCTATGGGGAAATTTTAATTTATGAAAAAAAACACAATTTTAATTTAAAAAAAAAAGAAACAGAAATAAATTTTATAATTTTATTAAATTTATTGTAACTTGGCCTTCCGAATTAAGAATTAAGAAAAGAAAATCAAAGCTTGGATGGCAATAGGATAAATAAATAGGAGATATAGCAAACCTAAAATAGAATTTTTGGATGTTAGGGCGTGAAATGACCTTAGCCGTTAAAACGCCCTTAAAAACTAATAATAATAATAATAATAATAATAATAATAACAAGAGTATTGTTTTGTTTATGTATTTGTTTTTATGAAAGCCTTTTGTTTATCAAGGCTTTATTAGATTATTATTAATATAATGTTACACATTTTATTAATAAGTAAATTTAACTTAACATTTAACTTATTTTTATATTGACTTCTCCTTACACGTCAGTTTATCGGGTCTTGGAGCCGGAAGCAATCGCTGACAATTTTCCATTTGCCATCTTGGTTCGTTATTACAAATGACTGTGTGAAAGATCTGGCTATTTTCCCTTGGTACTTCACTGTGCCTGTCACTTTGATCAAGAAGGCCAATTTGTTAGGTAGAGTTGCAGCTGTGGGCCAAAAAAAAGTTTAATTTTATATCAATTTTTTTTATATTAAAGATGTTAAGACATACCAGATATTTTCTGGGCATCTAAAGAAAAAAGTTTATGCTCGCTCACTGGTAATTCCATTAAGAATTTCCCTATTTCATCTTTTCCAGTCGTTCCATTTCCATTCCATATCAAACTACCGGCATCCAAGTAAAGTCTGTTCATTAACTGAAATAACAAAGAAAAACAATTATTTCAGTGTACCATGATTATAAATTATCATAACAATTGGTGGGGCCATAGTGACTGAGTTGTTTCACTCTCCAACTGGTAGTAGAAAAGTAAAAAGTAATCCTTGTCATATAAGAGGGCTTAATATTAAACTCTACTATTTAAATCCCTCTTATTATGGACACAACAGATGTTAGGGACAAAGGACCAAACCATTTTACAATACCTTTTCTACATTACCAATTAAAATTTCATGATTCAAACCACAAACCACTAGTGTGGTACAAATGTAAGACATCCTAACCACTTGGTAAACATAATTGTTAATTAAGAAGAAGAAAAAAAAAAAAAAAGAAGAAAGAAACCTTTATTCTGGGATTGGTGTTAATTTACATGAAATAAATAAAGGACGTTCCTTCTATGAAATTAAAAGTAAAAAATATAGAAATCTTGGCACAATGTATACCAGAGGCAGGCCAGAAGAGAAATTTACAATAATTAATTCACTATTTTCGTGGTCTGTTTGACCAATTAATAAATGACAATTAATAAAGGTTTTAGTTGAGACAAAAAAATGTTAATGGCACGAGAGGGATTCGAACCCATGACTTTCGGCTAGATGCGCTGCTGCTCTACCACCTCAATCCACTCGGACATCAACTCCAATCTAGAAACTGTTCCAGTCCTTGTCTCCAAAATAAAATTATTCGCTGTCTTGGACCAAGGAACTGAATACTGATGAAGAATATCATCAGCAAGTTGAACATGTTTATTTTTACCGGGCAAAGATCAGCATGTGCTTTATCAGTTGATCCAGATTTTGGTCACCCACAACTCTGGAATGAGATCATTTACAAGAAGACTACCAACCAAACGAAACTCTCAATCTTGAGTGCTTTCCTGGATCTTCTTTCTGCACCTCCCTGGGTCCTCGACAGTCGACTTTATTTGATTGGTCCTGGTCGGCTGAGTCCCAGAAGGGGTGTGGCTACGAGTGCTCTGGACTGAACCTTCCGACTTGATTGACCTTTGCTTTTCAAATAATCCCCTTTTTGTACAAGTTTCTCAACCAGAGTAGATAAATCAGGTCTATTGGGCCAGGTGTATTCAGGGAGGGATTTCCATTAAGGAATCTCTGATCCCATGCCATGGTGAAGAAGTGTATTGCTTCATTTGGTTGACGTGACCCAAAATGTACGATGTCCCATGAATTGTGTCTGTGATCCTTCCAAAAAAAAAAAAAAAAAAGTACGTAGCATTTCAAAGTTCAAACAATCGCTACAGCCAGATGAAATAATATGAAGAATGTGGTTGTTAATATACTGACAACACAACATCCTGCAAATCCTTGTTGGACTTAACTTTACCAAATTGCTTTAGAAAATTGATTGATGCGTTGATTAAAAGATTATTTGATTCAAACAGAAACTCACGTGTCTCCGCTTGTCGAGATATTCATAATAGTAGTTGGTAAAGTCTTCCCCTGTCTTGCAAGCCTCATCAACTTGCGCTTTCAAATCCTTTAAGGCAGAATTATTTATTACGTTAAAAAACATCCATAATGAAAAATAGAATCAAATGATTTTTATTTATCGTACCTGATCCATTATAAAAGCTTAAAGCTCTCAACAACCGTCATAACACGGTGAGCTAAACAAGCTGGAATAACATTACAAGTTTACAACCTCCAACATAACAACATGAGGATTTAAGCGCCAATCGTACTGTTGAAAGGTAAATTCAAATTTATCATCATTTTCAGGCTTTGTTGTCAAGTTCAACTGTAATTTAGGAAAATAAGATTTTCTTCTTTCAGCAACTAGAAAAATTTAAAATCACTGATATAATAAGAAGCATATCTTCATCACAGCAATGGAATGTAAAAATTATGTTTACAACATAAATTGAATGACATTCTTATGACCGGTGACTTGAAGCTGGGTTTTATTTGTGGAATTCTAATATACCCAGCCACTTATCGACTGAGGAAAATTTTATCCTTGGCTCAATTTCTGTGGCATCTTGACTTACTCATAGAGATGTTAAAGGAAAAGCGATCTAAAATTAGAACATTTGAGTACCCTCTGCCCAAAAGACAGTAATGCCAGACCTCACCTATGGATAAGATACTACAACTGGGTGACATAATTATAGACACATTAAAGAATCACGATTTCAACAGTCAAAAATGATTTCTTTTGCCATTAGAATATTGTTCATGATATTAAAAGAAAATTAACTCTGGAAATGGCTTGATCTGATAATCTTATACAAACGTACATCTCAATAAACAGAATTGGTTTGATTTAGCTGCGACAGAATTATACGCATTTTGTATTTATTTATAACTTCAAAGGTTGATTCAGTATTCACTGTACCATGCCTTAGTAAGAAGATCCAAGTGAGTTCATTTGGAGCAATTCAAAGTTATTTTAAAATGCCCGAAGGAGAAGATTTTCTGATGAGGAGCGTCAGATGATTCATTTGCTCAATGAAGATGGAATGAGTTGTTCAGATATCACCCGTTGCAAAAAACAAAGTTTTTCATTGGTATCGAAGATAATACGACTAGGTGAGGACTATAGAAGAAGGCATAGCTCTGGAAGACCTCCTTCCTCAACCAGAAGAGACAAATCGCACATCGTCGCTTCAAACAGCTTTTAGAATGCAAATGTATGGGGAAAATTATCAAGGATGGTATATCAAGACTAAGCAGTACTCTGTTGACAAATTTAAAAGAGCTGTTACCACTGCCGGAAATGTTTGCCTCAAGATATTCAAAATTTGAACAAAACCATTCCAGAAAGATTACTGGAAATAATAAAACTGAATGGTAATGCCACAAAATATTAGAAACTTGTTTTAAAATGATTTTATCTCATGTGTCTATAATTTTTGTCACACACAAAATTGTTTAATTTTAATATTTTAATTATTTTTTTTTATTTACTGAAAAAAATTAAAGTTTAATGAAGAAAAATATTTATTTCGTGTGATTTAATAGTTGTAGTACAATCCCATTACATTAAAAAAAATCGTAACAACTAGGGGTGTCTATAATTTTGTCACTTGGTTGTACAACTGAAAAACTGAGAGGATTTGCATTCATTGCCAGGACAACAATGCCCATGTCTTATACACTATGTATTTAATCACCTTTGATAATAAGAGCCCTATACATGTCTTACTACACGAATGCATTCCAATATGGACAAGGGGTATAAAGTTTTTACAGCAAGATGTTTGAAATATCAAATGTCATTATTTTCAGAAAGCCTAGGTTTCTAAGATCTCTGTTATATATATATATATATATATATATATATATATATATATATATATATAATCAACTAAGTTCACCATGCAATTGCATGTGGCACAGTTCATTGAAGATAAGTGTGTTAGTATGGGATCATATGATATGGGAAATGAGGTGTGAGTTGAACAACAGTTTTTGGGAGAAAACACTCGTTTCCCAATTTTATAATAACGAATAAACCCATACTTTTATTTACTGGGTTTCCTCATTTTGTGCTTCTCTTTTTGCAGAAGTGCTCCTGCTTCCTCGTGTTCTAACATCATAGTGACAACCTGTTGGCAAGAGTTGATTCTACAAATTGCCTGTGTGAAATCAGCAAAAGTCTTCACACAACAGTAAACTATTTGATAGTCAACCGGGCGACATAGTTGAATCAACTGCCTCGTTTGAAAGAGGCCATACCCATCAGACCTGTCCATGTACCCAGACTGCAACCACCATTTTGCAGGTCTATCTTATGCCCTTGTGGCATCTCTCCAACAAGAGCATAACGAGAGTGTTCATGCGACATGTATAAAGTTTAAAGGTGAACGACAGTTGAATGAATCAAATAAAATCCAATTAATAAATCTTTTCGATAGTTCAATTTTTATCGTTTTCTCTGCCCAAATAAAACCTCGATAGACTGACATCGAGTGAATAATTCGATGAATCGATGTCTTCAATATCTTTAAACTACGATGAAAGACGTAAACTTCACTGAATTGGGCTAACCAGTGTAAACTCTCATCGCCTTTTTAGTGTTTTTTTTACACTTCACAACTGAACGTGTTATCGAAATGTGAATCATAACATATACAATTATCCCATCGTGATGATCGTATAATATGAATCGGATTAATTTTTTCGTTTTCCAATATAATATTTGCTATAGAAAATACTGAATAGATGATGGCAGATGGACGTTTAGCAAACAATGGTAATAATGGAACTCTTATCTTAAGACTTAATGTTGGGTGGGTCTTTTTTTTTTTTTTGTTGAGACAAATTCAATGAAAAATTCCTTGACGAAAACGCGCAGAAGTGCTGCCCATCAGAAGCTTTCTGTTGATTAAAAAAATTTTACTTCTTTAATTGAATTCAATTTTATTTGAAATAAAATAATTTGTTTTATGTCTGTTCAGTTTAGCATACTTCAAAGCTGGTCACACAGTAAATCTATTGAATGAAATTTGTTTTGAAAAAATTTACCCAAATTTGTTTTAACCTTTTTATAAATAGTTTTAAATTGAACTCCCAAATATTTAAATTAGATATTCACTTTTGTTGATATCTCTTAAAGTCAGTGTCAATTCAAGATAAAAACTCACGCATAAAAACATGTTTGTAGGGGTGCCGAACGATTCAGAAGATCCTTACCCTAGTTTGTCCGACTATCACGACTATGAGCCCAACTTAGAGTTCGATGATACTGAGTTACAGAATGCAGCAATTGATCCAAGTAAGTCAACCGGTTCAATAAATAATAATTAAATTATGTCCTTGCTCTATTTATTTAAAGTACAAAATTTTTGTTAATTTACGCTTAAGCTTATTCTTGGAAAGTTAGCTTAGAAAAATAAATAGAAAAGGCACACAGTTCGAGAGTGTATGAGCCTGTACTGATTGACCTACGACGCCCCTCTCTGAAAATTGGCCCACATTATTAATCAAATATTGCACATCTGCCAGTCTCTTAGATCGACTATTTGCTTAACAGAAAGTGTTAACATTTTCCTATCATGAAGGGATTTACTTTATCAAAATTTCAAAGAAAGTTAACTCAATAAAAGAATTATTTCATTAAGGAAGACTCAAAATCTCCACGTAAGTGACTGAAAATGTTAAATATGAGATGAGTGTGGTCATTAATGACTGGTAGTCGATGATTATTCGGAAATCGTGAGTTGTAGTCTGGTGTGATGTAGAAAAATAAACACTTTAGAATACCTTGGTTGAATATAAAAAAAATATTTTTTGCACAGTATAAACTCACTTATTCCACATTCTACATGCATTTGCTAAATTTAAACAATGTTTGTAAATCCCAGGCCCCAAAGATGATCTCAATAAAGATTGAAACGTTGCAGGATAAAGAAATTGTTTTTCTGAAACCTACATCGCACCAGATAGCATTTCACGATTTCCAAATAACAACAGACAACCATTTCCTAAATAAAATAATGGTGTGTCAATTTTCTTGATCAATCCATAGTTTTATGGAATTAGATTTAAAAAAAAAAGGGTCAGACATAAGAAGCAAATAGTTTTATTGCCAAGCTTTCAGTTGATTATAATCTGAATATTTTTATTATAAAATTTCTCAGGGTGGTCTGCGAGGTGTTGTAATTTAGTCTTTATAGATCATTTTTGTCTACCTATATTAATATACATTTTTGTATATTGCCATCTTCAGTTAAATACACCTGACAGACACATACAAAATAATCATTAACAATTACATAATATATAACAATAATCATTAAAAATTACACATTATTTTACAGTTTGTATTACCCACACCAGGCCTGAATTAATGTAAAGTTTGTGTAGACCTGATTTATAGAAAGCAGATGATAAAACAATTTGTGATATTGGTGATGAACGTTGGTGAAATGAAGTTGGTTTTATTCTTACCTGCTTCTACTTCCTTTCTCATGCATTTTGTTATGTTGCTAATTTCAGGTTGAAATAAAAAAATTAATTTGAAAAAAAGTTATTTGTACAATTCACCTCTCAAGACTGTAAAAGTCAATTACAGTTTCTTGCTGTTAATTGTATAATTGTAAAATCTACTAAAAACTGTACTGAAAATGTACGTACAATAACACAAAACTCAATATTAAGATGGTGAAATGTCAGAGATTATTAAGATATGTTCTTAAAACTGTCACAACTTAACAATTGTTGTGGTCAGACCATCGTTCCAACATTTTTTACTTATGACAACAGATCTATGTAGATGTTCCTTTTGAACTATTCACTTTTGCTTAAACCATATTTAAATTTTTTTTAATGGCCTTGTATTTCAATATTATCCGGAGTATATGCCAGGGGTAACAATGGGAATTGAACTTACAACTGTGGGGTCTACGAGCCGAGTCTATCATGCTGACCATTCGGCTACTGCGGTCCCCTTCCCTATTTAGATTGAAGTCGTTAGCACATGACTTTAGTGGCTGCAACTATTAATTATAAGTTTAAACAAAAAAAAAAAAATTTTTTTTTACAATTTGATTTGTGTTAGTCAAATAAAAAAAATCATTGGTCTTTGTCAGACTCATAGATTAAACCCATATGTTTAGCGATCATAATTGACCTATTTAATTATATCTGTTAATTATACTTTTATCTAAGGTTTTGGTTGAGATGAAAAAGTTAGTGTCATGAACCCACGACCTTCAGCTCGATACGCTAGAGGAGCAGCATATTGAGGCAAAGGTCGTGGGTTCGAATCCCACTCATGACACTTTTTCATCTCAACCAAGACCTTAGATAAAAGTATAACTAATTGAAATGATTATGTTCATTAAAATCCTATTTATATCAAATATTTGCATGAATCATCTTGAACATGAAAAATAAAATGTAACAATAATTGAAATTTCAGTAACTAAAATTAAAGGAAGAAAATGGTTCTCTCCTTACTCTAAGAATGCTAGAAAACAAGATGTTTCAAAGACAACTTGTGTATCATTTAATAAAATAAATTCCCATCTCCTCTTGTTCTAATATGTATTCTCTCAATTATTAAGATCTAGGAGAGAAAATTGAAGGGCTTGGAGGTGGGACCTTTGATTACTTAGAGTCACCTGTGTCCGACGGTACAATCGAAGAAAATTTTGAAGAAGAACTTGTTAATGCGCCAACAGGCTATGACAGCCTTACGTACCAATTTGGCGATGAAGACGATTACAGCGATGTCTCAAAATTTGGCATTGTCGAAGTGTTTGGTGAAGATACGGCAGGAAGAAGGATAATCGTTGTCTCAGCTTGTAAGTTGCCTCCAAATAAACAACTCGATCACCATCAGCTACTTAGGTTATTATCACCATATACTTTAACAATTTCGCATCTCGATTGCATTTTTTAAACGGTATTGTTTTTTGTGTTTTGTTTTGTTTTTAGATATTTAACGTACACATTAGATAAATTTGTAGAAATTGATTACACCATTGTTTATTTTCATTATGGATTGAATAGCAAAAATAAACCCCCTTTGTCATGGATGTGGCAAGCATTTCGAACATTTGATAGGAAATATAAAAAGAATTTAAAAGCTCTTTATTTAGTTCATCCCACAAACTTTATAAGAGTACTTTGGTCCATCTTTAAAGCTGCAATTAGGTAAGTTAATAATTCAAACACCCTTTACACTTTTTTCGTAATACGTAACAGTTTGTAATACATAATGTTTAGTTAATAATTTAATAGTTTTATTGATAAATAAGTTTTCTTTATAAATTGGAAACAAAATGTCATTCAGGATTAACTTTAATAAAATAACTGTTATTTATAAACTTTCATAAAAAAAGCATTTTTTTGTTTGTTTTTAATCAAAGCAAAAGTCATGTAACACCTAATGGCAATTGCTTGTGTAAACTTTTAAGTAGCAGCAATTTTAATTTGAAACAAAAGGATTTTTTTTGTGTATTTTTAATCCAATTATTTTTCAGCGTTAAATTTGGCAGAAAAATGATGTACGTAAATTACCTTCATGAACTTGGAGAACATATAAATCTTGACCAAATCATAATTCCACCACAAGTCTTAGAGTAAGTTGAATTTTTTTCTTAGTTTATTTTAAAAGCTATCCAGCTAGAAATAAGAATTGTTGCAAATGTAAAGATTGTTCTGTTGGTGTACAATTTTCAGAAAAAAAGTTTGTTCTATACAATTTCAAGTAATCGGAAGTGTGAGGATTTGTTAGCCATATTGATATTCAATAGGCCTAAAAACTTATTCCATTGCTATAAAAATGAACTTAAATATATCTCGTAATTTACGCAGTACAATGTTTGTATGTATTTAACACTGTGTATGCATGTATTTATGTATTTTTATTGTGTATTGACTAAGCCTGGCAACACCTTAATATATTTTGGTGGCTCTTTAATATTAATATGTTTTAATAGATCATGAAATGTGTTCTCTTGTGTATACTCACATTTTTAAAAAATTATTTTCAATAAAATGGAGGTATGAGACATATTTTCCCCATTTTGAAATAGATTTTATATTGTAGAGGATTTTATTGTTAATATTTTTTTTATACATACACTTGTCATTTTAAAAAAAGGCAATTTATATCAATATTGCCCAGATAGCTGTGCTGGATTTTTTAAATTCTTTTCTATATATTTTTTTAAAATATTTTTTTTTTACTTTAGAAGATGTACTGTTATATTCAAATTTTACTGATGTAGGCATGATCAAAAGATTTTACCAAAAAGAGCTGTCAAAAGACCAACTAAACTTAACCCAGGGTCGGCGGATCTTCCGTCATCAGTCCAACCTTCTGAAGTACCTTTACCCACCCAACAGTTTGGCATATCACTTCAATTTATAAAGGATCATAACAATGGCAATGTAATCCCACCAATAGTCAGGCAATGTGTCGAATTTTTAAGCAAACCTGATGGTACGTAACTGACCGTGTTGTACAACGCTCGTTTTATTCGTCTTGCAAAACTTATTTCAGCATTGGAGACCGAAGGCCTATTTAGAAGGTCGGCAAACGTCGCAGTGGTCAAAGAAATGCAAGCTCGAGTCAATAGGGGGGAAGATATAGATTTTAATGGTAATGTACATATAGCTGCAGTTTTATTGAAAACGTTTCTGAGAGAATTAGACGAACCTTTGCTGACGTATGAATTGTACGATGAGATTACTCAGTTTCCAGGTAACTATCTTAGCGTATTCTATTCCAAGCAGATATAACATATACCTAACATAATACTTTATAGGTATATCAAAGGATGAAAAACCCAGGCATGTAAAAATTTTGATCCTAGAAAAGTTACCAGAGGATAATTATCAAGTGTTAAAATATATTGTTCAGTTCTTGTCAAAGGTAGGCGTATAAATTTATATGTATTTAAATTAGTTTAGCGATTAATGTTAGGATTTTTTAAATTGATGTTAAAACTTTATTAATGATCGTCAGTGTCTTTAGATTATTAAATGATTCAAATTTGAGCAGATTTTTAGAGGACATTTTAATGTCTGTTTGTTTTGAAAGATTTTTGTTTTGAATTTAAAAAGTATCAAAACAATTCATGGTTTATTCAACAATGGCAATGAAATCTAATTAATGATAAAAATGGTGAATTTTTGTCGGGTGTTTAAATAATATTTTGTCAGCAGTTTATTTACCAGGTCAGCGTTTTTTTGTGTTTTTTTTATTTTTATTTTTTTTTTTAATTGCGATTGTAAAAACCAAGGTGATCAAACTGCCGATAGTATGGAATTGTCTTGACATATTGACTGAATTTAATTTCAGCTGGACCGTCAGCTGTCAACTGTGTCAGTTTAGTTGAAGCATCATTGATCATTCATTTAAAATATACCCTAGCAGCTCTGTTTTCATGATTAATAGCAAGTTCCGCCCATGCCGCTTTTTCCCTATCAATTCATACTTCCGTTTTTGATTAAATGATTTTTTTTTAAATTTAATTTAATTTTTATTTTTTAAGCCCGCTTGTAGTCTATTATTCTTAGTTCTTGTAGCTTCCAAACTGTTTGAAACGGATCAAATCATCTCACCACAAGTTTAATAATTTTGCTAAAATCTTAATGATTTTAAAGTTCTTTAAGTTTAATCTCACAAGTTTATTATCTCATGCCATAATTAACTTATTAATAATTTTATAATAACAATTTTTGGTAATTATTCAATTGAATGAAAAATTTATAATATACATTTTTGTTAAAAAATTGTTTAGACATGGGCATATGGGGGATTTATCTAATATGTTGTGTTTTGCTACATTTATTATGTTGTGTGTGCTACATTTTATAGGTGATGGATAGATGTGATCTCAACAAAATGACATCATCAAACCTCGCAGTCGTATTTGGGCCTAATCTGATTTGGGCACAAGGAGCCCAGCTGTCACTTTCAGCTATTGCTCCAATAAACATGTTTACTGACTTTGTGTTACTGCATCAAGATCAAATATTTATCATATAAAATACTACTACTAATAATAATCATACCTATCCTGATATCAGTCATTTGAGTCAAATAACGTTTGAGCTGTCTTAACATATTTTCAGGGTAGACTATTTTTAAATGATTATTAATCGAACAATGTAGAATTCTTGTATTATAAGGTTAGGCATAATCATATATTGACCGTAAGTCAGTAAAGGGAAAGTTTAATTACAAATTAAATATATTTAAAAAAATACATTCATTAGCATTTGTAAAACAATTGCTAATAGATTACATTAACAGTATTTAAAGAATAACAACTATATTAAATTCCAGAGATATATTTTGTATCAGTGATAATTATAAGATTTTGAGCATGTGATGCACAAAGATTTATTATTAACTATAAATAATATGTAATGTAGATAATGTGTTAATATTGATTGAAAACATACTTGTGATTAAATAATAGCACAGATTTCTGTTGAAATACCAAAGAGTCAATTTTCTATTAAGTGAAGTTTTGTTTCTTTTTTTCTTTTTCTTCATATATTGCCTAGCATTGTCTCTACTGATAATTTGCCCAAATTATTGTTCGCTATGCCCAACAGGATATTTTCAGTTGTGAAAATTATTGAATAAACATTCCCCTACATTGTGATCATTTTACAGCGGCAGTACAAATTGTAAAAGACAGGTCTTTTTATGTTTAATATGTTTTTTAAAGTGTTTTAAGGGAAAAAAAATTGTTTTTAAAAGTTTCAATTGTTAAAAATAACAAAAAAATTAACCTAGATAATAATACCTAGATTAATGTTCCATCATTGATGTCATACTTCTTAAAATAACACAATTTAATAATAATAACTATAAATTGAATGTTTAATAATTTAATGCATTTTAAAAAATGTCTAAATCTTCATTAAATTCTAAAAAAATATCATATTTGTTGGTTTAAAAAAAAAGTAATAGAAGGAATTATTTAACAGGGACAATAACAGTATATAGTCTATTGTAATAGTTAATTCATTAAAAACTGATTTTATTTTATTTATTTCTATTCTATCATGTAAATACATTTGAAAAAGCATACAGTAAATGTTTTAAAATTTTGGAAGCACTGTTTTACCACCTCCTATAAATGGTAGTTTTAAGTTTCCTAAATAAAGTTATATTTTTATAGATTTTACACACAATTTGAAACTCAATTGAATTCAAGGGCTTTAAGAAATTAGAGGTACTATATTGTCTTTTTTTTCTGTGCGCTTTGTAAAAATGGTCAGGTTTATGTGTATTATGGACCCCACTTAAGGTAAAAAAAAAATTTAAGATTTTATTATGAATTTTTAGATTTATTTAACTTATATGTGATGATGTAAACAGTATTATGTGCATAAATCGCTCACCTAAAGTGTATAGTTTTCATCAACATCACATATAAAAAGAAGGAATCTGAATATTTATAATAAAAGCTGAAATACAATTTTTGTTACCTGGATATATGACCTTTTGTCAAATATCACTACAAAAAGGAATAGATTGGAAGAAAAAAAAGTTTATAATAGCAAAGTTACAATTATAATTATAAAATGGGTCCATTTTAGAAAGACTTTCTGCATTTTACAACTGTAAATTCAATCATTTTAATTGAAAAAAAAAAAATTGGAATAATTTGAAAACTTTGTTATAATTAGCTTTGCAGACAGTATTTTTTAAACGCGTTTATGTTGTACTCGCATTGTTGTATCTGAATTATTGTACATACATCAAACACATTGTTTCTGTGATACCTTGTGAAATAATGAAATTTATTACAAACGATTTTAATTAGGATTTCAATTTTGCCTTTTTCAAAAGTAAATAATTCAACATTTTAAATAAACTTTGAAATTGAAGTTTCTCATTGCTATGACAAAGGCTGTAAATACTGAAATAGTAATTGTAAAAAATATATATATATATATAAAAATTATATAAATACTTAGATGTAAAATGTTAGGCTTTTTTTATATATTTAAATCCTTGCACACTTTATTTAACCTCAACTGGAAATTGTCTAGTAAAAATCTAATAGTTGAGATTATTGAATTTCAGCTCTTTTAATTTAGTACATAAATATATAATATATTTGATGATGATGATATTTCAGGGTGTTGTATACTGCGCCCTTTAAGAATATAATATATTTACATAATATCCATTTAATTTTACTTTTAATTTAAAGTTTTGGTTGAGATGAAACGGTTTGTGTCGCAAGTGGGTTTAGAACCCACGACCTTTGGCTCAATAAGCCACTGCTTCTAACCACATGAGCTACATTTTAAATATCTTTGTAAAACTGACTCACTCGGATACCAATCCCTCATCTCTAACCTTACAAATTTTCCATTTTTTTTGTCATACATTATACGTGGAATAGTACTGATATGTGTTCGGAGAAAATGTATGTAAATGTGAATGTTTTCTACAGCACAACGGAATCAGTGGGTTTGTAAAACTTGAACCAATTTCGAAAGTAACAGCTCGAACATTAATGATAAATTAATTAGTGGGAAGAGTGAGGTTTTAGCCTGCAAAATTTGGATACGTCGGGCTTAATTTTTGAAAGCTGGAGGCGGATGTCTGTTCAGCGTCTAGACAGATTCGGTGTTTGGTTTTGGTTTCTGTATACATAGAAAATCCAGATTCGCCTAGGTAAGTCGATCAGTTGCTTTTTCAATGAACGTTTGAAATTTTTTATTTTCCAGACAGTCAAAAACTCGGGACTCGAAAATAGATTTCAAGATGGAGCCAGAATTATGTCTATCAAACACACTTTTTCACTCGGAATGATGAAAGCTTCCCATATTGACACAGTATTGTGAAAAGCCTCGACTTCAATGGCAATATAATTAATAATTTGAACAGACTCGTCCAAAACTTTCTTAAAAACGGCTGACATTTGTTTAATAGCTAAAGCATGTCTGTGGATGGCACAATGATTACTGCTGCAAAATAACTTTTGTTTTCAGTACTCATTGTTATTACTTTTAAATTTTATTTATACAATTCTGTTTATTTTTGTAATTATTACTTTTTCTCAAAATTTAATGCAGACACACAAGTTTAACACCCAGTCTAATTCAATGGAAACGTCTAGATCTGAGTTTCAACAACCATATTATAATTTGAATCCATAAAGCAAATTAAATTCTTGGTTTAAATGGAAAAATGAAAAAATAATTTCACAATCAATTTTTTTTTACATATAATAAAAATGAAGTTATCGTTGTGAAGCACAATTTTTAACTCTTAAACATAAAATATACTTGTCATTTAATATTGAAACAATGCGAAGGCATGATTTTATAATTTCATTTATTTGCCGTATCCCTGTAAAACATTTTTCTCAATCGTCAGTCTGATGAAAAAGCCAGCATGTAGCCACGAGACACCACGAGGACAGAGCCAGCGATTGCCAGTCCTATCGTCGTAAGGTAAAGTGTTCTATCTATGGCTCCTCCCTTAAGAAACACTGGTAAGTGGTCATCAACCTTCAAAACGAACGTATTTTTAAATCTGAACATTTTCCCCAAGCGATCGGACCGACCTGAAATTTTTCCTTCAACCTTTTAAGCTTTCTCATTTTACTAGAAGCAGCGTCGCATTTAGTTCTTTGTAAAACGTGTCGTAAAGCATGGTTTGGAAGCAAGTTAGAGACTATCTATTTTGTAAATATTTACAAGGTGAAACATAAAAAAAGGGGGAAAAATATATTTGACCAAACTTACCTTTCCTAACAAGAGTGGCATTTTTGTACTGTTAAAACCCAAAAAATCGAAAAAATTATTCAAACATCTGTAAATTCATTTTCATTGTTTCCTTGATGTGAAACAAAGTATTATCTTATACATATGTCGTATAATAAACAGAAATCATAGTTTAATGTGGCTAATTGAAATAATCTGTTTATTCATTAAAAAGCAGTGGTTTGTTATAGGGTGGGCTTGCGTAAACCAATTATTTTCTATGATTGATCATACTGTTTTATATACCCATGGGCTTGCTTGTTGGTAATACTCTTTCCGACAAGGCAGTTGATTCAAATATTTGCCCAGTTGACTCTCAACTAGTTAACTGCTGTGTGAAGACTCTTTGCTGGTTGGTTGTGGAATCAACCTCTCCTTCCAACCGGAGTCAGTACGATGTCAGAACCTGATGAAGCAGGAACACTTCTTGTGCTTACTCTTCTACAAAATGAGAAGTAAAAAAGAAGGAAACTTTTTATATTTATATTTTTATCTGTTGTTATAAAATTGGAACCTTGAAGGCACTTTCTCTCAAATACTGTTGTGCTGCTTCCCTCACAGGACTAATACAAACATCTTCAATGGCTGCTTCACATTGACATTTAACGCTATCAAGGTGAACTCAGTTGACTCAACTAAGTAACTGGTGTGAAGGACGGATGCCAAGCAATGTCTTTTGAATCGAGTCAACCAGTGGGGCACGAGTTGACTGCGTACGAAAGGGTTCGGATGATTCTCAAACATTTTGTCACCATATTACACACCTTGACACCTGTCCATTCAGCCAGTTGAATCAACTATTTACCTCGAACCTTTTTGATTTTGGTTCTGTTATTCTATGGTACAACAGTTTCTATACACTCTCTAATGACTTCCCAGTTGACGATATGTCAAGCCAATTCTTATGTCACACTATCAATATATTCATGTTAATCACGACTGAAGATAATCTTCTTATATAATGGCTTTCCAGAACAAAAATAAATGGTATAATTTTTTTAAACTTCTTAACGGAACATATGCTATATTATAATTACGTTCACTTTATCCGCTTAATTATTCACCTAAAACACCTTTAATACATAACAATCCAGAGATACTGTGCATGTTAGTACAACTTGTGCTGCATAAGACATTGAATAACCTTTCAAAATGTCTTGTTTTGTACTCAGACCTTGGTAAATTGGAGACATCAGAAAGAAATAATTTACTAACTATTTTATATCCAACATTATTTGTTTTATTACATTATTTTTTTACATATCAAAGACTAATCACTGAAATAGTAAAATACTGAAAAAGACAATACAATGTTTTTTAAATCTCTGATATAATTCATATCTGCCTTCATGTAATAATGATTTAATAGTGGTTTTATTTAAAACTTGGAATGTTTACGATTAATATCTTATTTAAATTTATTGGTTAATGTTAGAAAACGTTTCCATATAGGCAGGTAAAAATATAAAATGTTATTGTACCATATTTACTTTTGCATTAAAAAAATTATATTAAAAATCAGGGGCAAGGCTAAATCTTCCAATGAATACATTCCCTTCATCAGGACTTTGAAACTGTTCTTACTGATTTACATAATTAACGAATATAATTAGCTATTGAGAGGTGTAGTAGGGTGGATCAGATCAACGGCTTAGTAGGATGAGCGAGTGGTTTTCATTTATTACGGATGGTTATATTTTTTAACCACGTAAATCGATAAAAATCAATTCGCTGATGATGAGGATATATCCTTCCTAAGGCTTACAAAGGAACTGAGTGTTTTCCTTTCTTTCAAATTTGCCTTTAAAGATTGATATCAATCACAGCTAGTTGATATTAACTATTAAAATGTAGTTGTCTTGATTGACAAAATAATTTTAATAGACAGTGGTTAGAGCATGCTTTTGCTGGTATTTATGTTTTGGGTTGAGTTTTTGACATAGGGGAGGGGTATTTTAAAAACTAATTATAACATATCTATCACAGTCGATTGTGTAGTAACATTATTATATCTTGAATATTTTAAAATAACTCAAAGTTGAGTCATCAAATGGGAAAACTTTTTTAAATGTTTTAATTCTAAAAATGTTGGTGGCCATTGTACTCCTTGTAATACTATTGCACATGTCAAATCAGATTGTTCCTTGTCAAACTTGGTACAGTCCAAGATAACATTGCCAATTTTGGGCTCTGCTCTGTGTGCATTCATAAGTCATCCTCAATTTTGAACCTTTTTTAGGTGTTTTTATTTTTTCCAGAGAAAATCTGTGTGGTTTTATATGAGCCTATTATCTCTATTCTGTGATATTGTCGGATTTTTTGGTGTGATACCATAATCCCATTCTAGTTGAAGTTTTCTCTGGTTGTTCTTAGTACATGTGATACTGGTGCCAGGCTGAAAGATCCTGTTAAGTCCTCACTTCTCACTGCTTCTCTTGCCTTCGGTTTTATAAAGTGCTGTAATGTTAGTTAAGACACTGATGATTATGATGGGAAGGAAGGTTTTTGTTCACCAAGGACTGCAACCTTATTGTACTTTACTAGTACCTACTTATTTGTTCCTCGATCCTCCTATTAAGGAGTACTAGGTCATTAGCTGTTGTACTGTACAATTCCTTTCCTTGTGTTTTCTTTGTATCTCAGGTTATATCTTCATTGATCGGTTGCTTCACATTTGAAAATATGTTCTTCCTCTTCATTGTTTAATCTACAAACGGGGGTCAGCATTGGAGATCCCTATTGTTTGCCCAGATGCCAGTGACCGGTATGTAGTCATCACTCCTCTGAGCTTTGCCCTCTTTAACTGTAGCAGGTTAAGTCAGGCTCGGTACTTTCACTTCTTCTTTTGTCTCTTTTGGAGTCATTCTGTGAGGTGGATTCTGTGTTTGTTGTTCCACAAGAATAGGTTCAGTGGCTATGGTCTTGCAGTCCATTCTCTTGTTAGTGTGATGTTGTGTTTCCCAAAGTTTTAGATGATCACTGATGTGTTTTTTTACTTACTAATAGCTGCTTGGCTATCCGATCTGAAGATTTTTGGCCAATGTAACCGCTTTTAAGATTTTCTTGGTTGTAGGTATATCAGCTTGGAGGGCCAAGATGTACTTCCATAATGAGTATGATTGCTCATGTTTTGGGCTTGTACAAAAAACGACAAATCCGTGTGTTTTGGAGCCATCTGTATACAACATCATTGTATGTGATGAATTCTTCCTCTTACCCTGAATGTGACGAAAATGAAGGTAGGGATCATAAAGCAAGGTGAATAACATGAATGTACACCCGACTGAAACTGTTATGTGATGGTTTTCTTACACTAAAAGTAGATTTATTTAGTACAAAAGAGTTTTTTGATTAAATGAAAATAAAAGTTTCCTTAATCGTTGCTCTATGTTTTCAAGGTATTGAATTCTTGTATCGAAAGAGTCGAATTCGATAATGTTCGGTGGGTATTTTCATCGATTGGTGAAGGTGAAGCCTGAAGCGGTGAAGACTGACCGTGGACACTGGAAAGATCAAGCTGAGATAAACCCGTTCAACATAAAACAAAATAAATAAAATAAAACAATAAAAACAATCAGGCCATACTCTCATCCGACGGTGATCAGCAGGGCAGTCGGAACTTTTCCGTTTCTTTTTCCAGCGTCGGTCTGGAGGTCATTTTTCTCCAAGTTTATCGTCCAAAGTGAAGACTTTCGAGGAAAATTGAAAAGTGAGCAGGATACCGATCCAGGATGATGGGTGACACGAAGAAAATCGAGGAAGGCCTCGAGTTAGTCAAATCGGCCGAAAAGAGGTAAAATTCTGCATTTTAAATGATATATTTGTTAATCCACCAACACAAATTGTGCAACTTCGCTCTCTTATCAAATGCACATTACTAGCTCGTCGAGTTTTATTAAAACAATTATTTAAATGTTATGTTTAATTCAATCAAATTTGATGTCATCCTGGGGCATTTTGTTTGATATGCAACGACCAATTATTACCTGGAGAAATTGATACAACATTAGATGTAGATGTATTGTTCGGGGTGTAATATACTGCGCCCTTTAAGAGCTGTATACCCGTTCTCTGCCTAAAGCACACCGGTGAGTCCTGTTTTGTCAAGGAACTTGATTTTTAAGTTTCATTGGTTGAAATTCTTCTATGGTCACATTGTAATCCCAATCCTCCTGCGGGCAAGTACGTAGGTGTGTTGGTGTCTCCTCTGCCTTTTTGCAGAATCTGCATGTGCCATCTTGGATTATTCCAATCTTTGTCTATTTAGCTTGCAGTGTCCTGTTAAGAATCCTATTAGGATATGCTGTATATTCCTGCTTCTTTAATTTCTTTTGTTCTGAAATTTGTAAAGAAATATTTGGAGTACCAATGAGTGAATTCCATTGTTCCTTCATTTTCTTTTTGTCCTGCCTGAGATACCCATTGATAGTGTGGGTTCCTATGTCGGGGTTCGTATCTTATCAGTAGTGTACCAGTTCCTTTCCTTCCAAGGGTGTCCGCTTTCTCGTTGCCTTCTACTCCCCTGTGTCCTGGTTCCCAGCAGAGGCTGACATTGTTCTGCATACCTAATAAGTTTAATTTTGTTTTGTAGTTCCGCATCATCTTTGAATTAATTATATGTGTGTTGATTGGTTTCCGTGCATCTGCAGTTTTTTTCTGTTGGGAGAGGTAGTCTCTCCTTTTCTTCTGTCGACTGAACATCCGTCAGGATGGTAGCCTACATTTTTGAAGCAGTGATGTCCTGCTGCAGGTTTATTTGGTTTTCTTATTCTCTAGCCATAAGATTTCCATGAGCAGCTAGGGGTAGGTCAACTCCATCAGAGCCCTGCATGATGGAGACAGGCTAATTACTCTCTGATGTTTCCTGGTGTCAGAGAGGTTCCAATCAAGACAGCCACTTTGTCTCGACTGCTATGAATCACTAGACACAGTTTGCATAATACCTTTGACTAGAGCGGATGTTGTTTTCTCTCTAGCTCAAGATTCTTTGTATTAAGGGATAATGGGATAGGTGAGGAGAGGGGTTGATGGTAGGATTTTGTGAGGAGTGGTTTGGGAAGTTGAATACCTCACTTTAGGGGTAGGACACCAGAGCCTTTTCACGCTGTTCCATGCCATGGAGGATCAATATGAATCCACCCGTCAGGCGATGACCATTTCCTAAGGTTCTGTACTAGGAAGCAGGGTTGTTTTTCAAACTCCTCGTAGAACTAACGTTGTATTAAAATGTACACTATATGGTATGTACTTGTCTGGGAGTGGTTAAATTGCCTAATGACTAGGAAAGCACATCAAGATTACTTCAACTTGGATTCTGGACATGAAGGTATAAAGGAACATGAACAGAACAACAAGTCAAAAAGTGGTCAGCCCTCTCACCCATGCGACCAGAACCACAACTAGGTGCACCAGAAAATGTGCTAAAGTTATAACTGGAAAAATGACTTGAGAAAGAAACAAACATGGCCGAATTTTATTAAAAATATTTAAACATGTATTTAAGAGAATGTATATATAGAAAATTAAAAACTAATTTTAATACATGAAGAGCAGAGAGGTCATGCTGAAGTTCGAGTACTGAAGTAAATGGATAGCTGAACTGAAATACGTTTGTGCGTACTCAAATGTGGCTGAAAGAAGTTAAGTACTTGATGATGGCTGGAAGAATTTCTTTTTGTATATACTTCTTGAAAGAAAGTAATGAAATACTTGGAAAAAATTAGAGTAGAAGTTATATTTGTATTTACTTAAAAGCAACTGCTAAAAAAAGTGAACTTCTTTCTCCCTCTAGTCTTTTCTTCTCAGAATTATAAAATATCTGTTTATTACCCAAATTACCCGCAGAATACTTCCTGTAGAAAGCCTTTAATCATGAACAATAACTGTATAAACACTCCTTTTAGTTATGACAGTACCACATTTTTCAAAATGAAGTTTATTAATGGCTGTAACTTCAAACATTTTCGTACGTACTTCAACTTCCACAAATGTAACTAACCCAATGGGGCAATGTCTTCAATGAAAAAACGTCCTGTGACATTTTGTTTTTTGTGCAATAATCCAGAAAATTTCGCAGATACACCATTTCTTGGAATATCTATTTTTGTGGTCTGTTTGACCAATTAATACATTACAATTAATTAAGGTTTTTAGTTGATATAGGAAGTTGATGCTCCAGTGGATCGAGGTTGAGCGCAGTGGCGTATCTAGCCAAAGATCGTGGGTTCAAATCCCGCTCATGCCATTGATTTTTTTAAATCTCAATTAAAAACCTTAATTATTTGGAATAATAGTTTCTTACACCTAACATGCCTTTTGCGTTTATTTGTACCCATTGTGCAAAGACTGGACAGAATTAGTGTACTTTACACAATGATTACATCATTTTTGTTTGTTTCCAGCTTAAAGACTACTCTACTTAAATGGAGACCGGATTATGAAGTGGCTGCTGGTGAGTTTACAAAGGCAGGTATGTATCTTTAGTATGAAGGTAATTTTCTTTTAATTCAATTTATAACAAATGCATTTCTATCCCAGCTACTTGCTTCAAACTGGGTAAATCATACGAGCAGTGTAAAGAATGCCATCTGAAGGCTGCCGAGGCACACAAGCAGAATAGATCGTATCCTTTGTTCATGCTATATTACCAACTGTACATTATTCAATTTTTGATTATTTTCCTTAGCTAATTTATAGGTTTTTTTACGCAGCCAGGTGAGACTTTTTTTTCTAGATCTTTTAGTATAGACATATTTGCTTATCGTTTTTTTTTCTTGTCCCCCAGGAGCTTGGAACAGGCCATATTGGTTTGTAAAGATATTGGAGATTTACGTGATGTAACCCAGCTGGCAGAGAGGGCTTCGAATTTTTATCAACAACAGGGGAATTATGATGCAGCTGCAGGTGTCCTTGACAAAGCCTGTAAAGTAATCGAACCAACTCAACCTGAGCAGGCTCTGAGACTGTATCAGAAAGCTGCTGATATTGTCACAGTAAGTTATCATTTTGTACATCCAATTCGAATCTGTACAACCATCCTGGTCAAACCCCCTATTGATGAAGGAAAAAGCTTTTGCCAAATGTTTCTACTTCAAACAGTTTTGTTGGATAAAATAACGTTTAACTTTGTGTAAGTTATTTTAATTATAATTGCTGATTATGTTGTAATTAGTTTTAAACAAATAGTCCGGTTCAGCAGTCAATGCACTTTTTGACATTAGTAATGCAATATTATAAAGCTGCAACTAACAGACAGTTAATAACTGTATAAAATATTAATAATTCACCCAAAATTATTATAACTAACTGTGAGTAGAAACTATATTAAAAAAAATTTTTTTTAAAACATTAAAATTCTGGCTTGGATTTTCCTTTCTATAATTATTGCATATCAACGTTTAAATTTGTTGGCTGTCAGGGAGTTGTTACAATCCAGCTCCAGACTACTTGTGTTTCTTTTTATATTGAAGTAAACTGATTTTATAAACTTTTATCTTTATTTATTGGGTGTCGGTAGCCACAACGGTTGACCCGATGACATTAGAATCGTCTCGGCCCTTGACAGTCGACCAAATGAGTCTGACAGTGCTTCTCGTTTGCTTTTTCAATTTTCCCTTTTATATTGGCTTCCGAGTAAGAGCGGAGCGAAGGGAAAGCAAAATCTGTTGGGTATGATGGTCTTTCTTACAATCGTCAGTCATGACCTCGCTGTCCGTGCAACATTTTGTGTTTCTAGGGGGCTTCTGTTAAGAAGTCCCTTTTGTCAATGGACTTGTGATTTAAAACATGCAAAGCCCATCCGACTGACACAATCCCAATTTATGGTGACTTTTCACTTGATGAGCCCTGTCCATGACGTGTGACAACTTTCCCTTAATATATAACTCTTTTGTTTTTTATTTTATTTTTATTTTTATTTGCTTGTTGCTACACCCTTCAGGATTTCAGGAAATTTTCCTTTGTTTACTATTGGGTTGGTGAAACTTCAGATTTACAGCCTACCTTTTTTTATTTTTTACAGTGTAGCCCTATTGTAATAATTATTTTCAACTTATTTTATTATCTTTTTTCATAATTTTTTTATTATATTGAACTCATTATTCCAACTCCTTTTCAAATAGGGCTTTCATATAAATACTTAGTTGCTAATATGTATTTACATTTTCTATAGAATGAGGATAGTCCACGGCAGGCTGCAGAATATGTTAGTAAAACAGCTCGTATTTTAGTCAAACTTCATATGTGAGTATGAAATTTCATTTCAAATTTATTTCATTTATTTATGTTAAATCGTGTCAACAGGTACGATCAAGCAGCAGATGCTATCCGAAGGGAAATCGGATTACACCAACTGTCTGAGAATCTTGCTGCTATCGGTAGATTGGCCGTCGTACTGGTGTTGGTCCAGTTGGCAAGGGGTGACACTGTCGCGGCCGAGAAGGCTTTCAAGGAATGGGGCAATTGTTGTGATGCTCCTGAGGTTGTTTATTACTATCTTTATTACTAACTGATGGGAGTTGTTCAATACTAGGTAACCAAAAAAGCTAGTGCTGTTTTTCATTTGTTATTGTTTTAATACCTTTAATCAACGTGTCTATTTACGTAGGATTAGGTGATTCGAATCAGTATCAGGAGCTAGCCAGAGTGTTTAATGTAAGAGGTGAAACTATTCAATCTAACTTTATTTATTAGTTCGGGAAGAAATGGATGCTGAGCAAATGGGTTCCTCGTAAATTGACTGATGGTAACAAGCTTCTCCGTTTAAACATTTTCCTTTCATTGTTTTTACGGGGAAAAGTAGAGAACTTTCTTTTGGCCGGATTGTCACGTTACAAATGGATCCTGTAACATGAAGTGAAGCGACAAACACAAAAGTCAAGACTCGTTAGCCAACTGATAATAAATCTAATTTCAGAACAAATAATTTTCTCCCTTATGATATTTTCTTCATGAAATACAAAAGATTCGAAAATATGGATGGTACGGTGAGGATACCACCAGGTAGGAGGATTAAGCATTAAGGTTAGGCATCAGCCTTTTGCACAACCTTTTGCACCTTGGCCAATATTGGTCAAGGCTTTTTATCAGACTCCAAAGCTCAGTTATGGTCTCCTATGTTTGCTTTTTCTATTCCAGAGTCCTATTTCATAAAGAAATATAAACTAATACTGTAGCATGTAATTTGTACAATTTTGTTTCATAATAAAAAGAATAAAACTACAATAGACAAGTTTTAAAGTTGAAAGTACAAGGAATTCCTTTTCGTACAAATATTTGTAAAATACTCGTCTTTGTTTGAACGTCTGTATTATCAAAATATTAACGCAAACTTCCGCGCGTTAGATTATTTTGCTCCTGCATTTAAATGCAATGGTAGAGGATTTAATTTTTTAAGTGATGATTTGGTATCGAACACTGAAGATGAAGAGAATATTAGGAAAAAAATACTGAGATTACGGCAAAACTTGGGTGGAAATAATAAATTTGATGGTAAAAAGAAGATTTTATTTTAATTTTGTGTTTCAGTTAAGAATCAATTGTTTATAAAATTTTTACTTAAGATTTTATTTATTTCAACCAAGTTACGTACAAAGAATAATTAATTGAAAGAAGTGACATGGTCATTTGACCATTAAAACGTAAATGGATTAATATTTAATATGACTTTATGTTTATATGTGCTTATATTATAATCTTTACCTAGTAAAAAAAAATCTTTATAATTATTTATTAATTCAGTTATATTTTAATAGTCAATTGACCAAGTTACTTCTTTCAATCAATTAAAATAATTAATTGAAAATGGCAAAAAAAGAGGCAAAATTCGAACGGTTTTGTGTTGAGATGAGAGTTGATGTCCAACAGGATCAACGTCTCAATGTCACGATAGCTCAAGTAGAGTATTGAGCTGAAGATTGTGGGTTCGAATCCCACTCGTGACACTTACGTTTTTAACTCAACCAAGACCTTATATAAAAAGAATAATTTATAATTGCTGCTGATTTTTGAATCTTGCTCGTGTAGCTACTGAAAAGATTGCCTAATTGAAATTCTAATTTCCAGCACTCCAATTTTTTTTTGTATATTTCCAGTTCTAAGAGCTTTGAAGGTTGTTTCTTTTCACCTTCATTTATCCCTAAAAAATAATATTCGTTAGGCACAAATCAAGAAATGAGAAGACAGTACATCTCCAGAAAAGAAAATGAAAACAATGTGATAACAAGCTGTGTTTATTAAATTTAATTTCAAGATCAAGGCAATTTGTAATTAAGCAGATATGGTCGGTACCTTTGTTTATTAGATGCGTCTGTTTAGCCTGTTTGTTCTTCCTTGCAAATGAATTTTCATTTTTTCTGTGCATGTTTTGAATGTCTACTTCCAATAGCTGCTGGAGATTCTTCTTGATATCAAGAGCTTCGTCGTTGGTCATTAAAAATTTTCTTTTTCCCTTTTTCTTCAACCAGTCATTTTGGCACCGTCAGCGATTTTCTAAAATGAAAGAAAAAAGATTTGTCATAATTCTCTCAGAACTCAACTTCAATAAGAATATGACTTATATATGGCAGCAAGACATATTGTAAATTGTTCGGTTTTCAATATACAAGACATTGTATTTAACTTACCATAGTCACCTTGATGTTTGGCCACCAATTGTTTTTAGTATATGTCCCTCTTAGTCAGGAAAAACCATCCAATGGACTTAGTGTAGGTCCCAACATTCTTCCACACTTCCATTTTGACAAGCTTTTTTTTTAAACTTGTTACTAGTATTTTTTTTTTTGTAGCAGTGGCAAAGTAGTAGTATTTTTTTTTAGTATTGTGTTAGTACTTGTTACTAAATGCCCTGAACAGTATTTATTGTTTTTTAACCATCAACAGGACAGAAAGTTGCGCCTTTCTACCGTCCACCCATTTGATCATTTTTAATAGTTAAATAGCTATAATAACTTAATTAAAAATGGACAATAACGTCTGTTACTAACCACTAACTGCAAATGTGTTTGATGCCCGGTACTCTACGGCAGACTTGTACATTTGTATTTTTTTGCTTGGATAATATCACTTGTAGTATTATGAAACAGAAAGAATTAGTGATTGTACTTTGTATATTTTAGTTAATATTAGCAACATTATGAAATGGGCCCAGAAGTATAAATCTCAATTTCGTTTGACCTCCACACTAACAGAAGATATGTTCTGTTCTTCCTGTCTCTTCAGGCTTGTTTTTACTACAGAGTTTGCAATTCTAGCCCTAACATATCCTAGGTTTAGCAGTTCTGCTGTTAATTTCTGTTATGGTCATTCGATTAAATTTTTCGCATGCCTATGTCATCGAATACAATCCCGTTAAAAGAGGAATACTGCTTTAAACTTTTTTAGGTCACTTTTTTGAGTAATGTGCTCACTTGTTGGTTTATAACTGAACATTAAGTGCAAATTTTACAAGATGCCTCAGCCATAATAGTACAAATTGTGGGTTTTCCAGCATGAGAAAGAAAATATTTTATAATTAACAATGAACTGTTCAAAGGGGCCGCGATAGCCGAGTGGTTAGCGTGACAGACTCGGCTCGTAGATCCCACGGTCTTGGGTTCGATTCCCACCGTCACCTCTGGCTTTTTTCACGCGCTACTCCCCCCCCCCAAAAAAAAACAACAACAAAAAAAACGTATAATAACATTGTCATTTGAATATGTAAACTTCTAATCGTAAGTACAATAAACAGAAATGTCAAGCAATGGTATTAAAAGAATAACAAATGAAAAACCACATGAACTTTTCTGGATATCTGGTATTTATAAAACTCTTAACAGTTTTACCATGCTATGTGACACTTTTATTAAAATTTTAATGTAACATTTGAATTGATAGAGTTGAGTCGTAACGGAAATTTCTTTACAGGTGCAAACGTTGGAATTATTGTTGCAAGCCTTTGACGAAGAGGATCCGGACGATGCGAAAAGGGCTTTAAACAGTCCGTTTATAAAGCACATGGACGTTGAGTATTCCCGTCTTGCACGCGACCTTCCTTTACCGAAACCTTCAATCCCTAAAGGACCGCAGGCAGCCGTACGGCCAAATGCGGCACCTTCATACGTCTCACCTAATGCTACTAAAGTGCAAGACTCTAAACCTACTGAAGAAACAAAAGATGACGACGATGAACTAGATTTATGTTAAGTACATATATATATATTTTTTGTTATGAAACAACATTACTATATTTATTTTATATGTTATTATTGACTACTCTTCTATGTATTTTTAAATTAATTTATGTGCTCTTTCTATTTAATTATGATAAAATACCATAAATTCTATACCTAAGATATTTGGAAAAAAAAGAAAAAAAGGAAAAGTACATTGGTCCTGAACTAAGAGTTGCCTGTATGATGGAATATGTTAATACGCAGTTTGCATTCTTTAAATTCTCATTCTTAAATATGTATTATGTTTTACATACAAGAATGATGTAATCTTCATAATATTTAAACAAAAATTAAATAAAATCAAATTTACCGCTGTATATTACGCTTTTGCTTGATAGTTAATAAATGTATGGTTGACCTTCAACCAAGTGAATATTTGTCGTAAGTCTGCACTTTTTATTTTATTTTAATTGAGTAATCGAGTGCGCAGAGTGCAATAAATGACAAGATAACATAAAAAAAAGGAAAAATAAAAATACATCGGGTGGAGAAAGCTCTCTTAAATAATTTACTTTTAATCGTTCGCATTCTCAGAGAGCAATTCTCTAAGCCCCTGTTTTTTTAAACATCGAGTTCATGGGGATTAGAGTGGGATTTGAGGTGAGCGTGGAATCTTTTGTAGCTGGATTTGGCAACTTCATTTAAAAAGAGAACATTTAAGATATTAGGATGATGCGGTGAAAATGTTTGACGATTGATCTAAGGATTCGTGATTCTGAATTGATCGGAAGGTTCGATTGAACCCTATATTTCTACATTATACGTCCATATTGGTTTCAGTTTGAGATGTGTATAAATATTTTGTTGTCAAGGGGGAGTTTAGATTTGTTGTCTAGAAGTCTTAAAAAATACATATTGCCAGTTCAGTTCTATCCTTTTAAGCCATGCGTGTGGATTCTATGGTTTGGGACTTTGTGGTAATAGTTTAGTTATTTTGACTTATTTAATGGAACATAGGTATGTCTGGATGGATCAATGAGGTATAACAGGGTTAGGACGATGGTGTTGGGATGGGAAGTGATATTATATTTTGAGTGAAATAGTGGGCCCTAGGGCCTAGGGGACTACTGCTTTCATCATGTAAAAAGGAGAGTTTGTGTGTGTCGGCCAGGTAGGGTTTAAGAATGGGGAATTGTTCAAATGGGATGCCCTGGAGTTCCTGGGGTCAAACGCGTTCGACAGACTATCGGGGGATATTCTTTCTTCACAAGAAAGGATGCAATAATGTACACAGGAGGGCCCGGTGGAACAGTGCAATGGTCAAGAATTATATTATTAAAAAGGAAAAAAAAAACCAAAAAACGGCCAAATGTTTAGAGTGTTTGACTCTGATATGATATGCTTATGGTTTGAGATGAAACTAATAGGCAGAATTCAAAAAAATAAATCAAATCAATTTAATTTCCTTATCACAATAAAATCAAACGTATACTCTTTTCTTTTTTGAATTTAGAATAAACAAATAAAAGAAACACAGAACTTACATTTGAATTTTAAATAACATAATTAAGTGAAAAAAAAAGAAAAATTTTCTATGTGATTTCTGATTGTGATTATATCTTAGTTTTTCCTTATTTTTTTTGTGAGAATGAAACGTTGAATAATTTTGTTATGAATGAATCTACACATAATTAAAATTCACATTCCCAAAGCGATTAAATGTAAAAAAAAAAAAAAAAAATCAATAATGACTTTCTAAGTCAATATTTCATTACGCAATAGTATATTTAATATACTGTAACAATTTAATAATTAAAAAAAAGAAGAAAAGTTGATATAATTTGTAAAAAAATGTAATTGTAAGTAATTTGTCATTAATATTGAAATTTAATGTATATTATATATTTCCAGTCATTCCAAATGTTTACAATTATATAAAACGGTTTCTGGCAGATCAGAAAATAAAATACTTCGATCATCTTGTTTTAAATTATAAACATTTATAAAATGTATTTGTTATTGTTGCTTGGCATGATGTATCGTCAATTAATTTAAGTAATTAATTGCCCTACTTAATTGTTTAATTAATTGTTGTAATTATTTGTGTGTCAAATTACTCTTGATAGCTTCAGTGACAAATCATTGTTATATCTGGACTTTGAAATTTACCTTCCAATTGGTTGTTCGATCTCAGTTAGGTAAATTGTAATAAGAACGGCCTACTTATTACGATTGTTAAAAACTAGATAATTTAGACGAATGTTATTTGTATAATGTTAATTTTTTAAATTGACGGAAGTACCTGTCAGTCGGGAATGTATGGTAAACTTGACGATTGAATTAGACATTAATCATTTAACATAAAAAAAAACTTAATTGCAAATTATATTTTATTTTGTCAGTGTGATTTTTGCCCTTGCCAGTGTAGGGATCAACAAAACTTGAAAAGGTTTTCTGCTTAATTAGCAAATTGAAATAACGCATAATTAATAGTAAGCTTAAAGCCTAAAATGCATACTCTTTAAAAAAATATTTAAAAAAAAATAAAATAAAAGCAATGTCTGACTGCAAATTGTTAAGATATTCACATCGTTGCCTTTTATATGTGAGAAATTTTTGTTTATAACATTTGACAATTAGTTTAATTAAGTTTGTCGTTTGTTTAAACAATCGGCTCGTCTTCAAAGTTGTGCCGAACGTTGTAAAACTTGTTACCAAAATTTTGTTGATGCAGTGCCATTAGTTTTACAATCTTCACTGAGCAACAAACTTCCTTATACGTGTTAATTATTTTCTCCGTAAATTGAAACATTTTTTAGTTAAAATTTCCATTTTTAAAACACTTTGACCTGTTACGCATCCCTTTAACTATGTGCTTTTACTAAGAAGAGGTCTGAAGTATTAAGGCAAAATGATACAGTACTGATGGTATTATATTATTTGGAAAATTTGTTCTATATAGTTAATTAACTATTAAACACATATATTTTTTAAATGTCTAAATTTGTTAAAACATGATAGAAAGGTGATACGGAAGAAACGCTTTGCTTTGAAATTATACTCTTTTTTTTTTTTTTTTGTAAATAAATTTCATCAGTATGGAACTGGCCTGAATAATTAATTATAAATAAATATAATAAAAAAAGACAACTGTATATATTAACATTGTTAAATAGGTATTTAATTGTTGTTTATTAAGCTAGTAAGCTATCAATTTGTTGAAATTTATGTAAAATTTAATTTTATGAAAAATATTTGTTGAATTACTAACTCTTCCTTTCCTCAAATCTTGTTCTTGTTGTAACACATTATATGCCCCTTTAATAATATGATAACCAATTTAAAAATCATGCTGTAATTTAATAGATTTAGAAAATAACAAGATTTCAAATAAAGAAACTAGTTCAATAAACTTGTTTTATTGCCAAAAGTGTACTTAAAGCTGTCATGCCCCGATTTTTCCTCAATTGTTGGACTTCATGCTCTAAAAAAGTAGAAATATAGTAATTTTAATGTTAGGGGTTGAAAATATGTTTTATGGCGTTTTGAAGAACATGTCAGTCCTAGGTGAGAGACGTACTCCATCCTGGACGTCGATTCACATCTGAGTAGGATAGGCCGGATGAGCAAGACCTGGTGGGGTCCAGTCAGTGGAAACCATTGCTTTTTGTTTTCTATTAATAATTTTATCACTGACAGAAAATTTGTTAATTTTAAAGAAATAGAAAGGTTTTTTGTTAAATTAAAACTTTCAGCCTGTTGGGCACTTGGTTGTTCAAGAACCTGCGCTGGTGGCTCCTTTTTATTTTTGTTTTGTGGTGGGTCCGGGTTTTTACGAATTCCCTTCTATTTCTACGCTTAGATCTAATTGAGTGCTTTTGGACTGTATTCATCGTTATCCACTCACCTTTGTGACTTCACGGTTTGTTAAAAACAAGGTAACTTTTTTAACTAACCAAGGATTATTAAAACATTGTTATTATTATTGTTTTAAGGGCGTTTTAACGGCTAAGATCATTTCACGCCCTAACATCCAAACATTCTATTTTAGGTTAGCTATATCTCTTCTGAGTGCTATAAAGCTCTGACATCCACTCGTAATCTAATTTATCCTATTGCCATCCAAGCTTTGATTTTCTTTTTCAAATTCTTAATTCGGAAGGCCGTTACATTAAATTTAATAAAATTGTAAAATTTATTTGTTTCTTTTTTTAAAATTAAAATTGTGCTTTTTCCATAAATTAAAATTTCCCCATAGCTTGTATGGCTAATAATAATAATAATAATAATAATAATAATGGAGTCAGACTAGCAACAGTCTCAGCGTGATTATAGGTTCATCTTTATCCATTTATTCTTCCATTCAAGTATGATAACTAATTCTACATAACAATAATAAGAAACAAAACACAATAACATTTCTTTTTTATTTATTTATTTTTTTGAAGGAGCTATTTTTCTTATTTAAATTGCGATATTGGGCATTGTAGTGCATTACCCCGCAAGTTTTATTGTCTTCCATTTTATTTTTCCGCTCCGGCAGCCTCAAAAACTTCTGACAAAAGAAATCATGCACGCACAACTCTTACGCAGACATTAAATGGTAAAAGGCCTAAATTTCATTGTAAATTCCAATAAATTTGAGAAAACTGAAAAGCGCAATTCGAAAGGAACACTGTTGACCCAGTAACTCCTGTAAATCGCTCGAAAGGTTGAGCCTTTGCCTAAAGGGTTGTAAAGTGGGGCAGTCGACCAAAATATGTTTTACTGTCAAAATGATGCGTTCTGCGCTTCACGTACATCGAGGACAAGCTGGAAGGTTGTTGCCTATTAAAAGTCTATTATGAATTAACCTGATATGACCTATTCGCAATCTAGAGAGAATTACAAGTTCTTTTCTCTCAAGTTCTTCACTTGTCCATTTATGTACAGCTGGCTTAATTTCTTTCATGCTATCTCTACAGGCATTCCTTCTTGCCGCCCACTTTCGTATGATAATGTTTTTAACAAATATCATCTGGACAGAGAAGAAATTGATCTGTTCTTTGTGGATGGTTTGCACCGTTTCTTGCCTGTTGTTCAGCTTTTTCATTTCCAGAAATGCCGACATGACTAGGAACCCAAACAAATACCACATGCTTGTTGAGTGTTCTGAATTCACAGAGATATTTGTGAATTTCTAAGACGTAAGGGTCAACCGAGAAATTATTTTTGATTGCTTCGAGACCACTTTTCGAATCAAAGCAAATAATGGCATTGCAAATTCCTGACGATTCATTTATAATGCTCAATGATCTTCTGATTGCATTAAGTTCAGCTGTGTATACGCTAGGCCTCATTGGATAAAGACCAGCTGAAGTTATACTCATTAGCAAATATCCCACACCCTACCCCAATTTCATTTTTAGACCCATCTGTATAAAATACTTTATAATTGGGATAGTTATTTAAAATTCGCAAGAATTAAAACATTGTTTTTGTTGTTTTAGATATAATTTTAAAATACAATTAAATATTTACAACTTTGGTTTTATTTTATTTGTCTTGCAATAAAAATTTTGATCTTTTGTTCATACATAATAGTACATAAAAAGCTAATAAAAACATTCAATATAAAAAACTTAATGCTACTTGGATAATATATATACAATTCACCGGTTTACATATACACATAATGGCTTATTTTATATTAATTTATAATGTGTACTTTTTTATACAACTTTTTTCTACTTGATAGTTTGATCTTTTAAGTGATCACAACAAAATAAAGTAATACATTACATTTATTTAATAGAAGTCTAGTAGAACTTAAAAACAAGAAAAACATTCATACAAATCATATATATGTATATATACAATTTTCTTATACAGTTATGCTAGACATCCTGTTAGAAAATTGATCTGTTAAGAACTGAGATATGAGCAGATAAGAATCAATTCCTTAATTTTCTCTAGTATAGTAAAAAGAGAACATAAGTCTTTAAAAAATTTTTTTTTATAAATGATAAATAAAATTGCTCTTAAAAATTGTAAGATACATTTAGTCTTTGGTACGCTCGGGAGCTATTAAAATTCGATAATCACACAATTTAAAAATGACTGGATTATATGTGCGCCGGACTGGGGGAGTAAACGGTCGGCATACGGATCGCTTGACTCGACTGGAATGATCTTAGTCTCGCGCAAATTTCTGGGAAATGCGGACGCCGCACTGCCACCTCGTGCCAGCATTCCATCATAACAGAATACATCCTCGACGGGCAGTCTTCCGGGCAAGGTAACAACTGCCTACTCCTTATCATTTCTATCACCTCCTGATTCGAGTAACCGTAATAAGGCTAAAAATATAAATTAATGTAAATTAACAATTACAAATAGTTAATTATTATGTGATTAATTATTTAGAATACTTGCATTGGGCAAACAAGAAAAGTTCAAATGAATCACTAATATTATTCTTTTTTGAGGCCTTATAATTTATTCTAGTATAGATTTTGTATTTTATTTTTATTAGGCCAATTTTATTAGGAAAGCAGCTTTAAATTGATTAAATATACATAAATATACGGAATGTTTTATCTACCTGCATCTTAATCATGTGCTTTCTTTCTGGAAAATTATTTTTTATATTTTCTAGAGAGAAAGTGCATGATTATGGAACAGGATGTTTAATGTTTAAAACTGTCTACCTTTGAAAATAAGCTTAATACAAATAAAAATAATATAAACACATCACTAATAATTAATTTTACAGCGAAGTCCTGCAAATCTGAATTAATTGAGACTGTGCTGTGTTGAATTGGCAAAAAGTTGGATAAACAGAATAATAACAAGCAGTAAATGTCTGGTTTATTACAAAATAAATGTATGGACACTGTATCAGTAAATGATTCATGGATGTGAATGTTCAAAGATAAGCGGGACAAGGGTGATAGTGGAATTTGGTCATTTCAGTCTGTCTACCCTCGCGTGTTTCAGTGTTTCTAGCCATCTACAGTTTTTAATAACTGTTTTAAAACCTGCCTGTGAATATGACTACAAGCCGATGTGTGTTTGACAGACCTAACTTAACTAAAAGTTAATGACATAGGAGCTCAAGATCTCACAAAATCTGAGTAAGTTCAAGGAAATCAGCAATAGAATTTGGAGTGGGAAAGCTATTAATACCATTTAAATTTACTGGGGGGGGGGGGCTATTAAAAAAAATTCTTCTCTGTTGATTGAAATATATTTTGATTTGCAGAACTCCTCTGTAAATATTCAGTAGTTAGTAGTATTGGGTTGTCCGGAAAATAATGCAGGATTTTGGTATTAAACAAAAAAAAAAGAAACTAGTTACTTTAAAGCAATGTTCTTTAATCAAAATAATTTCCCATACTCTCAATACATTTCTCCCAACGTGTTGGTAACTTATTAATTCCGTCTGAGTAGAATTCAGAATTTTTAGAATTGATAAAGTCAATAAATGCATTTTCCAGTTCCGTTTGATTTTTGAATATTATGTGTTGTAAGTAGTGGTCCAGGTGTCTAAAAAAATGGTAGTCAGTAGGCGAGAGGTCCGGAGAGTAGGGTGGGTGAGGCAAAGTTTCATAGCCAAGCTCCAATAATTTTTGTGACGTTACACGTGACACATGTGGTCGAGCGTTGTCATGCAACAAAATGGGCCCTTTCCGATTTCACTTTTCCAATCGCCTTGAGGTGGTCAGCGACGGTCGTTTTACTGACTTTGAGTTGCTCTGCAAGTTCTCGAACAGTTGTTTTGGGGTTTTCTTCCACCACTGATCGCAGAACATCATCATTAAGAGAGGAAGGCCTTCCACGACCTTCTTCATCTTCAAGGCTGAAATCTCCCTTCCGAAATTTTTTAAACCACCTTTGCACAGTGCACTCAATTAACACAACCCTCGCCCCAGACTTGGTTAATGTTTCTAGCCGTTTGGGCTCCGCTTCGGCCGAGTTTAAACTCGTAAAAGAAAATCGTACGAAAATCTCGCTTTGACATTATAAGGATGACTGAATTATTTCCAAGTAGCGGAATGCTACAGAGGTAAACAAACAATATCATTTGGAAGAGGATTAATAAGTGTTGACATTCATACAAATGAGCAATCCTGTAAACGTAAACAGAATATTTTATATAGATTTTTTTTAATGAAAACTTAAAATCCTGCATTATTTTCCGGACAACCCAATAGTTAAGGTAGTAGTTAAAAATAAAACTATTTTGCATAGATGTTCAACCAAGGGTTAAATTTTTTATGTAGAAAAAATATATTAATGCTGACCTGAAGTCCGAAACTGTAAATTTCCCACAAAACAACCCCGTAACTCCAAACATCAGATTCTGTAGTAAATTTCCCGTATAATATAGACTCTGGTGGCATCCAGCGTACAGGGAGTAAAGATTTGCTTTGAACTCTGTAAAAAATATTAAATTCCGTTAGAATCCGTTTCAATTTGAATATTGCAATAATCGGATACCTGTAATAATCTGAAGAGTAAACATCCCTAGAAAGTCCAAAATCTGATATTTTAACAGTAAGGTTTTCGGCAACTAGGCAATTCCTGGCTGCCAGATCCCTGTGCACGTAATGATGGCTACACAGATATTCCATACCTAGGGAATAAAAAATTAGTTTTTTTGTAACTTGAAGAAGTAATTATGCAGTTCTTACCTGCGGCTATATGAATAGCCATTGTGAGAAGATCTGCTTGGCTCAGATGATTGTCGGAAGAATGTGGGGAATGAGCGATGAGGAATTCGTGGAGATCTCCTTTTGGCATAAATTCAAAGAGCATGCTAAGAGGTTCCCGACTGAGGCAGACCCCTATTAAACACACTATATTTTCATGGCGTAATTCGCACATCAGATCCACTTCTCTTTTAAAATCAGCCATGGTTTTCGCTGATGCGTTTTCTTTAAGAGTTTTTATAGCGACCATTAAGGGTTGTTCTCCCGTTCCGATAATTTCTCCCTTGTAGACTTTACCGAAAGCCCCTTCTCCGAGCTCTTGGACAAATCGAATATTTGCAGGATGGAACTCTCTGACTCTAACCCTTGCGTCACTTTTGATGCTTGAAGCACCGGACCCAGGTATCAGGGCGGACATTTCAAGCCCACTTCCTTTTGCTTTTCGACAAGGAGATCTGACACCACTTTTGACACCACCGTCCTGCCCCAGTTCATTTCGTTTACGCAACCTCGATCTACAGCAGCAAAATATAAAAAGTGTAACAACAAGCACGAGAAAACCTAAACCAACCGCTGTTAAATACAATCTAAAAGTGTTTATACACTTTGGAATTTTACACATTTCGACCATTGTTTTATTTTTATGGCTGGTAAAACACCAAGGTTGAGGATGAAGTGAGCCGGGGTTACGGCAGTGGCTATGGCCACCCAGTAGTTCTCTGTGTTCGGCTATTGAAAGTTGAAAATTTTCTGCCCAGTGTATACAAGGGTTACCAGACTCACCGTACCCTATAGCACCTCTATATGATTCACCTTGTCCCCAATAGCAATAATCACCTGGAACAGAACAAACACCCAGACTGAAATCAAACACAGAAGAGATGCAATCATTTTGAACAGTAAATATGACTTTCAGCTAGAGAAAGAAATTTTTTTATCTATTTATCATTTTACGATTATCAATGTACTTTTGGCTGTTAATGTAGAATTATTGTAAATAATTGATTAACAAAATTGAATAATATTAAGTTTCAACCATTGGTTAGTGAAATTGTAGGTGATTTCAATTTAATTAGTTTACCAGGGTCGACAGGTTCAGGTTTCGGAAGTCCAAGCGAAATGCAATCTTCTGGAGATTTCCCCATAGGAAGTTCTACACAAACAGGCAATTGGAGTTCTCCAATGACAGGATGCCTCTTTGCGATTGCATATTCTTTTACACAAAGCTCATTCTCCAAGAATTCGCAATCCTGTTGAAATTGTAATCCATTGTATAATAAAGGCAAAAATAAATTAAATAAATAAATACCTTTCGGCAAATCTGCTTCGGAACCTGCGTTACGCTGTCTTGGCAAATTGAGAATGCGACATAACAGAGTGTTGGGACAGCAAAAGGTTCACAAGTCTTTGACAAATCTCTGAAAATATTTAATTGTGAAATATTTTCATTTTGAATTCTAACACGGGTGTCTTACTCTGAATTTTTAACAACGCCGAATGCTAACTCAAGCTTCCGTTCAAGCTCTTCCTGTGTATGACTTGCTGGTATATATACAGTTTTGTTAGCTAGGATAGAGGCGCAAAGTTTTCCTTTGTACTCCTACAAAATAAAATAATTAAATTCCATTATTACAGAGAAATAATTTTAAAAGACTATCAATTGTGTGGTACAATTTGTCCATAAATTATTTTGTAATGCACACCTCGCAACGGTTTTTGTCAATATCTGGAAGACGAATTTCTGATGAGCTTAGGCCGACTGACATTTCTTTTCGGATTCCTTCACTGAAAGCAGAAAAAATCCAACTAAAGAATATTTACCTTTCAAATACTTCATTTCCAATGATTCAGTTCTGCAGTACTTTTTTAATGACAAAACTAATATTTAATAATAATTAATGTGCAACATTGTAACAAAGGAAAGTGTTTTTGTGTAAACATCTTTACTGCCCAGACGAGATTCCTTTCTAATAACTATTACAATGTTTACCTGCTAAAAATGCATTAAAAACATGATTGAAAGAAAGTGGGCAAGATCAGCTTTCACATAACCGAAGACTATTGGTTGGAAGCCCTTGAGAGCATTCACTCCTAAATGTTAATATTGCAAGTTTATAAAGATAATCTATGACTTAGGATAATCAATACATTTACAATAACAAAGTAAATTATTCAAATGCTACAGTTACATTTAAGGATCAAGTAGTTAAGTATACACAGCATCTACAGACAAACGATAATCCATCACTCATTAGTACATATTGTTTGATCGTTACCTATTAACTTGGTATGCCAGTCCTCACTGTTTTCCTTGGTTCAGAAGCATTTTGGCATTTCACCATTTTAAACATTTATGTGATTTTTTAGGAATATTCTCGTAAATAAATTGTCATTGTACAAAAATATAGGCGGAATGCTGAACTAACAAAAATCAGTGAGGACAGGCAGACCAGGATGATAGGTAAATATAAAACATGAATTATTCTAAGCTTTATCAAGCTAACTTTAAGCTCTACATTGCTATACTTTAAAACGGAAATTCTGGTTGTTTAAACACCACGGGGCCAGAAATTGTGGTTGTTTGTTTGCGTTCCACTTTTGGAAAAAAACTGCATAATTTCTTGAAAATAATTGACATAATAAACAAAATCCTTCTGAAACAATAAACTTTACGTTTAGAAATTAATATTCCTATTCCTGTGAACTTTACCTAATACTTCCAACTAGACATCGACAAACAACTTACGCTGAATCCCCATACAAGAATATAATGTAAAAATTTAAATAGAAGATTCAGACTGCTAAAAACACTACTTGATAAGCAAACCAGACTTATAATGACAAAGACAAAAAGACCATATACTGTCCTGCTAGTCACCTCTATGGACATACAGACTTGAACTGTACCGCTAAGTGTTCCAATCTTAATGAGACTACAAACCCTACATTCTAAAATTCTTCGGATAAAAGTTAACGCTACTTTCTGTCTCTAACTGTACGATTCGTACCGACTTAAAAACCCCATTACCCGATTCAATAAATTATATCCCTTTAATCTGTACATTGTCATCCGCAACATTTTGCGCCAATTCTCGTCGGTTGCTAAAACTATGTTGAACATGTGACAAAGTGATCGCTGGATGGTCGCATATCTTACACACCCTTTGTGCATCTGTGCATGCTCACCTTGTACTAATAATTTCAGAATTTTGCTTGTTGCATATTTAAAATGAAGTTTTAAATAAATAAAAAAATTAATTATCTTTAAATTAGAAAGGTAAAAGAACTTATTGCCATGATGTATTCAATTTTCTTTACTGTAGTACAAACGAACATAAACATTTTCTTTTATTTGACAAGAGAAATAAATTGTATTACCTAGAATGTGATTCTGAGCCCTGAGAACGGCTTGGACGGATCTGAGATATTAATAATATGAGGATCGATAAAAGGAGCATCTTTAAGCAGTTTAGAGTCATCAGCGCATTGGAATATTAAGAAAAACTGTGAAATTTGATTGGAGGAAATGCGTTTAATCAGTCAAACATTCGAAGTCCGACGATCATTGGAAGAATGGAAGCTATAAACATTGGAAACCTCAAAAGGCTAAGTCAGGGGGACTTTAGGTTTAGAGGGGCGTTATACCCCCACCCTCGCTTCATATGAAGTCACCACTTTCATATTCAGCCTTTTTTAAAAAATAGGTTTAAACATTTTTACACTGTTTTTATAATTGGTAAAGTAAATATAGATACAAATATAAATAATTTTATATTTCATTGAAGAAATAAACAACAAAGCCAAGTGCTGCGTCCCAAAATAAATTGCCAGCCACGATCAACCCAGCACATTACAAATTTTTCATGGCAGATTATTACAGAATTAAAGAATCAAGCTAATTAATATACAGGGTGAATTGCTACTCGTGCTACAAACTTCTCCAGTAGATT
>CM077112.1:18281804-18370222 GCA_039619505.1 Cimex hemipterus
CGAAATTACTCTGAAATGGTTGAGAATCGGACCATGGACAATATGAATTTTTTTGTTCATTTTAGGGTGAAGAATCTACTGGAGAAGTTTGTAGCACGAGTAGCAATTCACCCTGTTTATATTTTAAATGTAATTGTTTTCGGGGTTTGTGCCTTGTTCCCCTCATAATGCTGTTTTTCTTTCCCCCACAACTATAAATAAAATATTACCATTACTTAATGTTTTAAGCATAAACATCAAAAACTTTCAATTTTAAGACGTTTCAGATGATATATTCAAATATATATATATATACATATACTAATTAGATCTCCTAGGCTATTGTTCTCCAGTCCCATTATTAATTAATTATGCAATTTGTCTATATTTTACGTAACACAGTGACGTGTTTTAGTCATATAAGTACTACATCGTAATAAATGAAATACATTTTTTTAGCTTGTATGTGTATACATTTAAAGAAAAAAATATCCGGTTGTTTATTTTTTGGTAATTCTTAGGTATTAAGATTAATAGAGGACTTAAAATATAAATACAACATTAATATTAAATATTTAAAGTCGAGAAGATCTCTGATTATCATGCAGAATAGATCTTTGGCTGCACTAAAGTACATTGAGGAAGCTGTGTCACCTGTGGTCCTATTCGCTCTGTTATAAGGTAATTGTCGTTTATAGCGGGGTTCCATTTACTCTTCACCTAATCTAATGCATTACATGTGATTTAATTGAGGCCTACGGGGTGATGAACCTCTACTTGGGCCATATTGGCCTGTGACACCAACATAAGTGACACAACTTCAGATTCATCACTCTACAAACATCAAGTAATATAACAAATTAATTTATTAGAAAAAACGAACCCGACTAAACAAGAAAAATATCACAGGAATCTATGGCCAAAGTTGGCAGAAAGTGTTTGACTACATGAGCTAGGATACCCAGATTAAATTTATCGTAAGACAATTTCGAAACCTTCAACAACAGCTCACACTACTTGATTCTTGGTACAAAGGAAAGAATAAAATTTAAAACTGTCAAATGCACCCACATTTCCTTCACTCTTCGTGAAAAAGATCGTCCATCCAGTCTACATAAATAATATTTTTCTCCCAACTGCGGATAAGGTGCGGTACCAAGGGGACCCAACCCTCTACTGGAACGTCAAGAAGTTTCGACTCGATGCAGGGCTCTTGCACGACTTCTTGCCAAAAGCTCTTCCTTACACCTCAAAAATAAAAGTCAGCTTTACAAGACCACTGTTAAGCCGATATGGACTTACGAACTGGAGTGGTTTGTATAAGCGTATTAAATACCAAAGCTATAGTTGTTTAAGAACGTGGCGACGTAGTTATATGAGTTTTGATGATTGATGCTAGTGGAATCCGAAGGCATTCACAAAGTGTCGAAGTAGTTGGCCGAGGGAAGAAGTAAGTAAGACCTTCCCTCATCATCATGGCTGAACTGTAAGTGTGTATTAAGTGATTTTCATTTTTTCTTAACTTTTCGTTAAACGTAGAATTAACTAAAGGCTAATTTAATTTGATTGAACTTAATACTAGCTCTATGTTTCCGTAAACTACCATTACGATTAAATTTATACCAATCCAATCACTTTCTTCACTTGTTAGGCTAATTTCTGTATAGCAGTATTTCACATTTATATTAGAACGTTTCTTAAATGTCTTCCATTATTATTTATTTTCGACCAAACATACATACATCTACAGAAGACTTGTTTTAATCCAGATTCCAGACTGTCTTATTAACTGACTGCCCTATAATCGTTCACTGACTTAATTTATCTCTAATAAATAGGTCTTGCAGCACAAAGTAGCCCGCTGGGCCGGAAGAAAATCTTTTATGACTGCTTCTAGCCCGAAGGCCAGATTCATCCCAACGACACCTTTTCCAAGAAGGGAGGTGACACGTTTCTGCCTACGGCGGTGTGCACAATACACACGAAGAGCCGAGAGAACCACTAATTGAACCCCTGGTGGAGACACGCCCCTAGCGTAGTTACTTCCAACAGAACGGGTTTTTCTTTAAGTGGGATGCTAACTTCCCTCTGGAAAGTAACCTCTCTAGGCTACTCGCAAGGAGTCTTACCACGTACCATTTCGTATCCGACCTCAATTGCAAGCAAATAGTCATTGGTTTGCTAACGCAAGCGTTGTGCCTAACAAGCACAGTAACCTTCAGTAGTTCGCAAAGGGCTCGTGTAGGCGTGTCAGCGAAGAGTGGCCACCACCATACAAGGATCTGCTTGATCTCTGCTGAACTGTCTATTAATTTAGTGTTTGCCTATCACCCCGTACAGTTAGCCTGAGTGGTCGCGCGAATCCGTTCAGCATCTCACCAAAACCGGAGTTCAGTGGACATTACGAGATTTTGAAGATACCCAAGAAAAAATTAAACAAAATTTTAGGAAGCCATCCGGCCCGGAGGACCAATAAGCAGATACATCTACTGTTATAATAAACGATTAGCAAATTCATCGGCAAATTGATCGTTGTCTTTTTTTGCCTTTTATTTGCGGAATGGAAAAACTATTAATACAATTATATGTATATTCTTTATACTTTCTAAAAATCATCATTTGTTGTTTACCTGTCAATTTGTTGAGGATGAAGGGGAAATGTTGACTGCCTTGACCTCCCGACATCATGACCTTTAACGAAATAAACTCTATTATTTATAATACTGTAAAGCCGGCTGTAAGGGACTTACCCCAAGGTGCCATTCTGACCATTAACACCCCCGTTGTTCTCGACGTCAGTCCCAATGCGTTCTTGGCTTGACAGGTGTAAAAACCAGAATCGTGAGTTTCCAATCTGGCTATCCTGAGCCTCGAATTGACTCTCCCTTCGTTTTGAGAAGTTCTGATCGAAAGTCTTTTCCTATCAACGAATCCGAGCCCTTAAAATTTTACACGTAATAATTAAATTGGCAAGGGAGAAATATTGTAAATAAACAATTGTGTCGCACCTGCTTCGATAGGGGCTTCATTTCTCAACCATCTCACTGTAACCGGCTTCGGGTCACCTTCAACTTCACACCGCATCTTCATTCCTTCTCCTTCTTCTTTTGTCATATTCGACAACTCCCTTATCCACCGCAACTCACCTTTGGAAGAATTAAAATTAAGAACTTATACAGCAATTTAATATTGATATTTTATAGTTTAAAAAGGTAATACGGATTCATAATAAAAGTGTTGTACAAAGAAGATATTTACTAAGGAAAATAAAGTAGAGTAATAAAGTAAAAAAAGTCGAGAGAGGTTTTAACATTAACGATTTTTTTATGGTTTTGTGCCAGTGTTTTAAACATATTTAAAGATTCAGTTAATTTGAAAGAGTGAAAATTATATTGTAAGATAAAGGAAGGTAAAACTCGAGCAGTTTTTCTTACTGCAGTATTAGCCAGAGAAGCGGGTATTAACCCCGAGAAATTTATCTCTTAAAAAAAAAAATCATAAATTAGGGGAGGATGACAGATAATTTACCTATTTATGCTTAAAGCTCGTATTATTTAAAAATGGGAAAAACGAGTATGCATTTGGGTGAACTGGAGCTCGAACGGTGGTCGAAAATAGTAAAACAAATATGTCATATTTAAAAAAATGTAATAAACAGTTTAATATTAAAAAATAACATATTGGTGGGAAATATTTAAAAAAAATTAGAGAATCTTTTAGTTGTATGAATACATCATACGTTATACAATATCTCTGGACATGTCAATTGCATTTTCATCTATCAAAATATATGTATATGTTTTTTCAGTAAATTACAAGAACACACTAACACCCAAATATGATTATTCCATTCCCCATAATTATCCTGTAGACCACTGATAAAAATATTGGTAAGAGACGTCTTGAATGATTAATGTGACATTATTAATCCAAAGTTGTTGCCAATGGTAGCTTTCTCTACAACACCCTTAATGTCACAATCACAAATCGATCATGTGTCGTGACGGGACGTAACAATGTTTCACATTCTCCAAACTATAAACCTCGTTAGTAGCTCGCGAGTACATGGCTTCAGTCTGTATGGTGTGAGGGTAGTTTCTATTGGATGAGGATTGAATAGGAGAGTTTATTGTGTAATGTGAAAAATGGGATTATTTTTTTTAGCACGAGGGGGTTTTAAGGTCATTGTGAACTGTGGTGTTGGAGACGTGGTAAGGAGCATTGACTATGGTTCTGAGGATTTTGGATCGGAAGGACTGAATTATCTGGAAGTTGGAAAGTTTAGCGATGCACCACAGTTCTAGTCAGTACGTCCACATTGGTTTTAGTATTGTCTTTTTTGTTGTTGAAATGTTAAATTTGTGTGACAATGATCTATAGAGTCCAAAATGTTCGTTTAATTTCTATTGTTTTAGTCTTGTGTGTTGGTTTCAGGTTAGTCTTGTATCTAGACACCGAGATCTTTTTGAGATGGGAGTATTATTGAAGAATATTCTATGAGGGGTTTTGCTTCGAAGGGTGATTTTATTTTTGTTAAGCTCTATACGCCATTCGGCTGTTTGCAGGGCATCTACCTGAAGCTCCTCCATAGCAATTGTGGGATCGGGATCAAGGATAGCAAAGCTGTGTCTTCGGAAAAGGATGCAAGGATGAGGGTGAAGTTCGGCCCAACAATGTTGCCCTAAGTTAATCCCCCTCCCAAAGGAAAAATAGTCAGAGTAGGCCATTTCTTGGCAGGCTCTGAACAATAGTTCGGTTGGGTAGGAAGGTTGTGCTTTAGTTTGTAAAAACACCTTTAGGTTAAGGCCACAAACATTCATAAGAAACGCCTTCATACAGTATTCTTTGTGCTCGAGGGATGCGCAGTCCTTGCTGGGTAGTGGAGTGTTGAGGTCGGAAGCCAAACTAGGATAGTCTAGGACAAGGTTGGAGGTAGAAAAAAAGTTATGGATATATTTTTAATGATCGATGATGGTAATTTTAATCGGTATGTAAGAGAACAATATATATATACCTGTATGATTCCCCGATGGCCGTGTCACCGGATCAGTCCTAAAACGGAAGAAATGTTAAATCAATTTAAAAAAAGTAATTTGCTGATAAGAAGTACCGCTATTTACATTAAAAAGCCAAAGTGCAAGTTTAAACCTCTCTGATTTACTTAAATGGGAAAAATTAACTTTTGTACATTTTGTATTAAGTCTGTTAAGTAGTCTTTTCCGGAAGATCTAAAAGAATCTTTCCCGATGCTTTTTATTGACCATTTGAAGAATTAGGTGGGATCCTTGGTCGAATTTATGCCTATGATAAAACCTAACTGCTTACAGACTTCTCATTTAATTTTCAGAGTGTACCCTACTTTCATTTCCATTTTATCCTGGGCTCCTCAGTAGTAACTTAAGCGCCGGTTAAAATGAAATTTTATGGTTATAAAATTCAAGCCCTGCCTAGTAATTTGTTTCAAACGTTGGTTTAAAATTCATGGATTTCTATAAAATAAATACCTTATTGAATCACGTAATTAATTTAAAAGATCATAGGATTTAGGATATATGTAAAATCAAATCTGCTCGTTTATGTACATGTACGAGAACAGAGTTGAGCCTATTCACTTCTCGGAGTCCAACTGCGATTTCGGCTTTTGTATTTTACAATAAATTACCGGTAGGCCTACAGAATCACCTCTACGGGTGTTGGCAGTCCGGGGTCAGACCTCGGTCTTATCCGTCCAGCCACCACCAAAGTTGCCATCAACAGCTACGTCAATTCAGCACCCAACGCATGCAGTTCCTAGATACGTTCACACCCTCACTCACCACATAATTCACCATTTACGCAGTTGTGGTGGTACTCGATACTATCCTCTACATATTTCTCTATAATTCACCTAATTGTGGCTCGAGGGCGGAATATCGAATACCTCATTACACTATACATTCACGCTAATAAATACATTCTATAAAAACTACCAATACTGTATACAATAAAACAGCCCTGCTTCTTTCGAAAATCAGAATGTTTGCATTATGCAGAATGTTACCTATGTGTTTTCTCCATTGGAGACTTTGACAAGGAATCGATTGAATGATAAAAATGAACAATTTTGTGTTCTAGATAAGTTGATGTTTATTAAATAGTGAATATAAAGAGAGAGGTTTAGGTCGTCGGATTCTAGTCTAAGGTTCTCTGGCCAGATTGGCGACCTTTAGGCAACTTGCATTAGTTAATTATTGACTTATTTGTATGATACAAATAGAATATTATAATCGTTTAGAAATGTGTGGTGGTTAGTGACCGTTAATCTATAATTATTGCGGTCTGGTGTGATGTAGGTTTCAGAAAAACATTTTCTATATCGTGCCTACGTTTCGATCTTTATTGAGACCATCTTCAGGGCTTGAAGTGTTTGTCTTCTGTGTAATTGTGCCTTTCTTGTGTGTCGTATTCGGCACTCCCACACGCTTGGTACATAAAACTATTATTCCTACATATAATAAAAGGCACTTCGAAAAACGGAACAACGGACCTAGATACTAGATGCCGTGCTCAAGCACAATTCTCATATCTGATATTACTCTACTATTACACAATTACGCCAACAAAATATAATCTTCAGTTAAATGGGACACATGGTCATCTTTCTCTACTTCCGGACATATCGCGGGCTTTGGCTCAAAAGTAAGTGTCCGTACGTCAATCTCAATGGCCTACCCTTAGTCGGTTACTTATTTACCTCTACGAGTCAAATCCTCCGAGAACCATCATCGACATACGTAAAAAGATATTAATTGTTCCTTGAAGAATTTTAATAAGAAAGTAGTTTTAATCTAACAAACACTACTTACTTTGAGAGTATAGGTTCTTAATTGACATACATTTCCCATGGGAATACACTTATCAAACGACAAATAAATAAAATTTATTCTAATTATTTATTCTTTTTATCTATGGTTTTTGGTTGAGATGAAACATTTGTGTCACGAGCGTGATTCGAACCCACGAACTTCGGCTTAATCCACCACTCCAACCACTTGAGCTATCGTGACTTCGACTCGGACACCAATCCCATCCCAGCCTACAATCGTATCGAATATCCTTTTTCCATACTTTCAAAACTGCTTTCATCAGGATTCTCAGCTTCAGGTCATCAGGACTTAGGAAGTGGCCATGGGGAGCTATTAGTGAAATAATAACTTCTTTTAATTATTAAATGAATCCATATTTGTATAGTGGTCATAATTGACCATATTAATTATTCTTTTTATCTAAGGTTTTTGGTTGAGATGAAAAATTAGTGTCACGAGTGGGTTTCGAACCCATTACCTTTAATAGAATAAAATTTACTTCCCAACAGTAATTTTTGTAAAAGTCAACATAATTATGGGTATGTTCGATAGTCTCGGAATGTTGGCTTTTTGTGTCTCTCTTTAAAATAGACAATAAAGTGGTAATAATTAAATAATATATTGTAATTTGCCTAGCTCTAATGACATATATTTTTATACAGTTACATTGCGATTAAGGTTTTTCTTACCAATTTCCTGTATCCTCATATTCGTATAAATCGTAGTGTGGCAAAATGACGCTGCTGAGGTCCCCGTTGACGTCTTCGACCCACGCTAAAACAAAATCAATATAAATATTCGCAGGCGAATTCATAACAGCGAACAGTAGTTTAAAACAGGGTGTAGAAAGATAAAATATTTGTGAAAATACAGTCGTGATGACAGAATGATGAATAGATATGATTTTAAAGGAAAGGGAAGGCGAAAATAATGATGACGATGACGACGACGACGACGATGATGATGATGAGAGAGAGAGAGAGAGAGAGAGAGAGAGAGAGAGAGAGAGAGAGAGAGAATGTGTGCCTTAATTAGGGTAAGGCTTCAATAATAAATTAATGTTAACAGGTAGTAATTAATTTATGCCAATGATGGATTACCAAAGTGTTTGAGCGCCACGTTTGGCGTGAGCGATCGTTTAATAAACACTTACACACAAAATCGAAGGAAATTTCTGTTAGATTTAAAAAATAAAGTGGTATACATAAAAATATCACCTAAGTCAGCGTTATAAGACTTGCACGGAAAGCACGAAGCGTTCAAAGCGATGACGTCCCCTAAGCACATGGCATGAAAATTTCAAGAATGGCTTTGCCTTTCATAACTCAAGCGCAGGGCTAACCTTTCCACGCCAATCTCACGTTAAATTGTCTGGCCATATTGGAAGAAATTTAAATAAAAAAATCGTTTATAATAAGGACCGTACTTAGACCATTGTGCGTATGACTCTTCAGTTTTCAAATATTTCACCGGCTGTCATAATAATAAATAATAGTGAAGGTAATTTCCGGTAAGGATGAATTGCAAACGGCTAAATTATGGCTGGTGAAATAATTAACGCTAATTTATCCTGCTTTAAAGTGCTCAATTTTAAGTTAAATTTTAAAGCTCATACTTTTAATATTAACTTTGAATATGAAGAATGAGTCTCTAAACATCCATTGAACAGTTTTGAACGATGTACCGAACTGGCTCTTAGATCAAACAGATTCCTGATTTACAAGGAATTTGATCATTCTACGGCATTTTTCGACTTAATCAGATTAAGTTTAAATTCGTCTCGATCAGTTTAAGTTGGCTCTTCAAACGTAGCTGCGAACTTATCTACCATAATTACTCCCTGGAGGGTTCCGTTGAACACTTTTAACTGCATAACGGACGACTTTCCATTTTTGGGTGAGAGTCCCATTATTTCAGGGTTTCGTGTTCTCTTTTCGGGTACTAGAGTTTTGAGACCGGCTTTGATCGCTAAACTTAATTCCCTAGATTGCTCAGACCTAGTTACGTTTGGGAAGAGTCCGCTGGAGTTTAATTTTTAATTTTATACTGACAAGCTCGAACAATTTCAATCTAATTTTATTTTTACTTTATTGTGTTATGCTTATTTTGGAAATTTTTTTTGTTTTATGTTAACAGCGTGTAAATTAGTTTTAGCCAAATGTGCCAAATATATACAATTAATAATTGTGTTTAAGTAATTAAAACTTTGTAAGTTGTTTTAGTTTTCAAACTGTTTTCTATGTGGGATTTCACTGCCAGTTTTGGACGAGGATCAGATTACTCCGAATATTGCTATTCTGGCCGCGGGAGTACCGCAGGGCAGTGTGCTCGGACCAATCATCTTTATCCTTTATACTGCAGGTTTTCCCATTACACCTACTACCCCTTGCATCTTTTTGCCGATGACACGGCATCACTATTCACTCGAAAACCTATAGCCTAAAACCATGCGTACCCACACTTCCATCATCATTTTCGCAGATAAATACAGTTATTCGTCAATCTTGCAAGCCGAAGAAGAAATTCTCCCCGTATGTTGGTTTTTAATTTTGTAAAGAATATTCTTCTAAGTATATAAACATATCTGTTTCTGGTAATTGGCAAAGCATAAAACATAAGAATCTAATAATATCTACATCTTTTGATATTGCAGGAAAGAAAAGTTATTAGTAAATGAATGAGTCTTTTGCGTTTAGTCATATTTTATTTGTTCCTAGGAGTAAACCCACCATTGATGATGGCAAAAAGGCGCGCTATTCAGTTATCACATCTTCCTTAGGTTTTCAGCGGTTGTTAGACCCATAGTAGCCGGCGGATCAGTAGTTTGGTGACTAAGACATTACAGCTAAGGGAGGTCAAAATCCTCAGTACTGATTAAAGACTGGTGTCGATGAGCATCACTGGGGCAATAAGAACAACTCCTACGGCCGCCCTGGAAATTTTTCTGAATCTACCATCTTTATCCTGATCCCTCGTATAACAAGGAGCAACTAAAGCTTCGAGGAGACCTTCAGCTAGACACAACTTTGGAGATGCCTACTGATACACTGATGACCCCTAGGAGCAGCCATTTGTGGAAATACGCGTAGGACTAGAATTTATATAGGCCTTGGGCAATATGCCGTTTTTCAAGCGAAAACTGTGGCTATTGAACACTGTGTCAGGCTAGGAATTGACAAAAGAATAGCCATCTTTCGGACAGCCAGGTGGCACAGAAGGTAACTGCCGCATCGACAGTAAAGCCCAGAGTCGTTTGGGACTGCATTAGAGCCTGTCAGACATTGGGGTAGACAAAATTACTCTTGTCTGGGTGCCAGGCCACTCAGAGCAGAGGGGCAACTAAGAGCCCGATAAATTGGCCAAGGAAAGTTCAATGAGGACATGTATTGGCCCTGAACCCTTTTTGGCTTACCAAACTGCCAAAAACGCGGGTCCATTTGCCACTAGATTAACCAGTCCTCCACTCAATGTGAAGCCCTGAACAGGCATACGAAAAGGTTTACCGAAAGACCGTAGCAAAAACAAACGGCAAAACTACTAAATATAGGACATGCTAGAATAGTTGCTAATCTGCTAGATTAGAGCAAGACTGCTAACTGAACACTGCAGACTCCTTAGACAAAGGGCTGGCAGAAACAAGTCTGTCCAGATATTGCCAAGAAGGAGAAGAAACAGCGGAGCACGTCCTCTTTTGGTGAGATTCCTAATCCTGAGAGATGAAAAGCCAGGGCCCGAAGGATACACACGGGAGTCCCTGAAAAAGCTTTGTGGTCTGATAAAAAGCCTCAAGCTTAACGAGGAGCTCTGGATAAAAAATGGAGATACATAATAAACTAATACATGTCACGGTGCTTAGGTCGTGTAAAATCTATCGACCCCTCAGACGACCTACAGGTATGCGGTTAATATACATACAATAATGAATTGTTAACTTATATTAATTTATAATTATAATTATTAATTATTGTACAGCAGGAACGACTTATTATGAGAGGGATTATCTAATTATTTAGATTAAAGATAATTTCAAAATTTGCCGTATTTGTTTAATGCCCTGTTAAGGATTAAATGTAGAAATTAATTTCATTAGTTTTTCTGATTTATTTTTTCTGTAGTGATTAAGGGGAAGTTGGTATAGAATTTGAGTTGGTAATAGGCTGGATGGGAGACGGTAGACGTATTTTAATAAAAGCTGTGGGCCCGTCGGTTTCGGGGGGTGTAGGATGATGAATCGGCTTTTAATACCCTGTACTTGTTGCCCGGACCGCCAGGGCTTGCTATTGTCAACGTTTCTCTCACCCCTGTGCTTTTCACCCCCATGCGATCCACCCTTCTCGCCCTCGCGCTCGCCCCCTTTCTGTAGATCCACCGTCATTTGTTCCACGGAGATTGATTACTCTGAGCTCACTGACCTCACAATATCTACCCTATCCTTCTTTACTTTACATTCTTCCGTTTGGAAAGTTGACGAGAAGATTTCATGTTTCGTTGCAGTCTGTGATCGGGACGGGACGTCCCCTTTCGATGCTTTATGAACTTAAAAGGGGGGGAAACGTGAAACTCGAAAGTCGTGTTCGGAATACGATTTGAACAAGCTTTTTTTTTTATCGCGTTTCACTGTTTCTTTTTTTCCATTACATATAGATTACTCCGCAGAGACCAAATTCAACACACCCTTGTAAATATTTTATGCGCTAATAGATTGCCTATTCCCAGAAGAAAATATGTTTTATTAATCAACATCAACCAACTAGCAAACAGTAAATTTGGTAAAAGGAATCCCTGAAGATTTTCCAGAAAACAATCTCAGTTCTTATGGTAAATTCATGCTATTGTTGATGAACACTGAGGTACAAAAGTCCTCAATATTGTATTGCCCTCACAACTGTACTTTCGGTGTGGTAAATAAATAATAAAAAAAAACACAATTTAAGTCTAAACGGTTTAAGTTCATCTATGGAGCGAGTTAGATGCCACTTGTTGTACGAAATGTACTTTAGAAGGTCCTCAACGTTATACTGTCCTCACGATGTATTTCCGTCGTTTTAAATGTCTAAGTTAAATCAAACACCTCGGTTTAAGCCTAACTGGTTTAGAGTCCATCTAGATAGCGAGTAAGATGCCACTTGGTATTCTGCACTACGAGGAATATGTATTAGGCCAGAGGTCGTGAGTTCGAGCTTCGTTCGTGACACTAATTGTTCATCTCAACCACACTTTACATACAAAGTGTAAATCATTACTTTGGTTAATTAGGACCAATTGAAACATACGGATTTAATCGATGAGTAAGAGTGGAGTGAGTTAGGAAAGAATGAGTCAGAGTTGGAGTGCAAATTTGCTTAGTTATACGTTGGGGGATGAAACGATCTAGTTGTCGATGGTTCCGCTGTCTGAGTAAACAGAACGATCGAGACAGGATTGATTCCAGACTACCAACATCCACACCACTAATCCATCTCTAGATGAACCAAATCCATCTGACAGATTCTAGGGCACAAGGGATGCAAATGAAAGCAATTTAATCATTTTTCAATTTAACCCCGTTAATCACCCTAAAAAGGGAACTGATCGAGTTGAACGTCATTTATCACGGGGTTCACTATTACATGGTTTTTTCTCAACCAACGATATATAACCATCGCAGTTCTGGAAAAAAGGACTAAGCGCGAAGGCAGCAGCCGAGGAAATATGCAGTGGAAGGTGAAAATTCAATGAAACATTGAAGCACTGCAGCGTTTTGGTTCAAGCAGTTCAATTTTGGAAACAAAACTCTTCAAGATGAGCCTAGATCTGGTCGCCCTTCAGCAGTAGATGAGGCTGAATTACTGGAGTCAGTCAATAAGGATCCCTTATGCGACCACTGGAGGATTATTGTCCGAAATGTACGACCATCACATCCTCCTGACTTGTCAGTTTGTCTTCAAAATCTAAAAGATAAAGTCCAAATCTAAAAGTTTTGGAAGATAAATGTAATGAACGATGAAAAATGGATATAAAAAAATCCTATCCACCAAAAAAGTGGGTATCGCAAGGCCAAGAGGTTCAGGCAGAGTTCGCCAAGATCGATTTGGAGAAAAGATAATGCTTTGTGTTTGGTGGAATTATGAGGGTGTTTTGCACTTTGGCTAGTTCCAGAGGACATGGATTGAACAACTCAGGAGAGTATGTGGAGTTTTAAAAAGGTAGTACCCTGCTTTGCTCAATCGGATTAAAAGAGATATTTCAGCAAGACAGCGTTCCTGACCATCGTTCACGTTTAGCCAAAGAAAAATTTCCAGAAATGAAGCAGCAGCTTGAACCACCCTCCTTACACCCCTGATGTCTTGCCATCTGACTATGATCCTTTCCAGTCAATAGCGCATTTTTTGAAAGACCGGAACTTCGAAAACCATGAGGACGTCAAATTAGGATGTATACAGTTCTTCACCTCGAAAACCAAGGAATCATTATCAACTTCAACTTTCGGCAGAAAAATGAATTAAAGTAGTTGATAATGTCCATATTTTGAGGATAAATTTTCATGCTATCCATCATGCTTGGTGGTCTGATTCAAATTACTTCTTTCAATTAATTATACTTTTTATGTATGGTCTTGGTTGAAAACGTTAGTGTCCCGAGCGGGATTCGAACCCACGGCCTTCTGCTCAACACCCCGCTACTCTAACTACTTGAACTATCGTGACTTCATTTTACATTTTTTACTGAAATTTAAATAAAACTGCATGCACAAAGACTTTTGTAACGGCCAAGTAAAATAATCAACAAATTTAGTGAACTTCGGCTTCGTTTTGTAAATAATACTTTTTAATGGTGTTTAATGAAGGATCTTTCTTATCGGAAAGAAACATAGTGCCAATGGTTCAATTAAAAAGTTTTCAATTATAAGTTTTCCGAAATCAGAGAGTATTGAAAAGCCTGCTAAATAACAAGTACAATGCGATAAATACAATTTTTAAAGAATTGTTTTTTGTTTGATTAATCGGCTTTGCGAAACAATTCCAGACTTACGAATCGTTCTGGTAACAAAGAAAGAAGAGGCTTTACTTTTTGAAAACTTTCGTTTAAAATCAACTTAGCGCATCATATCAAGGCAGGGAAGGATGAAAAGGATCGGCGCTAAAGAAAAAGAAGAAGAAGAAAGATTACGAAACGCCCACTGTTTATCTGTATTGTTTCTTTACCCTCTCGTTAAAATTCAGCTTGAAGATACCCAGCCGCCGAGTTTGAAGTAAAAAGTGGTGGAATAAAGGGAAAGCATACTTCTTAAGGGGGAAATTACTTGAAACGAATCGAACCGGAAAAGCGTGAGCAAAAAGAAAAAAAGACGAGGAATGAGAGATAGAGTCCCTTGTGGAATAAATTGTCGGCGGAGGAAGGAAATCTGATATTTTTTTCAAGGGTGGAATCAAAAGTGGCAATCTCATAGATGAATCATACAAGCCTATGCGGTTTCTATTGTCCATAACATGTTAAATTATAAATGTTAGCTTATTTTATTTTATATGAGTTAAGGAACGAATAGTTTTAAGTTTTAAATTTTCATTTTTTTTTGTTAGGCCAGTTCAATAATCTATTAACAGTAAATCAAATTATAATCAAATTTCTACTTTTTAATTTTTGAAGAATAATCAATTTGAGTATACAAAATTCGGCCCAGAAAAAAAGGAGACGTCAGTCGAATACACTGTATAGTCCGGTGCCTGTTACGGCATCGTCACTTTCAGCCCTCGTTTAAACCTATAAGTAATTTTTAAGCAAACTTTTCTCACATATATTACCCTGCATGTTAAGGTTTTAACACAGTTGTAAAACGAACGGGCGAACTGGCATGCAAACTTTCCCATTGTCGTTCGGTCGCGATAATCAACTTTGTATTTTAGCGTCTGTAAAGTTGTCGCTAAGTTTTATTTTGTTAATGGAATTGGTAATAAATTTGAGCCCCACCGAGAGTCCTGATTTTGTTTCAGGCTTTATTAACGATCGAGAGCAATATATTCAGAAGTGGTTTGTGTCAAGGGCACCTCCTAACAAAGTCTAGCAAACGGACGTATACTTCAAAATACAGAATAAAAACAATACGGCAAAATTAAATAAATAATTTTACATGTAAAAAAATTGAACAATTCTTTCAAAGAACCGAGGAAGAAAGAAGAAAACATAAAACAAAAAAAACAAAACAATCTGCTTTATCTTTGGGAGTCAACAGTTGTTTTACTTAAAAAAACTTTATGGAAAGTAAAACTTAAAAGTAATTCCGGTCACGATGAGACTAGGAAGTGTTGGTTTATGTTCCCCAAGCACAGCAGCATAATTGGACTTTTCTAATTCCTGGTCTGTCGATTAAATCCTTATTTTAAGGAGTATTAGGTCATTGACTATAATTGCTAACTATAGTTGCTATAATTAATTTCTCCCGGTTTTATTCAAATCCCATGTTGTCTCCATTTCTTCTTCCTCATTGTAGATCTACAAATGGGATCCTCATCGATTATGACCTGGCGGTTTTTTTTCAGATGTAGGTGAACGATACGTCGTCCTATGGTCGTCCACTTTTTAGGATTCTGTGGTGGTTTTTCTTATGCCAATGGTTCAGGGCTTCGTGGTCTTACAGATCCTCCTCTGGCCAGTTTGTATTTTTCAATGCAATTTCAGTACCAAAAAAGTCCTGGCCTTGAATATAGTGTTTGCCGAGGTTTTCTAGATTTTGGAACTTTTCACTAACTAGTTTTGGTGTGCTTTAATAGCTGAAGGTCTATCCGATCTTATGCGCTTTTTTCTACAATAACTAGTCTAAAATAACATGTTTTCCTTAAAAAACTTTATGAACTGTCTAGTGGCAAATACGAGTTGGACCAGTGGAACGAGCCCCGTTACTTATGAACTTATTTTATGAATTAATTCATTTGTTTCGTGGTCACTCGACCAATTAATATACATATTACGGTTTTTAGTTGAGATGAAAAAAGCTAATGGCACGAGAGGGATTCGAACCCACGACCTTCGGCTAGATACGCCGCTGCTCTACTACCTGAGCTATCGTGACCTCGATCCACCCAACCTAACCTTACGAGTTTTCCCTCCTTTTGCCATATTTCAAATGTTGTGTCATATCAAAGGAGGGAAAACTCGTAAGGTGAGGTTGAGATGGGAAGTTGATGTTTGAGTGGATCGAGGTCACGATAACTCAGGTGGTAGAGCAGCGGCGTATCTAGCCGAAGGTCGTGGGTTCGAATCCCTCTCGTGCCATTAGCTTTTTTCATCTCAACTAAAAACCGTGGTATGGTGATCATGTTAGGTAAGATTTTATAGTAGAGTGTTTGTATGATTTTGGTATTGCTGTGTACAACCCCATAGTTGAATGCCATATGTCCACATAGGGTTTATGACTTGTTTATATAATAATATTTTATTTTGTATAGCAAGGTTGGAGACACGTCCTATCAACCAGTATAGTCACCTTAAACCTATTTGTGTCCTTTTTTCTTCGTGTGCTCTTTCCATCTCAGCTTGGCATCTAAGGTGATTCCCAGACATTTAGCAGTATGGTATAGTAGTTCCATCGATTGTGAGGGACAGAACATGGTTCACTTTTTTGATTATTCGTTTATCTTATTACAAGCATTTTGGAGGATTTTGGTTGAACGGGAGATAGTCGGTCCTACTTGTATCACCGCTGTGTCATCTACAAACGTTGCAATTTTTACTCCATCTATTTTCGTAGAATGGTGAATAGCAAGTAAAGAAGTGGACCTTATGCTACCTTGTGGCACTCCTGCATTTATTGTTTTTAATGTTGAATATTGATCTTTTTGTTTGACTCTAATCAATCAGTGGGATGGGAACGTAAAATATCAACATACTGCTTTGGTATCATCCCTTTTAGTTTAATGATGAGTCCTTCGTGCCAGGCCTTGTCAAAAGCTTGGGAGACATCAAGGAAGATAGCGGAACAAATTGGTTTTTCTTCAAGAGATTATTCCATTACGTCCGTTACTCGGTGAATTTGGTCCATTGTTGAATGTTGGGAATCCAAATCGATGACCAGGGATGATTTTCTTTCTTTTTCTACAATCGGTTTTATAATAAATTTTCGAAGAGTTTAGACACTGACGGTACTAACGATGTTGGTCTATATGATGTTAGCCGGTTTTCGTCCTGTTTTTTAATTTTATTATAAAGACTTCTGCGAATTTCCAGATGCTGAGAGCATATTTCAGTCTGATTGCAGCATTAAAGTCTGTTAGTTTAACTATATCCTTTTTTTGGCAATCGCTTTAGTATTTCTCAAGTGATAAGGTCATATCATGGAGTCTTACTGGCAAAAAAACTCGGACTTTTCTCTGCTGTCTCTCGCCCATGTACGTTTTTTAATGGAGGAATTGGGTAAGAAATTAATGCTAAAAACCGCAAAACCTGATTGTACAATGATTCACTGATAGTTATCATTTCGAGTTGGTTTGATATTTTTATCTCCCCATCAGGGAAAATTTTAGATAAAAATAACCAGAAGGCCCTTGGCTGTAACAAAACCATTTAGCCCGAAGAACTGAGTCACAGATAAGTTGAAGATAACGCCATCTGTCTAGGGATGTCGCTTCATCCTCAACGTCCTCGTTGTACTTTCATGCAGGCGAGATAACATATAAATTGCTCCCTTTAAAAATACCTTCGGCAACGACTCACCGGAATTGCTTAATTGGTGAACCATAATTTCTTAAGGACTCAAGGGATCATATTATTTTTTCAATCGAGGAGGTCGTTTAAAAACCATAGATCATACACTTCAATGGAAAAATCTTTGGAAAATCCTTTCTGGTTTTAAATTAAACTTTTGTATTTTAATTATGACAGTCATAATTTAGATATTTTAGATGTGAATTAGTCAGGACAGTTGGATTATTTTTCTAAATCTTTCTTTATTATTTCTTCTCGAATAATTCCGACGACAAATTCTCCCAAAGTAGGTAATTTTGTACCCTTTGAAAGTCAACTTGTCAAAGACAAAGTTCAAAGGAATATCACAAATTCTAAGTTCAGATATTTCAAAACGTGAACTCTGGCATAACAGAAAATAATTCTAAATAATACAGCATGGCTGGAATCACTAAGAGAACTTTTAATAAAGACTAAGCCATTTGCAAAAGAGTCGATATTGTCAACTTTCTAAATGTTTTTACAAAAAAAAAAAAAAAAAAAAAAAAAATGGTCTGTAGAAAGAAGAATAAGGAAAGGATTTTTCGGTTAAAAATTTCGTTTTATGCTTTAGCACTTCACATTACAATAACTTAATTAATAAAATCCGTTCTTTATATTGTTTTTAACTTTTTACATTCCAACAGACCTGAAATAAAGCTTAGGATACCAAATAAATAAATGGATTTTTAGTGTAAGAAAGTGTTTGGGAAATGATGACTAGGCATAGAAACAATCCCAGGGGGGGGGGTTTCTTAAGTGTAACAAATGGATACCATGAGCTCGACTTTGTTTTATAAATATTAATGCCAATATACCCACCATCCTTGCTGATTTCGTCTCTGTCATTCGTTTGTTTTCCAGTACCTGTGAACAAAATATTCAATATAGTACGTGATAACGTAATTTTTTTAAAAATAATATAGATTTTCCAAATCCCCTCCGTGCCTTAAACCGACATTAAAAAGAGTACGGTGTTCATAAAAAAAAACAATGGTGTTGAATAATTTGTAAAGTTTATGATAAGCGCCCACTGGTATTTTCCGATCGTGGAAGAAAAAAAAAATCGCTTTTCAAATCGCCTGAGATGCATCCACGCATCAGCAACACAATTGAATTGCTTCACGTTAGATGGAGCTGGAAGAGATGACTCTTGTCTATTATGCGATGAAAATTATAATACAGAATTATTATAACGTGATATAAATCCACAATGCTACAAAAAAAAATTATATAATAAAGTACACTTTGCAACCCTTTAGGGATATTCTTCCGGCAGCAGAGCTAGCACAGATATATTACCAAAACCAAAATGTTTAAAACAAACTAAACATTTTTTTTTAAATACTTGAAATAAACACAACCCATATGCGTTATTCCTATTAGCAATTGAACTAGCGAATGTGTATCTATAACTCAGTGAGCAATTGCCACAATACCTTAATCTTTCTTTTAAATACAGACGCAATAATGTTTGCAAATGTAACCTCTGACTGTAAAACTGATATGCGAGATGTGTTTCAGTTGTAGAGGAAAAATTGAAATTGAGAATTGAAAAAAAAAATACATAAGAGATACAGTTAACAGAGAATAAGAAAAGAGAAAGAAAAGAAAGAAACAACAAAAATAGGTATTTCTTACGCCCACCATCAATAAGAAAATTCTAGTAAAGAGGATTAGAATTGATTAATTACATTATATTAAAGAAAACAATATTTTAAAGTGAATTCATGATATGAGTAGGTAATAAATTATAGTTCACACTTCTACAAACTGATCATTGGAACAACAAATTTTTTAAAATATTTTAACAAAATTAAATATTACTAATGACATGCTTTACTAAATATTTTATGAATTTATTTAACATTACTAGAGTTCAAATCCTTCAACGAGGTCCTTGTTAGGAGAAAAAACACAAAAGTGTTGGGATCACCAAGCATTCGGCAATATTATGTTGCCATCATCAGGGCCAATTTATTGCGACAAAATAAACATAATTGATATAATTAGAATAATCAACAATTAAACCAACACTACATACTTTTCCAAAGAGAGAAGAAAAAAAATTCTCATCGCAAAAGAAAACCAATGTAAGCTCCGGTTTAGGTTTTGAAGCACTTGGCCAGCATTCAGTTATACTTGGTGATCATGCAATCTATGAGCAGTAGTGAGTAATTATAATGTAAACCCTTGATAAAATAATAATTTATATGTACAATAACATTTTTCATAAAATTATCTCACTAACGAATTCGTAAAATTACTGGTCCTACTAGTTTTGTTCTTAGTAGCTATTTTTGTCCTTAAAACCATATGTTATCGCAGAGTACAATTTTATGAATTCGTTAGTGAGATAATTTTATGAAAAATGTTATTTTATATATAAATTAGTATCTGATTACCTGCAGGTCGATCTACAAACATCATTACTAGAGTTATCAAAATAAAATTTCAATAGAAGTGTAGTTTTTAAACAGATAATGAAGGCGTTTGGCGAAAAGTTAAAAATTAATTTTAGTCGAGGTAATTTTTGATTTTTTAGATAAACGAGTAGGATACAGGCATGCGCCAAATTCATAAAGGTTTCGTTACATTAAAGGCATCAAAATTTTTTGAACAATTTTTCAGAACTAAAACTTGAATGCACATTTAGTATAATTTTAATAACAGTCTTTCGAGCAACACAGACCTTATGTAATAGCTTTCAATTAATTAAGGTTTTTAGTTGAGATAAAAAAAAAGTCAGTGTCACGAACGGGGTTCGAACCCGAACTAACCACCCGAACCTAATTACGTAATAATATAAAAGAACTAAAGTAAGTATAGTTTATATTCTTTGAATTAATTCATCTTTTTATGTAAGGTATTGGTTGAAACGAAAAGCTAGAGTCACGAGCGGGATTCGAACCCACGACCTTCGGCCCAATACATCGCTCCTCTACCAGTTGAGCAACCGTGACTTCGATCCACACGGACACAAACTCCCCATCTCAACCCACCTTTCGAATTTTACCCCTTTTTTGATATTTTTCAAATGTCGTTTAATCAGGATTCGCATCTCGGCGACACGAATTGGCCACGGAGTGTTGGTGAAAATTTCGTTTTACTTATTAAATCCATTATATTTCGTGGTCCGATTGACCAAATAACATTTTTCGATTAATTAATCTTTTTATGTAAGGTATTGGTTGAAATGAAAAAGTTAGTGTCACGAGCGGGATTCGAACCCACGATCTTCGGCTAGATACGCCACTGCTCTACAACGTGATCTATCGTGACCTGGATCCACTCGAATACTAACTTCCCATCTCAACCCCTACCTTTTGAATTTTCTCTCCTTTTTGCCATTTTTCAGCGTTGATCGAGGATACCTCAAGTGGTAAAATAGCGGCGTTTATAGCCGAAGATAGTGGGTTCGAATCCCGCTCGTGACACTGACTCAACTAAAAACCTTTGAAATTGGACAAGCGGACCACGAAAATTAGTGAACTTACGTAATAGATTTTCAAACCACATTAAAGTAATGATCGATATAAAGCAAAATGTACAGTTTTTAGAGAATGGGGATCAAAAACATTTCACAAATTTTGAATTTATAAATTACGAATAAGTTCGGTGAGAGTTTCTACACGTATTTTAAATTTCTTGTTGCAATCGAACCAAATTCCTAAATATTTACATCTAGTAATCATAGTACTGGACACTATCCATCATACGATTTACGTTCATTTTTGTGAAGAGTGAGATTTGGATAAGATGTAGATGATTGTAGTCTTTATTGCAAAAGGACGTCAGAGAGGTTTCATTGATCGATAATAAGTTAGTATTCATCCATTCATAAAATATTTCAAAACTATTCGGAACAATATTTAATCATTTAATAAATCAATTGTCAGTAAAAATAAATACTGTATCATCGGCAAGTTGAGGAAGTTACCGCTTAATTTCTATGAGTTGATGACCAGATTTTTCTATTGTGAAGTCGTCTTTTGTTTATAGGGGCGGTTTGTTTGAACGACGGGTTGTAAAATGTATATTAAACTGTCAAGCTTATCAACAAATTGTTGCGTGAGACAGTCTTTCCCGTAGGCGACTCGCAATCTATACAGGATATTCGATAATTTATTTCAATAAAGTTAAAACGACCAAACCCGCACGTAAGATGCGCGAAGTGGAGGGTGATGTCCCGGGTCGCACGCCGCCCTGTTTTAAACAATTAAGGGAAAGAGACACGAGCCTTGAAAGGAAAGTTTGCTCAGGCCATCCGCGATCTCCTAATTGCCACGTTTGGGGAGCTGTTGATACTAGAACCTTCACTAAAAACTTGAGGTGAGTTAGAAGATTCCTGCACGACGGTAAACCTACACTTGCGAGGCATGGGATGGTTCCCAAGAGTTACAGTTACGTCCATACGTCGCGTTGATGTGTTTCAAACGTTTATGACCTCCTCCCCTCCCATCTCTACGTGAGATTGGATATACCGGGCGTGCTTTAAAATGATGTGACAGGACGTATTTGAAATTTTGACGTTCAACTCGGCTTGAGGTATCCTGCATAATATTTCTCCAAAAAAATTTGAAACTGGATTTTTTTTTTTTGATAAGCCCATTGGTTCAAGGGAAATTCAGCCGGACCAACTAAAAATTGATAAAGAATTATGTTTAAGCAAAGAGTTCTTCTTGTAAGTTACATTACAAGTACAGTTTTTGACGCTGAACTCAACGTCGCAAACGTTTTTTAATTGGAGCGAGTTATTTGTAAAAAAATATTGCCACATTCCGAGTCTGTGTGTGTGTGTTCTTGGAAAATAGAGATATTGATAAATACATGATGTATAGAAATAGATAGATAAAGAAAGAGAAAGAGAGAGGGCGACAGGGAGAGATAGATAGCCGCGGTAGCCGAGTGGTTAGCGTGAGAGACTCTCGGCTAGTAGACCCCGCGGTCGCGGGTTCGATTCCCGCCGTCGCCTCTGGCCCTTTTTTCACGATACCCTCCCCCCCCAAAAAAAAAACAAACGAATACGCAATAAATAATTCCCACAAAAGTCTGGCTAAATATGCAAAGTTCATGAGGACATTAAGAAGAAAAAAAATGTACCTGTCTATTGAAAGAAAATAGGGATTTCCGAAAGTAGCACCAGTACTTTTTTGTTTGTAAATAAATTTTTATATGTATTTGACCCTTCTTGCGTGTTTCATTAATTAATTATTTTATTATATATGTTTTTGTACAATTTTGAATTAATAGTACTCTTTTGGAGATCGTATACCTACACTCATTATTCAACAATTTTTTTTTTTGAACGAGGGTTCGCAACAGCAGAGGTCATATAAACCCTCAGGGTGCCGGTCTTTTTGAAAAAAAGCCCATTTGTAAGTAGGTCGGGTTCGAAAGCAGGGCCGCTGGATTCGAACCCGGGATCTTTACCTTACATTGATGAGCGCCTTAACGCTTATTAAATTGTGTTATTAAATACTACATAGTGATAGTACTTATGTTGAAAAATGCGTAAATTAAAAAATAAAATTAAATAAAAAGCGTTAGAAAGTTCAAAACAAAATTACTCTTTTAATCATTATTATCCTTGATTTGCTTTGCATAGATGAAAAATTCCTTTTTAGTAGGACTTATTTTGAATATGTTTAAAAAATAAAAATCAATACTTTATTTTAAAAAAAGTTATAATTTTACATTATTTTCTTTAAATATTTAGAACATTTTTATAATTTACATAAGAACTTCTTTTCCTCCAAAATAAGGTCTACCAGAAAGAAATTTTTCATTTATAAAATCCATAGTTTTTTCTCCAAATGGGTCCCTTTATTTCGACCTTATTAGGATAGATAAGTCTTTTATTATAATAATTAGGTGGACAATCCAATGCTTGCATTCGGTTTTTTTACGTCAAAAATTAAATGAACAGTCATACAAAATTAGAAAAAAGAAAATCGCCACGAATAGTGATAAATCAGTTTTACTTAATTAAAATAAAGACAGATTCACGTAGAAAGATAACTTTGTACAAGCGATTCGTTCGTTCCCTCGTCAGGGTTCCAGTGTGGCCGTATCCAAAATAGTATCCAAAGCCCATAATAACCCTGGCCAAACTGGGAGCAAGCCTAAGTTTAAATTAAATTCTGTCGGCTACTGTTTGAATCATAGCCGCGATTTAAACTGTTAAGCCGGAACCAATAAAGAAAACATAAACTACACGTAACATAAAATTTATATTAAATAACGATAATCAATCAATGTTAAATCGAATTTTCGCTTTTCACAAAGTCCAAAGATGTGTTTAAAAAGAAGAACGCTGTGACGTGCTAAGCGATCGAAGCTGATCGATGCCATTGATTTCAACATTACACTTCTGAATGCCTCTGTCAAGAACATGATAGGAAATATGGCCTTTTTGTTAACGCGTTTTCTATAACGAGTGATTGCGATTTTGTAACGTTAATCAGAAATTTTAGTCGGCCGGCTTTTCACTGTCATAACTTCGCTCATTTAATAAAACACCACTCCCTCCCAATTAGAACACTGAACGCAGGGTGCTTATTAATTTCAGAGAGTCATGGCTCAATCGCCTCATCCCTCTCCTCATCAATTTATTTCACTTTTGCACCACCTGGACACAAAAGGAAAAATTGCCCTTTTTTGTTGTTAAAAAAGATTGAAGTTTTAAAGAGGAATATAAAATATATTTTATACAGGGCAGAATAAATTTGGTTAGTTGAATTATATAATATACAAGGGTTTTAATTAAAATGACAATTGCGTTTTTTCAATTATCATTTTAGTTTATCGTTTAACTAAAATATCTTTGACTAATTCTATGTATATATATTCAATAGACATTCATATATTACAAAAATACTTATCAAAACAATTCTACTAATAATAATATAAACTATCCATTATATTTCGTTGTCCGATTGACCAAAAATAACTTCTTGCAATTATTTAATCCTTTTATGTAAGGTATTGCTTACAATGAAATGGCAAAAAAAAAAGGAAAATTGGAAAAGTAGGTAGAGATGGGGAGTTGGTGTTCGAGTGGATCGAAGTCACGGTAGAGCAGCTATGTATTGAGCCGAAGGTCGTGGGTTCGAATCCCGCTTGTGACACTACATTTTTCATATCAACCAATACCTTACATAAAAAGATCAATTAATCCAAAAAAGTTATTTAATCAATCGGACCACAAAATATAATGGATTTAATAAGTAAAACGAAATTTTCACTAACACTCCGTGTCTAATTCGTGTCGCTGAATCCTGATTAAACGACATTTAAAAAAAAGGGGGGGGGAATTGGAAAAGTGGGCTGAGATGGGGAGTGGATCGAAGTCACGGTAGCTCAACTGGTAGAGCAGCAATGTATTGAGCCGAAGGTCGCGGGTTCGAATCCCGCTTGTGACACTACATTTTTCATATCAACCAATACCTTACATAAAAAGATTAATTAATTGAAAAAACATAAACTTAGGTTATTGAACTGTGAAATATTTATGTTGTTAGTATTGATGATGATAAAATAGATGTATGCAACGAAGGATATGTGACCCCAGGCACTGCAGCCTCTGGCTTTTTATACCTTCCCAGTTCTCTTGTTAAGTGCGATTGACTCAATCAAAGTATTAATTTACCGGTACCAATTATTGCTTCAAGAACTTACATAAATAATTGATACTTTTTTGTTATTATTTATTTTACATAATATTTGTAGGTAATATTTAACATGTAGGCAAGATGGCCCTCTTTAATTCAGTCCTTAAATTCTCAAAGTAAAGACAAAAAGAGCACAGTAAATAACCAAAGGAACACAATGGAAATGGAAACATTAAGCACAATGGACGGCGGCAATATAACGACATTTAATATGAGTGCAATAATCCGTCGGCTGTTCGTTATTACACTGAAGAGGGATTAAACCACTAATGAAAAGACCTCTACCAAACCGCGAAGAGACGGTGCGAGGGAAATTTATTACAGGGAAAGAACGTAAAACAGACATGTTCACGTTGCCAGTTCAAGATTTACAATAATAATTTCGATTTGTGTCACGTCTCGTTTCAGGTCTGTTAATTCAATTTTGAGCCCTAAAAGGGCCTGAAGAGAAAGAAAATAAAACAACTCTCGAGGTATTATTTGCCGTACTGGTGAACTCGACACTGATGGATCGTTCTGAGGAAACGAATGCCGAGTGTGTTCCGCCTTGTAACTCCTACCTCTCTCTTCACACAACATTCTCAAACTTGCCTTTTCGTACAAAGTTGATTGGTATTTATTTTCCGTGCATAATTAAAAAAATCATTTAAAATTTTTAAATTTAAGATGTCTAATTGGAGCGTCTTACTCCTAAGGTTGTGTTTCTTAGCGTTGGCCATCAACTATATTGATATAAGAAAAAAAGTGTCTATTTCTTGAATCTTTTTTTCTTTTTATGCCCTCTCAACCACTATCACTCTATTAGAACATTCGATGATTTACGCTATAATTATTATGATCAAATGAGGGTTGCAAAAATTTTGTAAATTTAAAAAAATTGCGCTGCTCTTTTAAAACGCATTCAAATTTAAATGATGACAGTTTACATAACAATGAGAATTTTTGAAAAACAAATTGAAGATATTCAAACACAATAGTAACCACTTTAATTATTAGACATACAGTTAAACTTTGCCAGTCGATTGCACATTCAAAATGGAACCAAAAATCCTAATTAACTATCGTTCGAATCTCAACAGTTTCGGAATTATTCCACTTTTTCTATTTTTTTTTTTTTAAGATTTCACCACCTTGCTTCAAATAAACAATGATAACTCCAAAATTAAAAGGTTTTGGATAAATCCATCGATACCATTCAAAACTACGTTAAATTCCCTGCAAGATGCAATCAATACTAAATATGTAAACGTTCGTTAAATAAACATTTTAGTAGCGAGAACTTTGAAAAATGATTTTTTTTAAGTTAAAAAACTTACTATAATTATTCTAAACTACTCTTTTCAAACTTATAGTACAGGGAATTTCAGAAAGCGTACTCCACTTAATATCCTTTTTAGTAAAGTAATTACCTTGTTAATTACTTTTTCAAAGCTGAAGAACACCTTTACCAATCTGTCAGGACCGGTTTTTTTCTTTCCTCCATCAATTAATTTCTCCACCTTTGAAAAAAGTAATTGAAATAGAAATTACACCAGTGAAAAGGATTTTAATTGGAGTACGTTTTCTGAAATTTTCTGGTTTGTACGTTTAGAAATAGTAGATTAGAATATCCATAGTAGGTTTTTCAACTTTGAAAAAAAAAATCATTTTTCAAAGTTCTCGCTACTAAAACGCATATTTAACGAACGTTTACAAGTTTAGTATTGATTACGAAGGAAATTTAACGTAGTTTCCAATGGTATCAACGGATTTGTCAAAAATCTTTTAGTTTAGGAATTGTCGTTGTTTATTTGAAGCAAGGTGGTGAAATAAAAAAAATAAATAAATAAATTAAAAAAGTGGAATAACTTCAAAACTGTTGGGATTCGAACGATAGTTAATTAGGACTTTTCGGTTCCATTTTGAGTCCAGAATCTACTTGCAAAGTTTGTAACACGAGTAGCCGAACATCCTGCATACAATGCATTCCTCTAACATTGTTAGGTATGCCGATGCAGTTTACCCTCCTGTCAAAGGTAAACTGTACGTATTCATACCAAAGATTTAAGGCCTACCACTGTCAAGATAATTGTACATTATATAATTATACACAATTATTGATAATTGTAAGAAATCGAACTAAAATGTACCGCAAATTTCATTATACAATAATTTTTATTAATTATTCTTTTTTATCTCAGATCTCGATTGAAATGAAAAGTTGGTGTCCAGCTCGTGATACTAACTTTTCATCTCAATCAAGACCTTAGATAAAAAGAATAATTAATTGAAATAATTATATAGTTTATTATGACGGCTAAAAATAGATTAATGGTTATGGAAGGAACGTCTTTCACCTCACAGCAAGCAGAATTAAAAAAAAAAAATATTAAAACTTGTCTTATTAGAGCAACCATCAATTTTACAATAATAGTATAGAATAAATAATTATTTACATTCTTATAAACCTGTTGGTACAATAAGATTTACATTTCACTATTCACTTTTATCTACACAAGTTCATATGGCTTTGTTCGTTTTAATCTTCTGACCATGTTTCGGTTATGTAAGAGTTTGGTCGCCTCCACGTTCTCGTGCTGGCTGAGGTGAGCCTGGTGTTTGACGGCAAATCGTTATATTTCCGCTTGTAAAGATCAGATGAACTGATTTATGTTTATTTAGCTTGATTTTCAATTTTTTTTGTCCATTCATTTATCTTATTACATGCATTTTGAAGGATTTTGGTTGAATGGTTGATATTCGGTCCTAGTGATATCACCGACGTGTCATCTGCAAACGTTGCAATTTTTACTCCATCTATTTTCGGAACATCACTGGTGTATAACAAGTAAAACAGTGGACCTAATATGCTACCTTGTGGCGCTCCTGTATTTATTGTTTTTAATTTTGAATATTGATCTTCTTGTTTGACTCTAATCAATCAGTGCGATGGGAACGTAAAACATCAACATACTGCTTTGATATCATCCCTTTTAGTTTAATGATGAGTCCTTTGTGCCAGACTTTGTCAAAAGGCAAGCAGAATTTAAGGAAAATTATGGTCACTATACCTGCCCTCTTAACTATCATATAAAGAATATGGGCAGAAGAGACATAAACATGCCAGTAGAACCACCAGAGACATCGGCATATGTGAAGCATGAACCCGTACAGCCACGTGGTAAAGTACATCTCACATGAAAAGAGGTGCGCGAAGACCGAGCAAAAATAAGGGTTAAACTATTATTTATAAGAGTTCAACAATAGGTTGCAGTAGGGGAAAAGATTTTTATAATTCTTAATCAACCCCCCTCAATACCAATAAAAAATTCAATTTATGAATGGCAACTTGCGATTTTGCTAGTACGGCCATACCTATCTCAGCTAAAGTGCGCAAACATCATAAATGATACAATAAAATATTTTGACGTAAAGTAATAAGAAACTTGTTTGACTTTAATGATGTGTAACGATTGTAACTTAGTTGACTAAATCGCGTGCAAGAAAAACGGGACCTATACACGCGATACGATATTATGTTTTTTAATCGAATGGAATCTTTTGTTGAAGGTGGACAATTTTTTATGAAACAGATAAAAAACCGAATTTTACTGAATAGAAGGAAATGATTAATCACGTGAATTGAATTAGCAGGGTTGATTCATTTTAAATCAATTAAATGTTGAATAAGTGAAACGATCGAGCAAGGAAAATAGTCATGAAAAATACCAAATTGCGGATAAATAATTAAGGGTTGTTAAAATAAAACTTTTTTGTATCTTCTAAATGAGGATAAAGATCTCGTTTTTCTTTATGTCTTTGAAGTAACCAAGGCTATGCACAATGGTATAAAGGTAAAGGAATTCTAGGGCCCGTGTGCTCGAACTTGAGTTAGTAAACAAGGGAGCCTTGAGCTCCATTTCCCAAGTACTCCCTCAGGGACCGTAAACAAGTTACGCGTTTTCTCCTCGACATATATCTTCCCGCCGGAAGAGGTTTTTAAAGATTTGGTCATACGCTCGTGCCCACACTCTCCCAGGATCATCGTTCCATCATGCTCACATCGAGCAATAATACCGTCGCTCTTGTGTTTTCCCAAGTAATCTTGTGTTTTTTTTTTTCGCAACTTGTATCATCAAAGACAATTCTCAACTTTAGTTTCAACATTTGGAAATAAAGAAACACCTGCCCGTAAGAAACACGGGTTGGGCTTTTTCAAACATAAGTTTATTCCACCTTCAGTACGACACACAGTAATAGCATCTGCACAGAAAACAAACACGTTGAAGCACTGAAGATGATCTCAGTAAAGATCGAAACGTTGGAACGATAAAGAATATGTTTTTCTAAACCTACGACACACCAGATCTCTAAAAATCATAAATTTATTATGGTTAATATATATACGATATTAAAATTCGTCCATTCCACACTGTTCTACAAAAACTATTTTTTTGTTTTACTATTTTAATAATGATTGAAGTGTCTATATGTTTTGTCTGAGTGCATGTATTTATTAGCGAGAAGGGCGAGGGGTGAGGGTGATATATAACGTCAATATCGCCCCTTGAACGTTGAGAGCGTATGAGCATGTGTTTGGGGTCAATGGCGGAATATTTATAAAAGTACTCCACCGACCAAACGGAATGAGTATGGATGTATTTATTTGTATGAATGTAATGTTTTAGAGGGTAAATAGAATATAGACTTAGTTGGGGGCTGAAATGTCGGGAGCCCCAGTAAAAAAATTAAGTTATAGTAACTAGTATTTAGTAGCACGCGCTGTGTTTAAAAGAGAATTTTCCGTTTGCAGTGTTGCGGCATGTACACGGTGTAACTTTATGCGATCTGGCAAGGGGATCGGGGTGTTTCGAGACGATGGAAGATCTGGCTACCTCGTCTATACCGATTCCCTGAGCGTGGCATCGGCAAGGGAGGAGAGATTCCCGTTGGACCCTCTTGTGCTCTTGTTTGAAACGCATTTGGAGTTGGGGGTGTCACGAAAAACGTTTGGGTACCAAGAAACCTGCAGCTGGAGGGCGAGGTAGCGAAAGCGGACGTTTTGTTACGAAGTACTCCGATCCGGCCCAGGGACTCTATGCGAACAATAAAGAATGCTGTAAGAAAGTGTCCTTAAACACTATTGATCAAGAAAACAAATTCAGTTGTTACTGCCAACCTTTCGACCTATTTAAAGATCATCATCATGACCCTTGGCGTAATAACTGATTCTACTTTCTTTTTGAAGACCATACCGAGATCCAAAGTGTTCTATTACTGAAAAAAGTAAGAGAGTGTTGGCAGCGGCAGTGGACCGAGTCGTCCGATAAGCTATTGCGAATCAAGTGCACGACTGAACGATGGCCTTCTGAGACAGATTGTGAGACGAAAGGAAAGGGTCGTGATAGCCCGATTGAGGATACTGCAAGGTGTACCAGGGGATCGGCAACGAAGGATTTAGCATAACGCACATTCTGAGAAATCGCTTTTACACTTTTGTTCAATTCTCAAAGACTTCGAGCAACATAAATTCAGTCTACATCCAAGATCCTTCACCGGGCTTACCAGAGACTAACGTTGGGACTGGTTAGTGTTTGCAAGAAAATAAAAACATTGGCAGAAACTGAGGAGGAATTGTCCCGTTTTCACCAGACGGACGAATTCGGGGCTATCGAGCAGCTTCAGAGCGCTACAGACAAAACAATATTGCCGGAAAAGGTTTGGAGGCTGTTAAGTTCTGGCGTGTAGTAAAATTTATTTGAAGGCAAAAACAGAGTTGCTCGTTTTTAACAGGCCGTCATTTAATGCAGAATACGTGACAGGCATTCTAGAGGAATATGGTGCCATTTGCTCCTGTTAATGGCAATGAATTTCTCTTCTATAGGAGATAATGCAGGACCAACTGTCGCGGCCAGGGTTTCCAGCACCTTCATCAATACGGTCACTAAGTTGACCGACTCATATCCCTGATTTCAATCACAGCGTGAACTTTTGGGACGAGCTCGGACGTTGGCAATAAAACTCTCCTACAACCTGATGAGCTGAAAGTTCGGCTAGTAGATTTAGAGCGTGTTATAAGAACAAGAGAGAGTTCCAACTTGGTTTCTAATACATTAGATTTAGTGGTCTGTTTGACCAAATTACTTCTTTCAAGTATTTAATCTTTTTATGTAAAGTTTTGATAGAAATGAAAAAGCCAGTTCCACGAGCGGTATTCGAACCCAAGACCTTCGTCTAATTACGCCGCTGCTCTCGTGACTTCGATCCACCCGGACACCAGCTGCCCATCCCAACCTACAACCTTTCAAATTTTCTCTCCTTTCTACTATTTTTCAATTTTTACCCACAACAATATATTTTTGAACTCTAATTATTTCTCTTTACATGTAAAATAATTTGTTTTGTTTTCAGTAAAATTAAATATTTAAAATATTCAATTTTTGTTGCACTCCTGATTTTTTTAAGTTTAGCACAATTAAGCAATAAAATAAAAATTTTGATATAGAAATATACACGTAGACACAGAACGCGCAAAAGTATTTATTGTATTTTTAATTTGTAGCTAACGATCTCCGGGGCAACCCAAAAGTGATTGGCGTTCACACCTCATGGAGGCAGACTCATATCTTGACATATCGATTATTCCTCCCTCTGGTTAGAACTCCTTTGAACAAGTAATTGGTTTTGACGTGGAATGATTCGTTTCCTACCGGCACAAAGAGAAAAGGGCGTGGATTCGTCTAAAACGTAACTCTTGTTTGCCCTAGAACCACCTCCGGGCCCTTTTCAATATAGTCGGATATTCATATTTACATTTTAACGAGATTACGATCGATGGATATCGAATGAGCGTAGAACGAAATGGAAATACGGTATAATTTGAACCGACGAGGAAGAGTTTAGCATTGATAATCATGTATAAACTATTAATAAAAAAATAGACTTAATGGCAGCTATTAAGCGAAAATGGAGCCTTGCCATAACAGTTAAGACGATCATGCTAATCTTCGGCACAAAGTGTAATTTTACTTTATTTTAACCCACCCACCACCTCTCCGTACCACAGGGGGACTCGATACCGGAGGACCACTACCATGAAATCTATTAAATAATTAACGAAGTTTAAATTTATTTTAATGTTTTGTCCTAGCCTTACTTTTGTGGAAGGTGAGATAGGAGAAGGAAAGGTTTTTTTAAATTACCTATTCAAAAAGGTTACTTCCCTACACTTTGGTTTACGCATATGATAAATTTTACAAGTTAGTTCAGTAGAAGTAAACAACCCGAAATTGACCACCTATCTGAGTATACAGTGAGACAAGGAATAATAATATAAATAATACAATAATACAATAAATAGACGAATAATAAATAAAATAATTAAGTTAAATAAATTTTATGACATTTAGGAAACACATCGGCTCTACCATCACGAAGGCGACGCGAGCGTTGATAGTGTCGATGTAAACCATACAACACCCATACTTACATATGGTGCTGTAGCCTGAGCCGATAAAACAGAACAAGTATCAAAAAGAAAAGAACTCACACAAATTCAGAGATCTGTGCGCATCATAACAGGAGCAATGGGAACATGTCCCAGAGTTAGTCTAGAAAAAAGTACTGGCATTAATCCCCCTACACTACATGGTAACGAGGACAGAAAAAAACCATCATTAGTATTGTCAAAGAGAAACATCCAACAGGAATAAAACTAAAATGGAGAAAGCAACAAAATAAAAATGACCGTCCGATACTCAAGGTTCCAAGAGACGATACGAACAGGATGTTTGAATTGAATCAAAACCTCCAAAGAATGGCACCATCCTTTGGTACACCGATGAATCTAGAAAACAAAAGGTACAGGGGCAGGAGGGTTCGACCCTGGGACTAAATACTTAGAATCCATGGAAAACTACACAGTATCTTCTAAGCTGAGATTCACGCAAGTAAGTGCGATAGAAGGTACAACAACAACAACAACTATCATATCACATAGCCAAGCAGCCACTAAGCTCAAATATCACTAGTTCAAGTATGGTGCTGAACTGCAAAACCAAATTAAACATATTTGGCACTCAGAATAAGGTCAGCCTCTGCTAGGTCCCAGGAACATGGGTCTAGAAGGCAATGAGAAACCGACATCCTTACAAGGAAAGGAGCTGCTACATTGCTATAAGGACTTCTGGGGCATAGGAACCCCCACTATTATCAGACAGAAGGACAAAAAGAAAATGAGGAAACTATAGAATTCACCCATGGGACACGACAATCCAAAAAACAAATTTAGGAAGGACAGAAAATGCAGAATGTGTCAAAGGAAACCGGAATAAACTGTGAATTCTAATGGAAACTTAACAGGACACTGCAAGCTAAATAGACGCTTAAAGAAGATTGGAATAATCCAAGGCATGCGTATTCTGCAAAAAGGGAGAGGAGACACCAAAACGTCTATTAATAAACTGCGGTGGTACACTTGCGCGAAGGGGAAAGTGCTTTGGGATGTACAACGTGACCATAGAAGAGCTTCAACCACTGAAACCGGTCCTATTAATCAAGTTTCTTGATGAAATAGAACTCACCGATGTGCTTTAGGCAGAGAACGGGAGATACAATAGCTCTTAAAGGGCACAGTATATTACACTCCGAATATTACATCGACTTCTACATCATCTAGATAAATATTATATATGAGGGAAGCGATAAATGTATGAAACTTAATCAACACAAGTAATAAATAACGAGTATGCAATATTTACAATAAATTAATAAGATTTTAATTTAATACGGTTTTTTATGCCAGCAAATTATGTGCCTTCTAGTTTTCGACTTAAGTTTTTAAATAATTTGAAATTTTCTTTGCAAACTAATTTGTTTAAATCTGGAGGCCAATTGTTATTTTCTACGCCTATAGGAGGACAATGCTACAATCTGAGTTTTGCGTTATCATCAGCCGCACAGTTTGTGCAGTGGATTGTCATTTTTGTGGAATCGATAAAGATAAAAATTAAAGTTTCAATGTCCCGTCATTACCTGCCTAATCCAGAAATCAGGTTGAAAAGCGCTTTTCCGGGCTCTAATACTGGGAAAAAACTCGGGTTAATCTACCCTTCATACTATTGTCCCATCTTGTTTTCCATGTATCCTCTATCCACTTGTCGCAGCGCCGTCGTTATCTTGGCATATGGCGAAGTATTTACGTCTACAGATGCAGTTCGGTAGGTTTATCGCTTTTCTTCATTAAGCTTTCTCAGCGCAATTTGTCCATATCTGAGGAGGTATCTATTGGCGGAGCCGACGCTAGGAATTGCAACGCATGTGAGGGAGCAGTTTTATAAGTTTGTTGTTTTTAAAAGCGCTATGCGTTGTCCTTGTTTCAAAGCTGTTCTACCCATAGAAACACCTTCCTCGTGGGTCCAGGCAAAGTCCGACCATCAACCCTGGTGCCGTACCTTTCCTAACTTTCTTATCCTTTCCTACCCCTCTCTGCTTTGGCAAAGGCTTGCTGGGATACTGAACCCGCACCCCTCAAGCAACGTGTGCATCAGGGTTGCAGGTTCTTACGAACTTCCTTGTGGGCGATCAGTCCCACCTTAAATATAATACTGAACCATGGGAGTAGAGTATCCAAGCTTCTCTAGTAATTGAGGTTGGACTCGTGGTGGTCGTGGTTTGTAAACAAATTGTACCTCAGCTGGAGGGTACCGGACATCCGGAGACGGAGATAGTAGAGTGCTTCTCTCTCACTCTCTCCGAGAGTGGTGATAGGCCGTGCCAGAAATGGCAAAACTGCCTTTTTCAAGGTACATGCCCCTTTTTAGAGCACTTCTGAACTTGGTTAGCATTAGACCACCTCGCTAGGCAAGGAGTTCAAGTCCATGAATGAAGTCACAATGACATGGAAGATCATCCTTCTCGTTGGGAATACTGGGAGGCTGAGAAGTCCCCACGGGATAGGTTAATAACATTAAAGATCCTCGTCGGTTTCAACACTCATGGGTAAAGATGGGAACGTCCCCATCCAACATTCCCCAAGCTCCGTACTTGTGTGTACACACTCTTATATACTATCGAAAAGGCTATTGGACTAAGGCCCCCAACTAGATTTGGCGATCCTGCCCAGTTGGAGAACGCGCATCTGGCCATTTCTCTTATTTTGGTGACGTGATGGGATCGGTTGAGATTGTGTCCCAGTTTTAGTTCCATATATTTATCTTGTACACATGGCTTTATTTTTTCCCTTTGATTGTTACAATTGGAGCCTAGTGTGTATTTTTACTTAGTTTTACTAACGAAAATATCTTTTAAAAAATAAAGGCTCGAGTGGTGTGCATGGGAAAAGTAAGAGGTGTACTTTTAACATAATGTAAATTCGTGTCATTAACTGCATGGTAAAAGCAACAGTATCCCTCACCCTTCTACAACCCCACGACTACAATTACCTACTCGATATCCTCATCTTATCCGATAATAGGGTGCCGGCCCCCGTTCTGGAAAACGGTGACAGAGAAATATTACATTTCAACAAGTAGAATATACAATTTTATTACTTGAAGTTTCTAGCGATAAAGTGGATAGAACGGGTCGAGAGGGTGGGACGGAAGAGTTTCGAAAAGACGGGTAAGATGGATGAAGGGTGTACGGTACAACGAATATTATTAAACTTCACTCTTCATGTTCCCATCGTACACAATGTGTAATTTTTTTTAAACGCCAAAAGGCACCACCTGACGCGACTTTGTATGGAAAACAGAGCCGCAAACTCTGCAGGAGGCTCTAAAATGGGTCGGGCATGTATGCCGGCAGCTGGTATATTTCAAAGAACAAAATGTCATTATTTATTGTCTGCCCTCCCCCCCACAAAAAAAAAAAAACGATATTGTATTTTTATTTCATTGGAATTGTATTCACTCCTTTATGTTTTTGATTATTTTTTTAACGTAACATAACGATATTTATTTTTAAATGAACCATATTATTCTATGTAATACGTATGATTGTTTGCAGATCGTGAGATGCGGTCTTAGGTGCTGTAGGCTTATAAAAACATTTTCTTGATTCTGCCTACGTTTCAATCTTTATTTAAATCATCTTCAGAGCCTGGGATTTACAAACACTGTTTGGCTTGTACAAATACATGCAAGATGTAAAAACGAATTTTATTACGCATTTATTGGTACCTCCCCAGGAAATAATACCATAAGCTATTATGGATTGCGCAAGAGGAAAATATATCGTCCTTAAGAGTTCAATTTTCATAGAGTTGCTTAAAATTCCAAATTTATGAAAAAAAGCTTAGACGGGAAGACAATGAATCAATATGTAAATTAAATCTCAAATTCGAGTCCAACCTGACACGAAGATATCTAACACTTTAAGCAAAATGGACAGGCAAGGAAGAACACTCATTATCATTACAAGTATGAAAAGAAAATTTTAAATTATGAGTAATTTTCTTGTTTAATGAAAAGTGTATTACATTACATTTTTTGTTTAAAAACGGAAAGTTTAAGTTCAACCAAAATTAATCATTATTTATAGTTTTTAGTTGAATTAATTAAATTGTCACTTCAGAAAGTTATACAACTATCATCTGCATAATTAAATATTTTCCAAAATTTAATTTTAATAAATTTATATATGCAATAAACAGACATGTAACGACTAAATTTCAAGATCATCATCTCGCAGACAACCCAGAGGAATATCACAATAAATAGCTGTTAAATTTTTATAATTATATCATTATATTTCAATTTGATGAATTTTAGAACGATGTGTTTCTGCCAGTAATTTTTTTCGCGAAAATAAATCTCCTATGATGATGTATTATCTACAACTAATACAATACATATGATCTTTTATATATCTTAAACAGGGGCGCCGAAGACAACGCCTTCGAAATACGCCAGGGTCATCCTGAGTTATAGTCGGATGGGTACTGGTCGTACTGGCCGTCGTGGTACTGGATATTCGGATGAGGCCGATATTCATAATCTACTATCTACTATCCCACAATGAGACAAGTCTAGCCAAATTCACTGTATCCCAGAGAGTATTCAACATTCTTCGGGACGGGTCTAAAACCTCCAATTCACGCTAATAAATTACTGTCTTCAGCCAACACTCTCACCACAGGGTGGAAAGTATCCAACTGACCGTAATTGCTACGACCTCAACAAAAAAAGAAAGTGGCACAATGATCTTATTTAATTATGAATAATAGCATAATTATCACATCACTCCTGGCTCTTTTAAATTGAAGTGCGAAAGGCAGCTGCGCTTTATGCCTTCAACTAAATGTCTATGATTCTTACATTGACCTTATTTAAAATAAACTATAGTCTATATGCATATTTTTATTTTTTATTCTCTTTTGGTTTCTCATGTGTTTCGGAATTTCGCATTGTTTTTTAGTTTTTGTTCAGTTGATGACATCTACAATCATAATTAAATTAATTATTACATATCTAGAACTTCAAGACTTTTAAAAGTTTTCTCATTCTCGACCTTTATTTGCCAGGTTTTTTCTGAATAGTAAAATGTTTTATGTCAAATATATAAAATGAGGGACGTTAAGGAGCCGATAAACAGCTGAGGTCATCACCGGCCCTCTACGTGTTTCTCATTCCTTTCAGGCAGGTATTTTCCAATCTGCGGCTATTTGAGCGTCTCGATCTGACTATGCTTTAACGTGGATATCCTAAAATGCAACCCTCTCGTTTGTTCCTCAAGTTGTCAACTACATAACAGATACAAAACATACAATACATATGCATACATCACCACCCGATATGAACATTTTGCCTCGTTATATTCACTTTCCCCCGACTACTCGATATTCGTCGGGCTTGGTTGAACCCTCTTCATTCTCGCTAATAAATTACTTTCACTCTCCACATAATTTCAACTCGCAGTACTCGACGTTTCTTTGGTTAGAAAGGTAGGTGTAAGCCTGGTAGGACCTATGCTTAATCGAATAAGCGATTTCCCTTCCCGGCCATCTGTAGACCAGGGATCGAGAAGTAATTTGGCAGGAGTCTATATCCAGTATTTTCCCAATTTTCTTTTACATTATACTTCATTTATCTTACAATATCAACCTTGTTTCAAACCATTGTTTAACTAAAGCTACATATTTATTTTTATAAATAATGGCAATTTGATGTGGATATGAAGTCCGGCTACTTCAATTTTATAATAAAATTATACAGCTAAATTATAATTTAAAATGGAAAGTCTAAGCATAAAAATGAATGGTTCTAAAAAATACATAGTACCATCTCTTTTTTAAAGTTCAACGGCAACATGTTGCTAATAATGCTAGAAACCATTAAATTTTAACTCAGTAGAGCCGTATTTTGCCAAGTAAAATATGCATGTACGGACGAGGTGCCAACCGCAATGGAATTCGTATTCAACTACATATTCAACAGCATGAGACTTGCAGGGCGTTGTGTTTGGTAACATGTATTGTCTGAAAAGACCTTTTGTCCTGTCCAAGCAGTTGAAATTATATCGAGACAATTTTTGCAGAAAGCGACTAACCGGTAACAAACCGTTACTTTCATAAAATTTTGGCAAAATGAAAACAAAACTTTAAAAAGTAATTCCTCGATGGAAGAGTTTATTAAGTTCTCAGTAGTGTGTCGCTGGAAAAAAGAAGAAACAGCCTAAAATTAAAATCGAGGGTGTTAAAGCAGACGATACAGCGAGCGAACAGCAGAGAAGGATATCTGTCAATCTGACATTGACAGATTTGATCCATTGTCAACCATCCATTGATTTGTCGGAAACTGAAAGTTTAAATATATTGTGTATGAGGTGAATAAAATAACAAATTTTAAGTTTTTTAACCTTGGTTTTAACAAAACTTTTCTCCTCCTGATTTTAGCAGTAAACATTTTTGGTTTTGAAAATGTTAGGTGGTCTACCTCATAGATGTATCTAATTGACAGTGACCTTTGAAAAATTTAATTTAAACTTCAACTACTGGCAAGTTATAAACTTGCGTCTTCGAATCGTTGGATGATAACGACTGTATAGCATATCAATCACCAAGGGGTTCAAAAATAAGTGAAAATCTTACTCGGTCGATTTGCATTGTCGGGAAAGGCGAGACTCGCAGCGAACACGAATTGGATGAAGAACGATGGACGCATGTCACATGTTGTTGCAGTACGATGGAGGATGTACAAAGGTCTGACACACACTGAGACTGAAGCCCGATGCCCGAACTCGAACAACCCCCGACGCCGCCCACCGTCAACCTCACCCCCGTCGCACGACTACCCATTGATTCAACCCCGTTTTGTTTACTTCCCCCTTCCAAGAAGATTCGCATCACTTCAATATTAAGTGCGATATCAATGATGAAATATAACATAATTTCTTCGAGGTTTGATCAAATACACCGGCAAGAAGGGGAAGCATGATATGGAATAACTTGAGAGATCTTGAGATCATTGGAATAAGCTTTATATTTGGGATTTTTTTCCTCATTGATGGAATATCTATTCTTGAGTAACTATTCTACCAACGATAAGACTGTTGAAATATCCAATTAATTTAACAATTTCAGAAGACTTTCTTGTCCAATTGGCTGAAATTTACGATTTAGTCTATCTCTGTTCCTTCTCATTCTCCCTGAGAAAAAAAAAAGTATTGTTCCTAGTCATCATTAACTTAAGAAAGCGCCGCTACTTCGATTTTGTTGACTAGCGTGTTGCCTTTAGTATTTTGATTTCTGCCGTGCCGTAAATGATGGATGACCTCCCCCCACTTGAGTACGTGTTTCCTCTATTCCTAGACTTGGGCAAACATCCATTTCATATAGTACTAGCCAAACGGTGATAATGCTACCATGAGGAAGGTAACTTTTTTTTTGTTAATTTTACCTTAACACGTTTTCCATGTGCTAACAAAACGCTATCAAAATGGCTCAAAATATTTTTATCCTTAAAAAAATCAATTTTTAAAAACAAACTATTGTCATGGGGCGGGTGTAAAATTAACTACTGACTATTAATTATTTGTTTTTTTAATTACTATTAGTTTAACAAAAAATTTAGTAAATATGAACATTGCTTCTGGTGTAAAATCAGCAAAAAAATGAGTGTTTAAATCAATAAAATACAGTTTTAATATTGGGCAGTGAGATAGTTTGGATAAACAAAATTAGATTCCGGAAAGTAAATACCACGTTCCAATTTAAGTTGAAAATAATAATGTATTATTTTTAACACAGAAGTCGGTTAATTTAAACAAAAATTAATCCTAGTTTAATTTTTGATATGTGATCTCTTTTCGCATCTGCTTAATCACTCAGAATCATAAAACCGAATGTGATTTTAATAATAATCAAATTTCTTGAAAATTTTTTTAATGGAAAGTTATAATGCTCTTTTTATTTAAGAGGCACTAGTGAGTTTGTTTTGTTTTCCACAACCGAGGACGGTATTCTACACACTTTTAGAATGTTAGTCACAAAAGAAAAATGTCCCCAGAGTTGCAACAGGCCTTTGACCCATTTTTATGACAGTTTGTTCATTCGAAGTTTTTATAAGTTAAACTATTTTTGAACTGCGAGTCCTGTGCCTCGTAAAGAATTTCCAATTAAAAGGAAAAATTATATTTGTTACTATAGCATTCACGGAGACGCGTTTGAAAAATTATTAGATATGTGAAATAAGAACTTTGGTTTCAGCTCAAGATTGTAAAAGACAAAACTATGTAAATGAAAAGTAAAAGAAATATTCTATATCACTAATTATTCAGAAATCGTGAGATGCGGTCTGGTGTGATGTAGTTTTCTGAAAAACAATTTCCTTATCTTGCCAACGTTTCGATCTTTATTGAGATCATCTTCAGAGCCTGGGATTTACAAGTATTGTTTACATTTAACAAATACACGTAGGCTGTGGAAAAAAGTGAATTTATACAAAATGTAAATAATGATTGTAAATCCCAGGCCCTGAAGATGATCTCAATAAAGATCGAAACGTTGGCACGATAAAGAAAATGTTTTTCTGAAACCTACATCACACCAGACAGCATTTCACAATTTCTGAATAATTATCGATTAACGGTTACTAATCTCTACATATATTAATAATCCAATGCCTTATTAAAGCTAACAAGATTAGTAGGAAATTATAGGACTACTTAAAAAGAAGTGCTGACAGAGAAATTTGCCACGATTTCTCAGCACTTGTTATTTGTGCGACAGTACCCAGTAGTTGATGTTTGGCTTGTGCCGTTTTTATCAGTGCTGAGTAGCTAATCGAACTGGATGAGTCAAGGTTGAGAAAGGGTTTGGAAAAGAAAAGGATATATGCCTGCGACACTTTTAACATGGAAAAACTATGGAGGTGGTGATGTTATGCTTTCCATTGAAGGTCGCACACACTTGATCTTCATCGAGGATACGTTGAAGATGTTTTATCAGAAATTGTTCCTTATTTGCCATTTAATGGCGACGGTTTGATTTTTATGCATGACAATCCAACGTCCCATACAGCTAGGATCGTTGGTGACTTGGAACAGGCTTCAATTCAATATATGGAGTGACCAGCATATAGTCTCGATATAAACCATTTCGTACATTTTGGGACAGGTTGTCAAAAAGGGTCAAAAGCCGCCCAGTGATGCCAAAGAATTTGTAGGAATTAAAAATGGCCCTGTTGAAATTGCACACCTCTACGTCCAAAACCTCATAAAATCAACACAAGAGGTCCAAGGGCTATGCACTGAATTGAATATTATCTTCAAAGGTTTCCGAAGCAACATTTTGGTAAATTTGTTATATTTAACTATATTTTATATCCAGTAAACAGCAAAATTAAAATTTTTAACGATTGCGAGTATTTATTTAAGAACAAAAATAAAACGAGGGTGTGAACGTTTTGCCTTGTCATCACACAGCGTAATGTATGAATGATTTTTCCGTAAAATAGATGTGTTGAAGTCGTGAGGTAGGTAAATAATGAGATAGTTTAGGAAAAACGCCCTTTTCATTTCTATGCCAACGTTTCGAGCTTTATTCTGTCCATCTTCAGGGAATAAAGTGTGATGCTATTCTTGTGGTATCATGTTATAAGATAATATTCATATACATGTGAAGACCAATATGACACCACAAGAATAGCACCACACTTTATACTCTGAATATGGCCAGAATAAAGCTCGAAACGTCAGCAAAAAATGAAAAATATGTTTTTCTTAACTACCTCATTTTTGCTCCACACGACTTCAACAAATTATGAAACATGAGATCACTTAGAAACACATAAATGTGTAATAATTAATTTATTGTTCTGTATAATTATATGGCTTCAATAACAAGAGGATAGAGAGTTGGTGTAGACGCTAAGAAAATGAGAGGAAAGATGTATACATACATTGGGAGGGGAGTGAACACAAACAAAGCGAAACGATCGACGCATGGAAACGTTCCACGCCAGTCCTCATACACGTACGACAAAGCTTGGATTGATAAATGTAGGGAAAAAACTATTTACACAAGGATAATCAATAAAAACGGATGGGAATATGTTTACTTTTCCGAGGGTCCACTCCGTTTCAAACTATACTTAGCTGGAGTGTATTTTAGTAAGACTTTTTTTACGCTTGGATACCAGTCGAGATCCAGATATAACAGGGGCACTAAGTGGATGTTTCCTTCGACGGACGCAACTCGCCGTGAAAATGCCTACAATACCGGTCAGTGAGTTTCGTTGTTGTTGTTGTTGTTAAGGAAAATTAACCAGCTCGAAAAAGGAATATGTAGTAAATGATTTTGTCTTATTTTTGTACAGTTTAAATTTAACTAAGGCCAATCTTGGTAAAGTGCGTGTTTCAAATAAAAGGAAAACTCTATAAGGCTAGTTTCTCTAGACAAACTGTACATTAGATAATGTTTTAAAGTGATTTAACACTTTTCTAATATAAATACGTAGTTCACGTTCAGTACGTTGGTCATTAATGAAGCTGTTTCAAATTGGGTACTAGTCACAATTGAAACAGATCGACAAGTCATTTGGCCAGATATGACAAAAATTATCGATAAATTATGCACTAAAAACTTACAGAGGGAAAAATTAAATAGGACCACGGAAATAACCGAAATTAAGATCGACCATTGTACACAATGACTACGCCCCTGACGACAACCGACGCAATGACCTAAACCCTACTCGGACGAAATGACAGACAGTTCCTCACTTAAGATGGCGAAGTGGCGAACGCGCTTGAGTAATTCAACAAACCCGCGAGTGAAGACGGGCCAATAAACCCCGGTTCGGCACGAGTTCATCGACTCGCATGAAACCACACGTCATCAACTCTAAAAGCGCTTTTCAATTAATTAATTTTTAAGTAAGGGGGGGATTGAGATAAAAATGCGGGATTCGAACCACGACCCTCGGCTAAATGCGCACCTGCTCTGCTACTTGAGCTATCGTGTTTTCGGACCAATCGGACACCAACTTCTCATCTCAACCCACGTTTCGAATTTTCCCTCCTTTTTGTCATTTTGATTCCCGGCGATAAACAAAATTGACACGGAGAGCTTTCGTGAAGGATACTTCATTTTTCTTATTAATTCGTTCTAATACTATCGACCTAATCGATCTAAAATCACTATTATGCTTCAAGGAGGAAAGTCGCCCTGAACAGTTTTACAATTTGCTATTATCTATAGGTCGGTTATCAAATTAACATGAGTTCTCGTTACAACTGTCGTTATGTTTTTTTTTAAACAATGAAAAACATATTTGTCTTTTGTAAATGACAAATAATTAGATTTAATTTATCTGTTATATTTAATTTTCATCAAATGCAAATAATATTCTAGTCGATTTAGTTGTGTTAACTTTAGGCTATTATTATTGAATTGATTTCCAGTTAATGTAAACTCTACACATAAATTGCTCATGCATCAAGGTTAACTTAAATTGGTCTATAAACTTGAAATAAATTGTTTCAATTTAACTTAAAAAATATAATGTTGATGTATTCAATGCATGAACATGAAAGAATAATTTTTTTTCAGGATCAAAAATTTAATAAATATTCTCGTTAATAGGCAATAAAGTTGATTGGAAGTCTAACAGAAATAAATCGTTTTATGGGCCAGTTTGCAGTGATTGTATCGGCTTTTCATCAGGAAGGGTTGTCACTCTCCGAGGCGCTTGCTGACCCTCATGGTTACCTCAGGGGATTCACGTAACACGTTATGCTGCTCGATAGAATACTCCTCGAGCAGGTGCTCAGTAGATCGTCACTTCCAAACTGACGAGGTTAAGCTCCAGGGATTTTTGGCACAAATACTCATTCTGGTAGAGTAATTCCTCCATCGACTTACACACATAATTAACAATCTAATCTAAATTGGGATCGACGGAGAGATTAAATGTAAATAAATATTCCGACAACCGCTATAAACACCCAGCCTCTCACAACTCACGCTAATAAATACACGCACTCAGGCAGAACACATCAAACAGATATATCATTTGGCCCAGGATCAGGTGCCCGTGTGTGAACCGTAGGATGTATTCTTAATCGGACGGTTTCCGGGTCAGGTTCCTGGTGGGTCATCTGCAGGTCATGCTCTTGACACCAAGAGCATCTCGGACGACCCCGCCCACTGGCACTGCCATTTTTCTTTTATCAGGTTATTTACGGCTCTCTTAGCGTCAGAGGTGATTGTGTCATCATAATCAGGGATATAATGACTCTGATTATAAATCTTTAGTTCCAATTGGAAAATAAGTTATAAAAATAATCCTCTTAAAAAAATATAATAAAAAACGTAATGAAAATAATCGTACTGATATACGTGCTGTATAATTTTATGTGTTTAATTTGGTCTCTCGTCTTAGTGATGATTTTACAATTGTACAACTTCAACCATTTAGATTTAATGCACATATATATGATAGTAGGAAAAAGGGAAGATGAAAACCGTTAATGATAAGTTATGAAAATGGCTCGGATTATGCGGCAAACCATACCAGCTGCAACGGCTCTGGTTTACCTATTATTTGGTCGCTAAACTTCTTACATATTTCATAGGAGGAATTGCTAATGTACAACAGGAGATTAATTTGAGCGTTTTTACGCATTCAATAGAAACAGACGATTTGTAATGAATTGTAAAAACTTTAATAACTCATCTTTATGAAACAGGCTAAGATTATGCAGAGTCACAGTGAAGACGTGTCCTTTATGCAAAAATTATTAACTTTTTTATGAAGTCATTATCGATTGTCAACTTCGTCAGCCAAGTGATCAACATGAACTGACACAATGATGAGTTTTCTTATAAATTTGTATTAATGATCATAAAAAGTTATTAATAAATAATTTTCAGTCGGTGTAAGTTACAGCTATAATACCGTTCAAGCGCTATTTTACCTCGTTTGTTGCATTTTACGTATAAATTTTTAGCAGCGTCGGAAGGTCGATAAGTTGATTATTATTTCAAGGTGTGCGCTCGTTATAAACGATTCCAGTAATACAATTATAGATGTGAGAATTTCACGGGTTGTACGGCCCATTGGCGATTAATTTGGATTTACCTCCGAATTTGCCCTTTCAACATTTATTTTTCAAACGAATACGTCTAATTAAGGGCGGAAACCGTTATTTTTGTGTTTTATACGGTGATGTTTAACGGGAAAAGAGAACGGGGCTTTGTACCCGAGGTGAAATATTAATGGTTATTATATTCGGACGGATTATGCGGCATAGGAGGTTGAATTTGCATTTCACACGATAATTTACTATGTACAAAAGCTTGGCTTTTATTGTGCCTTCTTTACAGATGCTATGTGTTAAGACTGCACTTACACCAAGAAGTCCTTTCAATTAATTGTTCACTTCTGTATTTTCAATGATTTCTTGTTATATAAAATGTTTGATAGAATAGGTCTATTTCGCCTAAAAAGTAACAAAAACAACAACAGCAACAACCCTGACGTATTTGATTTTTCAAAAGTCCTTTTGTAAAATAAACTTTTTTTACTATTGCTATTGAACTTTGCCAAAATTTTCAAATATAGCATGAGCATTTATGAAAATTCATTAGAGTTCGTGGTCCGATTGACCAAATGACTTCTTTTGAATCGATTAATCTTTCAAGATATTAGTTGAGATAAAACAGCAAGTGTCTCGAGTGGGATTCGAACCCACGTCCTTCGGCTAAATACGTCGCTGCTCTACCACTTGAGCTATCGTGACTTCGATCCACTCGAACTTCTTCCCATTTCTCGTATTTAGCCGAAGGTCGTGGGTTCGAATCCCGCTCGTGACAATGACTTCTTATCTCACCGAATACTTTACATGAAGATTAATTAATTGAAATGTATGAAAATTATTAGTCTTGGTCGAGATGAAAAAGATAGTATCACCAGAAGGATTCGAACCCATGACCTTTGGCTCACACGCCACTGCTCTCACCAATTGAGCTATCGTTACTTCGATCCACTCGGATACCAACTTCCCATCTCTAGTATTTAGTCCTGGGTTCGAATCCCGCTCGAGACATTTGCTATTTTATGACAATGATTTTTATCTCGACCAATAAATACCTTGCATAAAAATTAATTGATCGAAATTTATGAAAAGGATTAGTCTTGGTCTAGTAAAGTCTTGGTTGAGATGAAAAAAGGATTGCCACGAGCTGGATTCGAACCCAAGACCTTCGGCTCAATACGCCGCTGTTCCCACTCGATGGGACTGAAGTCGCAATGGCTCGAGTGGCTTGCGCAGCGGCGTATTGAGCCGAAGGTCGTGGGTTCGAATCCCGCTCGTTACACTAACTTTTTCATTTAATCAAGACCTTACATAAAAATTTAATTCATTGAAATAAGTAATTTGGTCAACAGGCCACTAAATACAATGAGTTAAAAAAATCATCACTAAAGAGGCTTGATTTAAGGTTTAACTGTTCTCAAAGTAGGCCAAATAAATTAAATTGAATTACATTTTATAAATGAATAAGTAGTGTATGATAAAATATATTTAATTTAGAATTTAATTTTTATTAATATTTTTCCTGAACGTTTGACTATTAATGATGATTTCTATGTGCCAATAGATTCGTTCAATTTTATATGGTCACTGGAGGCTGTAATCTGCAGTAGGTGTAAAATCCACTCATCACATTCCCCCCACAAAGTGAAGAGAGTCTGCCAGTGACAACTGGACTGCCATTTGAGGTCGGGCCTTGTCAGTGACCATAAGATGGCCAAGTCGTACGATTTCTTCACTGTATTGCAACGTTTCCATCGTCAGGAATACGGAAATGCTTCCAGCGGAAGTATCTATGTAAGGCCAACGTTCTCCTTCCTCTGTTCCCCTGTGTTCTTGTGTTGTGTAAAGACGCTTGTCTCGATCCGACTTATACACTTTTCCAGTTCTTCCGGAGTGTCTATCCTATACTTCTATGTCTATTTGAACGGGAGGAGGATGCGAAAACAGACCTTGCTTATTGTCTTATGAAAAAATGTTGAAAGCAGGTTTTGTTTCTGACATTAGTTTGTACCTTGCTCCCTGCCTAGTGGAGTACGATATTTCTATCATTCCTTTTATGTTCATTATTAAAATACCTACTTGCATTTTCTAAACAGAATTAAACGTTAAAAAAAGACACGAAATATTACTCTTTATGATACGCCGAATTGTGCCTGGGCGCTCGTTTGCACTATAATGTCACGAACCTCAGATCTAAGATAGCCCCTTTTCATTATGTATGAAACAAAATAGATTTAAAAAAATCATTCCTTTAGAAAAAAATTATCATTTCAGATAAAGCAAATAATAACGTCATAACATATTGTTCTGTAATTTGATTATTGTTATTTCAAAGTAATTATTTTTGTCGTACACTAATGATAAAAATATCATTTAAATCTACGAAAGTGGCGTTTTTAATTGTTTTAAAAATATATATTTTGAGCAGTCTTTTTTTTTGGTGTACCTACCAATTGAATCTGTATTCCGTAAGATTTTTAATATCTTGAAAAGTGAGATTTTCAACGGATCAATGAAATTTGATCTTGTCAAAGGGTAATCGATAAATCAATCGTTAGGGGCCACCGTTCGAGGGAGTTGCCCATGTTTAATCGGAGCTGGATTAACTCAAGGATTAGTCTTCTTCAAAAGAGAAACACGCCGTTGAATACAATTTGATCTGCTAGGAAATTATGGATACCATATGAGCGTCAATTATTACCCGTTCTATTGAAATTTTGTGAAGCCTAATTATAGGTGTAGAATTTATGGTCTGACGTTACAAAACCAACCAAAAGGCTCCCCTGTAAAAATAAAGCCGTACGACCCAATTCTGAGAGAAACTCCAACCACTTGTGTCAATAAACACCTCGTATTTACTAGACAACCTACGACAACCAATGCACCAAAATATTTGACTATTAAACTTGATTTTCAAACTAACAGAAAACACAAAATTTTCCAACATCTATCCTTATTACATAGCTCTGTAGTAAAAACAACGTTAATTTTAGTCCATTATTTTTAGTGGTCTGATTGATCAAATGACTTCTTTCTATTAATTATTCTGTGTATGTTAGGTCTTGGTTGAAATGAAAAATAAGTGTCAAGAGCGGGATTCGAACCCACGACTTTCGGCTCATTAAGCCGCTAACTGCTTGAGATAGCTCACGATGAGATGCATCACGATAGCTCATGGTAGATTAGAGCAGCCGGCGTATTGAGTCAAAAGTCGTGGGTTACGACATATACAAGACCTTACATACACAGAATAACGAAATGAAAGAAGTTAATGCTTTAGTAACTTTTTAATATACGCAAAAATGGCTTCCTCGTAAATAATGTATAACAAATGATCTGTCGCGGTTAAATTCATTATTTGAATGAATAATCATCTCTGAGGTTGGCTTTCCTTTGAAAAAAAAAAAAAAATGAATAAATAAAAATAAAAACATACGTCTACATGTTTTGATTGAAACACGTATTAAGAACGTACTACTAGAAATGTGTAGAGATTAGTGACCGTTAACGGATAATTATTCAGATATCGTGAGATGCGGTCTGGTGTGATGTAAGTATCAGAAAAACATTTTCTTTATCGTGCCAACGTTTCGATCTTTTATTGAGATCATCTTCAGGGCCTGGGATTTACAAACATAGTTTATATTTATAGAATTTTCTATATGTATTTTCTAAATGTAAATAATGTTTGTAAACCCCAGGCCCTGAAGATGATCTCAATAAAAGATCGAAACGTCGGCATGATAAAGAAAAGGTTTTTCTGATACCTACATCACACCAGACCGCATCTCACGATATCTGAATAATTAAAGTACTACCAGAAATAGAAGAACTGCAAATCTCCTCTTACCAATTAATACACCAACATCACAAATGAATTTATTATTATTACACATTGAATATATTATTTCTAGAAATAAAAATTAAACGATAATGGAGAACAAAATAATTTAATATAATATAAAATGAAGAAACTTCTCTCTGTATGTTAGACTTTTGCTTAAGATTCACAAATGCTGTACGCATTAACAAAAAAAAAAAAAAATAAAATAAAATAAAATAAATAAATGTCATAGCAGTACACATACAATTTATTTATCTATTGCCATTTTATGTAATTTTTTAAATAATTATTTTATTAATATGCTACTCATCAAAATTTATTTAATTTAATTATATATATTATGAAAAATAATGATAATACAAAATTTATATCAATTTTGTTGTGGTGGATGAAATTTATGCTACATTACGAGCAGTGCTATTGCATGAAAGAATTTACTTCAGGAACAAGAAATTTTATTAAAGCATAAATTCAATGACATGAATATATCAAAAATAATTATTTGACTTTTATTAAATCAAAATCAATGTAAAGTTGCTTTGTGTAGTACCATTTGTCTATTTAGTAATATTTTTATTATAGAATTTTGAACAACAATTATTGGATAACTTAATGGTATTTGGTTAATCTAGCATCGACATATGATCAAGAAATATCCTTATACAAAATACACATACAGACCTCATTGGTTCTTTGTCCAACTCAGGTGCTATCGAAAATGTTACTCATTTTCTAGCTGAGAGTTCAAGCCTGGATGAAATCTACCCATTTGGGCTGTTTCTAGTCGCCTAGAATAACTTGATAACTTAATAACTTGAATGGGTCAAAAAAACCAAAAAGAACTGATCCAATACGCCCGTCACGCCTGAAAACGAGGATATGAATTAGTTCAGGAATTTAATTTTGAACTTAACATTTTTGTCTCCGGCATAGATTTCATTTTTTTAAAATAAGGATTATTGGGCTATTTCTTACAACATGACACATTTTTCAGTTAATTTTATTAATTCTAATGTAAATCGATTTCCTTTTTCGTTTTAGCTTATTTGTAGCTTTACTGGCTTTATTCATAACCGATGTTGATCTTGGTCTTCTTTTTCTCTTTATGTTTTTCAGTCCATTTATTATTTATTTATTGTTATTACTTTTAATTTTGTCCTTTAGGGTAAGTTCAGTTTCATCTTCAGTTCTTTTTAATTTTAGTTCTTTGTTTATTATTAATTTATGTTTATATCGCCATGTTTAAGCCGCCATTGTACATATATTTTTGTTTCTTTCTGCAAAAATAAAAGTCTCTCTCTCTCTCTCTATCCTTCCAAACTTCAATAAATCTGGCCAAAGAGTGTTTCTAAAAATTTAAATTTAAAAAATAATTTTCAAAATATTTTTACCAAAAGATTCAATATGAACCTAAATTTAAATTTATAATCAAAAATTGTTCCGAAATATTTAACCTGTTTAGAATTGTGTATAATTGGGCAATTGAATTGAAATGAATTTACGCAAGAATGTAATGCTATATTTTTTCCTTAAATAATGATTCAGTTTTAAAATTTATTTAAAAGTACATTTTACTCTTTTATAATTTCCTAGTTATTATTTTTTAGTATAAAATCATATTTTTTTGCCAGAAAAAGTATAGCTTTATCATTTATTAGACTGTTTTTTAGTTTAAGAAAATTATTAATGTAAATTAAAAGTAGTACAAGTCCTAAAATAATTCCCTGTGTAACACTATGATTAATATATGTTGTGTTTCAATTTAAGAAAATCTTTAATGTAAATTGAAAATATTACAGGCCATAGAATAGTTCTCTGGGTAACACCACTATTAATAAAACGTTTGCCTTATTTATCAAATATGATTAAACGGCATAATACTCTGATCCTTTCATAACAAAGTTAAAATTTCGAATAAAATTGTATGGCCTGCAGAATCAAAAGATTTTGAGACATCTAAGAACCATGACTAAATTTTTATTATCAAGAACTTTTGAAATACATTTAAAAGCCTCAAAAGTGCATCTTCTGCAGATTTACACGTTCCATTTTGACAATTATTTCGTTATTGGAAGAAAACGAACAATTTTTTAAAAAACATTGTGTTTCAAAATTTTAAGACAATTAGAATGCAATAGAAAGAAGCCTGTAATTATTAGCATCGATTTTCCTAATGGGATAACTATACATTTTTTTAAAAATCAGTAAGAAAATAATCAACTTTTATTGATAAAATATAAATATGAAGTAGAGGAAAATATATCACAGAAGAAAATTTTGTTAAAATACAAAATTTGTTAAATTATGTTCAAAAAGGAGTTGTTCTTTTAATCCATTTAACGTAGGTAGAAGTGTTTCATAAAATTTTGATTTTAGACAGGTAAAATTTAATATAGAACAAAATAGCCAGTCGCTTAAAATATTTGAATTTAGGTGAGTTGATTTAGAAACAATGCTTTATTTTATATTTGGACAACATTGGAAAATAATTGATTAAAGTAGTTTGCTATTTCCGTTTTTTCTACTATCTTGATTAATTGGTTCAAAAATATTAAAATTTTTATTAGTTATTTTTCTAATTTCCAAATTTTTTCAATTTTGCCATTTTTTATGTTTTTATTTCAGGTATTCTTTGGAGTAGAATAATTTAAATTTTTTATTATTAGAGTTTTTTCGCTATTTTTCAAAATTATGAGCCGCCATTCAATACAAGTGATAGTTAACGGAGTGTTAAGTAAAAAGAGAGATAATAACTTGCCGTTTTTTAATAAATCCATCTTCATGTTTCAGAGTATACCGGGTGGATCTGGGGGGATGCTCCGCTCCAGGCGGAGGGACGCAAATGCAAAACCAAATCGAGTGCTGGACAGGAATTCCAGTCGAGGAATGATTTTTGAAAATGAAGAACTGAGGCTAAGGACAATAAATATAAACGAAGAAATTGAAAAAGGTCCGTTACTCGCATGCCTCAAAGCCTGTTGTGCATAAAATACTAAACAACGTAATACGTTTAACATTTTTATAGATTAATTATACGTTAAAAGAAAATAGAATTATTAATACTTTGGATTATTACACTACAATTAAGTTAAAAAAAGAAATATTTTCAATAAAATTCTTTCATCTCCAGGATTGGGTGTGAATAATATTGAAACCTTGAAAATCAGAAAGTCTTAACGTTGATCATGGTGATTTTCTGGTTTTAAAAGTTTCAACATTAATCTATCATGAATGTAAAAGGGTGAAAAAAAGTTAAAACACGAATTTTTAATCATTAATCATGAGAAACGATGATTTTTACTAACAATATGTACAAAAATTGCGACATAATTCATGTATGTTTTTAAGGGAAAAGAAAAAATTATGTTTGACAGACATTAACAATCCTGAAAAATGACTAACTAAAATAGATTAAAAATTTGAAAATACTAACACGAACAAACCTAATTCATGTTGTGTTTTAATTCAAGAAAATCGTTAATGTAAATTAAAAATAGTACAGGCCATAGAATAGTTCCCTGGGTAACACCACTATTAATAAAAGTGGGATAGCTAAAAGTTGGCCTTATTTATCAAATATGATTATATGGCATCATACACTGATCATTTCATACCAAAGTAAGATTGTATGGCCTACAGAATCAAAAGATTTTGAGACACCCACGAAATTGATTTAAATTTTATTTTCAAGAACTTTCGATATAAAATCAGGAGCCTCAAAAGTCAAACTTCTGCAGATCTACACACCCCAATTGGGCAATTATTTTGTCATTGGAAAGAAAATCGAGAATTCTTTTTTAAAAGTATTTGATTTCAAAATTTGACTCAGTGAGAGTGTAGGGAAATGATGCCTGTAATTATTAGCATCGATTTTTCGGGCCCGATTTTTGTAATGGGATAATTATAGTTTTTTTTAAAATCAATTGGGAAAATGCATTACTCGCATGCCTAAAAGCCTGTTTAACATTTTTATTGATTAATCAGAGATTTTTATGCATCACTGTATAAAAAAAATATTAAGAATTTGTCTCATTAATCATTAAACTACAATTATGATAGAAAAAGTAAATATTATTTAAAATAATATTGAATCCTTGAAAACCAGAGAATCTTAAGGTTGATCTTGATGATTTTCTGATTCCGAAGAGTTCAATACGATAAATGAAAAAAGAAGAAAAAAAGTAAAAAAAAAGGAATTTTCAATCAATAATTATGAGAAATATGATTTTTACTAATAATAAGCATAAAAATTATTATTTTAGAGTGCGTTTGGGGCATAATTGGTGCTTGTGTTTTAAAGAAAAATACAATACAGTCATGCAAAATGGCCAAAAAAATTAAAAATTCGAAAATACTAACACGAAAAACTAACTTATGTTTATAGACAATGTGTTTTCCCACTGATACTTTTCTAACAATTAAGAATGGGTTATTTCAAAATCCATTGACAAGGTCAATGAAGTGTGGTAGGGAGATGTATATTGAAATAGTCGATGGTATGGCCACCGAAGTGGAAGCCGGTCGAGCTTGCCGGCTCTCCTTTTTTCCAGATCTCTAGCTCCCACTTTTTGAGTACTATTTTTAGTGAGATGCACTGTCGGCTTTCAGGCCAGAACGACATAAAGAAACTGAGGAGAGAAAACGAACAACTGAGGCGGGAAATCTGGTCTCTTAGGGACGAGTGCGACAGGCTGCAGGAACTTCTCAAAAGGCAGGTGCGTCCGATTATTTGCACGATGGGGGGATTCAACGAGAGATCGGATAATTCCGGATTAAAGGGAGGATTAACCTTTTTTTTTATAAAAAATATGTATGTCGTTATTTTGTTTCATCCGTACACCGGGATTACACGCTTTGAAACATTTCGAGGATCAAAGAACGGCATACTTCTCGTTTTCATACATACATTATCTTCAATGCTGCCAACACAATATTTCAATATTCAGGAGTTTTTATTATAAATAATTAATGATTGAAAACTAATCGTCCTAAAAATTTCACATGTTTTTTTGTACACAAATTAAAACTTTTCTATTATTTTATATGTAAGTCGTTTAAAGAAACAACAATTTTTCTGTTTATTTTCATTATTTTTACAACAAAGAAAGAAATATCATAAACATATTTAACAGGCAACTAAAATAACTTTTATTGATTAATAATTTTAGTATAAATTTTTTTACTACATGGCCTCGAATGATAATTGTTATTTTTATTTATTTATTGTTTTTCTATTGTTATTTTTAACTGTTTGCCACTGTCAGTATGATTGCAGCATTTGATGAAAATTTTGATGAGATCCATTTTCTAATTTTTGTAACGAAATCTAGTTGCAGAGTCAACAATTTTCATCAAAGCTCCCCAAATGAAAATGATGGAATGATCACTAATTTTATAAATAATGTATCTCCTATGTTGGATATTTTAATGCTCTATGTACAAATTTGAAGTGTAAGGAAAAACCATTTTCACTCTCTTCTCCATATGCCGCGAACATTTTGTCCATATCCGAAAATAAAACAGCATTAAGCATCAAAAATAGACTTTATTCTGTTCCGACTTGCCGACGGTAGGGATGTATCGAGGCCTGGCTAACAGCGTTGGGAAATTGTTTACAAATACAAGCGTTTAATAACTGATAAGTAAACAGACAGGGGCTTAAAATTGCTCTCGAACGGCAATCGAGGGAAAATACGAAATCATTTTATGAATAGTCCTGTGTACTTATGGGTAAAAAGTTAAGTACAAAGCGGAAGGGCCCTTCACCACGGCTTTATAATTCAATTCGTTATTCACTTTAGATGGATTTTGAAAGTGCTCGCTTGCGTGTAATAATTTTAATTTCTCCTCCGTGCAATTTAATTCAGAAAATATTCCACTCCAGGAGTGGGCTCTGTTGAAGTGTCTGATTATTCCATTAAAGGTAAATTTATGATGCTTTGTTTTTCGAATTGCTCCACGGTGATTGCTAAGGCATCTCGGTCAGATAATTGGTTTTCAAAATCACCTCATATCTTTAGAGAGCATAAAGTTTATTGTATTTATAGATAATTGTGTCACTTTGATCATTTGGCTCAAGCCTACAATGTGTGGAAAAGGTCGTGGGCGACCAACCTCTGAGGACAGTGGAAATCGCTATCGAAGCTGTTCGGACAAAAAGCACGAACGAACAAGATTTGATACAATCGAATGTACATCGACACTTATAGGCCAAAAAACCTAGTGAAAGATAACAGGGCATGAAGGGAGTTCCACACGAGGTCACCTGGAAGCACCCAGTTGCTCGTTTAAAACCCAATTGATCTGTACATGCCAAGAGGTTTTGAAAAAAAAGTTACGATTCTCAACAGGATCCGGTTGCAATTACAACTTACAAAAGCAAAAACGAAAATTTTTGGAAACCTTTTATCACAATCTCCCAATAGACCTGACCCTTCCCTTCAGACTATCACCTCTTAAGGTAAAACTTTCCATGTATAGGAAAGTATAAAAACAGTGAAAGACTGTAACCGGGCCGGGTCCGGCCGAGAAATTAAGCTCTTAGCAGCCATAATGTGCACATTTTTTTATTTTTTAACAAAATATTTATTACCATCTGAATAAAATAATGCATTTTGTAATTTTTTGATATAGCGAATAAATTTTCAATAGACGATTTTATGAAGGGTGAGTAGCTACCTTCTTGCCCTCTCAACTTTACCCATGGCAAGTCCTTGCCGAGAAGGTCCCGAGGCCATCTCTGCTTTATAAGATTGGGTCAATGGAGAGCTTATCGTGGAACTTGGAAAATTTGGGGTGTGTTAAGTCATTTACAAAGAGCGCTTTGAGGTCATTATGGAGGGTGGTATAGGCCACCCTGTTGTCGTTTTTGTGTTTACCAAACGTTTTGTTTCGGGCACCCTTAATATATCACCATTTTTTCACAGCGATCAAATCAATTTATAAATATGTAACCATAAAAATGTTATATTGCAAGTATGTATTATTTTATAAGCCATACGAATAAATAATAAAAATAATAATACTCGAGATCTTGTTTAGTAGTAATGCATTTATAACTGGAATGGAAAAGACTCACAATTTTTTTCACACACTTACATATACAAATTATTATTTTTCTTTATTTGTTTAGATGAATAGTTGTTTTACTAAATTTTCTTGAAATGTTAATTATGAGTAAGAATTTTATGCATTCGGGAAATAACATGAGAATAGGCTTCGTGTCATTTCAGAACCCTCACGTTTTTAGTCTACACGTACATTTCCTATTCATCATCTTTAACATCAAATTATACACCGTGTATCTATTTATTATGTATAATTTATACAAATCAATCACTAAATTGCGTATAATGCGTGTTACAAAATTTAAATAAAAAAACAAAACGCAGGATCAGTCGTGTCACTGAGGGACGGATGAAAGATGAATATTGAATTTTTTTTTTTGTGTAGGAGGAAGAAGACGATGAAGACGAAACAGAATATGAGGAGGACGAACAAGAAATTGAAACTAAGGACGAAAGAAATCGTACGAAGAAATTCGAAGGAGATGGTCTGAGTATCGTCCCCGAGGAGCCAGAAGAAGCGTCGACACCCGACTGCGTCCTACCACAAACAACTTCATTGATTAAAGTTCGTTTTGTTAATTCGATATAACAATTTGATTGTATTCTTTCAACTCGATAAATATCATTCTACACAGGAAAAATATTTAATTTTAATTTTCAAACTCAATTATTTTTACTCATAAAATAATTCCGATCATACTCTCAAAACGGTTCAATTAAAATGATTGGAAAACGTGGGTGTATTGCGTATTTTCGATATATAAAAAACGACGTTTATCGCAGTTTCTCTTTCTTTCTCTCAAAATAATGATTTATCAATTAATTAAAGATATTTAAAGATAAAATTTAATATTATCGTGACGCAGTTTGTTAATCGTTTAATTGACCATGAGCTAAACCCGTTTCTACAGGCTTTTCTACGTTTTTATATTTTTGTAAAAAAAAAAAAATTTCCCAGCAGGAAGTCAACAATGAGAAAGGACTGCTGGAGTATAAAGGAAGGCCGTCACCGTGTCTGCGGATAAATAGCGTTCATCCGTTTACAGCAGCAGCCACGCTTGATCTCGATTTATTTCCAGGGGTCACGGTAAGTTGTGACGACGGCCGTTTGCTTGCAGGCCACATAACGTACTCGTAAAAATTTATGTTACCAGCTTTAAATCAAATTTATACATCAGCCTCACATCATCGTGTCTTTCTCAATTAAGGTCGATTCGAAAAGAGTGCTTTATCGTTGAAGTCAACTTATTAGGCAGAAATGTTCAAACCAAATGGGCATATTCTCAAATAGTCCCTACGAATCAGAATACGTTATTAAACATTTTACCCCAAAGGAAATAGCTTGATAATAGGAAAAAACTTGAAAACAATTCTAAAAAGTGAACTTTTAAAATTGACGAATTGATTCAACGCAGCAATAAGTTCTTGGTTATGCCAGGGAATTTTCTGAGACCACCCTGATAGTAAAACAGGTAAACATCAACTTGAAGTATCATCGTACAGCCCCATCTCAATGCTTACACTTTTCTCGAAATTATTCGAAAAGTTTGCTCAAAAGACTGGAACCCTTCATTCAAAAAGCGACCATTATACCAAGGCACCAAGTTTGGTTTCAGAGCCAAACACTTAACTTGATAAATTGTTCAGATTAATAAAATCACTAATATTATTGAGAAAACTCTAGGGGATAAAAATGTTCGGCTTTATTCTTCCCTTTGATAAAATTGGGCACGCAGGTTTAATAGGTTTAATAAATAAGCTTAAAAAACATTCTAAAAACAATATATTGGACTTTTGACCTCCTTCTTTTTGGAAAAACTGCTCCAAGTTAAATAACAACACGAATACTCTGATTTGTTTAAAATCAAGTCCGGCGTACCGCAAGGTAGCATCATAGGCCTCGTTCTGTTCTTGCTGTATTCAAATGACCTTCAATTAATGTAAAACAAATCCGTTGCAACATTTTCCCGATGGCAGAGCTGCTCTCTCGTCGAAAAACGTATCCATGCATCCACGAACTGACTGCAAATGGCAACACCATCCACTACCACTAATAACACTATATCAATTGTCAGACAAAAATTAAACACAATTCTTTCTTCTGACAACTTTAAAATCACCTTAAAAAACTGCAAAACTTTTCACACTCTTTGTTCCAAAATTCAAGATCCCACACTTGTAACAAATAGATCTGATATAATTTACAAAATCAAAATGGAAAAATTGTCCAGCAACTTAAATCGGAATTACATCCCAATATCTGGATAAAACAACATGCAACAAACCTAAACAAAATCCTACAGAACTCGCTGCCCACCCATTTTGAACACAAACACAATTTCGATTTCAACAACACAAAAATATTAAACAAACATAAACGTAACTTTTTAGAAATGATTTACATCAGTAGTGATAAATACGGCATCAATTACAGAACAGACATGTGCAAACTCAGCCGCAGATACGCTCATCATAAATCAAAACGATCATAAATCATATTCAATATCAATAACATACAAATCATACAGTACAACGTATAAAACAATGTGTGTTTCTAGGTGACCTGTTGTTTCATAGTTTGTTGAAGTCGTGAGGAGCGGTCAAGAATGAGGTAATTTGAGAAAAACACCTTTTTCATTTTTTCTCATGTTTCGACCTTTAGTCGGGTCATCTTCAGTGCTATTGTGGCTTATTAGTTTTGTGCGGCAGAAAACTACACAACACTTTCACAATACGACATCACAAGAATAGCTCCACCCTTTATGCACTGAAGATGACCCGAATAAAGGTCGAAACGTCGGCAAAAAATGATGTTTTTCTATACAACATCATTCATGACCGCTCCTCAAGACTCCAACAAAATATAAAACAATCATTACACTCCACATATCAGCCAATTCTACATAGTCTAAATCTGCAAAACATCCAACTTTTTATCTCTCCTTTCCATAATAATCCTGTCTGTAATAATTCTGAAAGGCTAACCAGGCCCGAACGGCAAGCCTAATGGTTTACTTTTTTCCCATTCTCGGTTCTTTCACCTCAAAGAAGCCGACTTCTCACAGAAAAAAAATCTATCACAACTTCAGAATCAATCATATATAAACAAAGAAACAATAATATTTCACTGACACTCTCAACACAACACACAACAGTGAAACATCTACACAGAAAATACACACTTCGAGTGAGTACAAATATTTAATTAAACCTAAAATTTCTTGTGTACATCGTTGTATTGTGAAGTCTTAGCTTACTTGTATTTGTGAAAATTAAACAATGTTTATCCCAGACCCTGAAGATGATCTCAATAAAGGTCGAAACGTTGGCACGATAAAGAGAATGTCTTTCTAAACCTCCATCTGATCACTTAGACCACATCTCACGCTTCAGTAGTGACCTATACAATAAATGTGTATAAGTAGTACTTTATACACGAGCTCAGAACCATAACCACAAACTCATTTTACTTTAACTGTATTTCTTAACTTTAATATGCTGTTTGTTCTTTCAGGTATTCGAAGTGATAGAAGATGCAATCAAAGTTTGCCAAGGGGTCGTGGGAGTGCGACTGTTGTCTGGCTCTATTTACATAAGCTGCGAATCAAAGGAGAGCCTGGATTTGTTAATAAACTCCGGTTTGAAACTGAGAAATGAGCGAATTTCTCTCTACGACGTTTCCCAAGGCACTGTCGTATTGGACTTGAAAGGAGTACCGCATCATCTTACCGACTACGATCTGGCCCACGTCCTTTCTCAGTTCGGGCCTGTAATTGGTAAAACGATTCGAATAATTAATAAATTCGTTTGATTTCCAAAACAGACATATGAAACCTGAAATTTTTTTAAAACATATTTTATTACATTCACTAGTTTACGTAGTCCGCTTGATCAATTAATATCTTTCAATTAATTAAGGTTCTTAGTTGAGATAAACACTTATTTTTATTAAGAAACTTATTTTTATCCTTTTCCTTGTTTTATCGTTCTTAGTAATGAACTTCCTTTCCAATATTGATGCCGATTCAAAAAGCCGACCCAGAGAATTCTCATTCGCGACCTCCTTTGAGTTAAATAAAACCGCCTTTGATCAAAGAAAATTTTCCAGATTTACCTCCACCCTGTCAGAATCATACAAAAACTGCAGAATACGAATTCACGTTTCCAAACACTTTCACACAGCCAATATGACACTACAATAATAACACTACACGTTATGCACTGAAGATGATCCGAATAAAGGTCGAAACATCTGCCAAAAAATAAAAATGGTGTTTTTCTAAAACTACCCCATTATTGGCCGCTTCTCACGACTTCAATAACAATATTGAAGGAGGTCTGGAGTCAGATGTAGATCCTGTCTTTCTTTCCGCCCAAATTAAAATCCGGAGCTATCACGGGCGATGACATTTCAGCGCCAGCGAATACTAATTTTAAGCGAAACTTATTTAGTAAACTAACTATATGTAAGCTGTCTTGTTTTATAAACATCTTTGTGTATGAAACATTAAATCATCAGAAACCATCTTGATATAAATCTCTGACCCTATTTTAAGATAGCTTGAGATGTTATGCCACTTTAGTCGGGTCCAGTGTAATTGGCAGTCCGAGGTCAGACCTAGGTCATATCCTTCTTCCCACTTGAGTTAGGATCCGGAGCTCTCAACGGACATGTCATTGCATCCAATATAGACTTTTGTGACTCATTCATTTAAGAATTTACTTTACTAGTATTTTATTATACTATGTACACACCACTAGACCATACTACCCATAAGGGCCAATTAATTATTTAACATCCCATCATCGACCGGGCCCTATTAAATCATACATACAACGTTTTATATTAAAACCAAACTATAAAGAATAACATAAAGTAAGTAAATAAATCTAAACAGATAAAGAAAGATTGTTACACATCATTAAACTGTTTAGAAATTAGATACCTTCCAGATAACTTTGTTTATTCACTTATCCAACAATTTTTGTAAGGTTTTAAAGCCTTGCCATAGAATGGAATTAACTGATCTAAAAATTTTCAGGAGCTGTCGAAAGAAAATTATATTGTGATGTAGATACTGGTGAAAGGTTGGCGAGGATCAAGCCTCGGGTTTCGATTCCAAAAAGGCTCTTTCTGCAGGGAAGCGAAATTGTCATAAGGCCGTTAGCGCACGAAGAACTTATGAGACTTTCCATTCAACAGTGTCCCTTAAAGCTTAACGTGAAGTGAGCGATATTCAACTGGAAAAATATTATTCATATTTGACATTCGATTTTTTTTCCACAGGCTACCAGTACGAACTGATATTGCTGATATCAAAGATACGTTACCGACAAACTCGACGTTGTCCGCGAGCTGCGATACGGCTAAATCCACTTCGGCTGAGCCTTTCGTATTCCCAGGAAACTCTTCGGCCTCTACAGTGGATTTGACGGCAAAGTAATTATTTTATGTTTATTTTAAATATCTATTCAATAAATATGTATTTCTCATTATAATCAGGTCATTAAATTCAACCAACTGAATTTTTTTAGAATGGAGGAAAGGTGCCAGAGCGCTCCAAACATCCGTAGTCAACAAGGATCGCCGGTAAACACAGTCAGGAGAGGGATAAGCGACGGAGAAGTGAAACGTGCTGTGAACAGGACGAGAAAAATATCCAAGAAGGGTCCGAGCCCTTTGCCTTCCTCCTCGTCCGAACAAGATTCTCCGACTAAGCCCAGGAGAAGGAGATCTTCCGTGCTGCAGCCGCCGGTCAGTTTCGAAAAAGAAATATCGCCCAGTCTCAGTTCCAGGGCGAGTTTTAGAAGAAAACTGTCAGTGACTGGAAGGGAAACGGGAAAACTCCCTTGGTGCGCTTGCTGGGGAAACGGCTGTATCTAGTGGCCCTTGTAAATTCTTCAAACGTACATTCCAGAAAGTCAATGCTATTCGTCTAAACATTGTGATATAAATAAAATGACAGTTGACGATTTTATTGTTTTAATTTTGTTATGGTTACGCTGGTCAAATCTTCGGCAAACCACGAAATAATTCCTTTCTGAAAACTTTCGAACCAACTTTGTATCTAATAACTTATAAGAAACTCTTATGTTTGTTAACAACCATGACAACATTAATTTATTGCGTTTTTCATCTGTTAAAGATGACCTTTTTCCTTTTCCTTCTGTTTAAATTTTCGACGTATAAACGGAAACAGATCTCTCATCTAGAGTTTTCATTGTTTTTCTACTGTTATATTGAACTTGAGGTATTTTTTGTAAACACAACAATTTAATTAAGATAAAACATTAAGGTCAATAATTTCAATGCTAATTATAGTCGACCGGCTTACCTCGCCCAACGAATACCTGAGGGTATGAAACAGAAAAGGTAGAAATGTTTGAGCTTATCGTCTTTCTCCCTTTCCTTATGAAGGCGGCTCGAGGAGGGTGTGGGGATTTGTTTTCCTTGAGTTTAATTTATTCCCAGCTAATGAATCTCCCCTTGCTGGTTTCCTTTTACATATTTATTTATTTTGTTCAATTTCGACTAGTACAACTCATTTGAGGCGAAGGCATAGAGCATTCGGAACTGCCTAGAGGCCCTGACTACTGACTTGACCCTGGCATAGGTTCCAGGACATTCCGGAGCCAACATGGACTCTTTGCGCCCAGACCCCTACTGCAGCCTAACAGCCTGCCACAAAAGAGGGTACATCTTAAAATATTTAATGAGTCCAAAACGTGGAGTAATACCAGGGGCATGATGTACGCGAAGAGATTCATAGAAGGACCACCCGCAAAACACAAAAGAATTACTGGAAGGCAACCGAAACCGAACCAGGATTCTGGTTGGACTCCTGACAGGTCTCTGCCACTTAAGAAGGCACATGCACCGGATAATACATACTGTGTATATACTGCCAGGAAGAGGAGGAGACCACAGAACACATTTCATGTTTCTTTGAAGGTTCTTGCAACTAGGATAAGAAAAACCATAAGCAAGATCCTATACCAAGGTACTTCCGGCAAAGTGGAGGCTGGTTAATAACCTGAATCTGGCCAATGAGTTATAAATGACAGGGGAGCGTAATAGATCTACTCGGATCGAGGTGCAGTAGGCATTGTGGCCGCCGCTTTTATCCCTATCCCTATGTCCATCAGAATGCAAAATTGAGACGGGAAAACCAACCCGTACTTACGAATCTATTAACACTATTGGTTACTTCACCACCAATTGAGATAATGTAATGTAAATTGGAAAGAATGTGTTTTAGAATGAATGAGTTGGGATTTAGGAACTGCATGCGTTGTTGGCCTTGCTGTTGACAGTACCGAGTCAGCTGGACGGATAAGGCCGACCGGGATTACCAACCGGGGAGGGTGATTCTAGAAGATTAACCACCTAATTAAGGGGAAAACTTAAATTTCCCGTTGAAATTTATTTGGGGCAGATGTTTCTCAAATAAATCAAACCGAGGATATGAATATGAAATGCGTTTCATTTGTAATTACTCGTAAAAAAGACCGAGGAATATCAGGATTGTAATTGCTCGTTCCAGGAATTTATCTCCTCTTTCTTCAATTATAGAATAATCTCCGGCAATCGTGTAATTGGATTGGATTTGTTCATTTTGTCCCGTCCTTACTACCATTTACTCAGAGAATTATTTATCATCTGTTTATTTACAACCAGAAAAAAAATCAATACCCTCTTCCCTTAGTTTATTTTGGTAAAATGATATTTTGCTGATTATAGTTATGTACCAATAAATTCCAAGATAATTGTGTTTCTCATGTTTGTTCGTTATACCGCCAATCTCAATTCATTGTAAATATAATTGATCAAATATGAATAGGGGTATTGCTAATTCGTTCTTCTTTTAATAATTTTAATAAATTTACCCAATACATTCTTGTTAGTTGAATAAAATAAACCGAAATACAGTCTACAAAATAAATAACGGTCTACCGAGAACAGAGGATGCGTACAATGCCCCAGTTCGTGCTCCTGCCGGGCATGCTTTCTCGTATACTCGGTCATCCTTAAAAGGACAATGAGGATCTTTAACGTCCGCTCCTAGCCTATTCTATTCGCCCTTATCGGACGTTTTGATTCTCAAGATTCTCATATGACAGAAGTGTTTACTGTCGCAGCATTGGTGGAAAGGCATCTCAGCCCCAAGGGGCCAAGACAACCTCATTCCTTGCTTGGCCATTCCAAGTGGTCGGGTCTAAATTAAGCATCGAACCGTGTGCCGCGCGCAAAGGGCTACCTAAGCCAAAATACATCAGCCTGGTCTCCTGCGCACTCCCTAGATAGAGAACGCCACTCTACCTCCTAGAAACTACCCGATCCCTCCGGCCGCTGTTTTGTTTAAAGTGGAATTGCTAACCACCCCCTAGAGGAGACCGCCTACGGTAAAAGCCTCCAATCGAGCTCAGCCTACACCTATGTGCAAAGCATACTCGAATAGGAGCAACTGATTCATTACCCGTTATCATACGCCACTACTCATTCCAGGGATTTTTCAGCATAACAACACGCAGAGTACAGCTTGTGCTTTAGAGAGGTTGCCACGTCCTCAGGGCTGCACCATTATTTTGCGCTAGGACATCTCCAATGTAGACAAGGGTTGGGAGAGGTCACAGGACACAATGAAGGAACCTCGATTGAGAAAGGGACGAGGATGAGACCACGAGGTACATCATTCTTCGGCCCCGAGCTTTAACCACACTGTACCATCCGTCGTCATTGTAGTTCCACATTAAGCTCCTGCCGGGCAGTTTGGTAGAGGCGGTGTAATGATCTGGGCTGGGATTTACACTGTAGGGCGAACTAGACGTCATATTGTAAGGTAACCACACCGTTCTGACCAAGAAATTATTGAGGAGTACATCTCTCAAACCAGGAATCTCATTGGCACGTATTTTCGATTTCTGGTTGACAATACCAGACCGCATAGAAGCAGAATTTAGAAGACCTGGGAATTTTCCATCTGCCCCGTTCCCCCATCAATACCATTGAGCACAGTGGAATGCGCTATAGAGAAGGCTTTTCTATCACCAACAACCAGTTGACTTGCAACAACTGAGTGCAGTGCTGCAACATCTATGAGGGAAATTTATTTTAAAATGTGTGACAATTAATAATTATCTAATAAATTTCAATGCAATTTATAATAAAAATAAAATAAAAATGCTAGGGAATCGGCAAAATCCCTATTCATTTTTGAGCGGCTTTACAAAACGGACAAAAACGGCAGAGGTGGACGGAACTAAATGCCATAACCCACACATCGAGTATCATAAAAAGCCCGATGTTTGTACTGATTCACTCGGTGCGGTCCATAAGATCGGGAGAAGATCCTCATTGGACAGCCTAGTAGACAAACTAAAAGAACAATTAAAAAGATCGACGCACTGGAAAAACGGTCGTGTTGGCGTGGGTCACAAAGATGCCGGCCAAAGAGGCCCATCTTCCCATAGCCAGGAACATTTTTTGCAAGGGAAAAAAGCCATACTTACAAAACTAAACACAGGTCATACAAGAATAAGGCAGAATACCCTACTGGACATTCAATTAAATAACAAATACTTTTTTTAGGGTTATCTAAATCAACTAGTCTTCTCATAATACATTGGGTGATAATAAAAATACCGTTGGGCAGGATAAAATTACAAATGTGATAAAAAGTGAGTATTATTGTTTTGCATTAAGCATTTTCACGCCTGGAAATGCATAAATAAGCTCATTAAAAAAATAATAGTAATAATAAAAATAGAAATGATCGTTTTTCTTCCTAAGCGCCGAAGAAATTGTCTTTAAACGAAATTCATACATATTTGTTGATTCGTTCTTATACGATTGTTGAGTGTGGCCTGAAAAAAATTGATAAATCGACCGAAATGGGGAATATGAAGCTGGAAACCCTTAAAAAATAAGGAAGAATGTTACAATCCTGGTGTTATAAATCAATGAAGGCATATCCGATTCCCCCCTGAACGGTAATCGACGTAGTCATGGTGACAAACAGGTTTATTAAGAATCATACCAAGCATTTACATGAACACTTCCAAAGTTGAGCGTTTATTCAAGCCCAAGCCGAACAAATCTACCCAAATTGGACATTTTCTTTGTTAAATATTCATTTTATGATGTATTGATAATTAAATCAGTAAATTTTGAATAATAAGTTGTAAATTTTTTTTTTATTAAAGTCTACTTGTATATATGTGTTTATTTTAAAACCATCCCATTCGTTTTTTAAAATTTATATTTTTCCTTCATACCGTACAAAAATGACACTTTAAGTGACGTCTATGTGAAAAAGATGTACAGAACCCGTCGAATTTTTCGCTAGGTTTTCAAGTTTATGGATTTAAAAGTATGATTGTATATGGGAACATTTGTCGGATAAAAATGATGGGGAGAGGAAAAATCGTAATTCTTCAGGCTCGTTTCGAAATGATCGATATCACCCCAGAGATCAGATTGCACTCTACAGTCTCGTGTGGGCGGGAAAGATGTAAAGGAAACAAAATAAAGCCTAAACAAACACCCCTCAAAACAATTTACGATTTGACACAAACAAAGATACCTTATATCTGAATGATTTTACATTTGCAAAAAAAAAAAAAAAAAAAAAAAGTATTTTCCTATTTGTACATCATTTTAAATACCCGACCAATGTGAGAATGCTGGGCAGGTTTTGTAATAAGGCGAAAATTTGTGCCTTTGAATAAAACTCACCATTAAAATACACTGGAGGAAAAAGGCTTTCTGCAAAACGACCTGGCTAAATAATTTGAAAATTATACTGAACGTTTCTGAGAAAGCCCGTCACATTGAAACGAGGAGTTAATTTTTCCTATTCGCCGAGGAGGGAAAAAATTAATAATCGATGATTGCTTTAATCCCTGCTTTCTAATTCCTTAATAAAAGGATCATCTTTCGAATGAGATGACGCAATTTTCATTTAAAAAAAATAACGTAATAAATTACCCTTATAATAACACATGGTAATAATTATGCAGATTTACTTAGTGGCCATAATTGATTATATTAATTATTCTTCCTATCTATGGCTTTTGGCAGAGATGAAAAATTAGCGTCACAGGTAGGATTCGAACCCACAACCTTTGGCTCAATATATTGCTTTTAAACACTTGAAGTCATGATAACTGGTTAGAGCAACAGTGTATTGAGCTGAAGGTCATGGGTTCGAATCATGCATGTAACACTAATTTTTCATCTCAACCAAAAGCCTTAGATTAGAAGAATAATTAATCGGAATAATTATTATAATAAGTGGATTTAGAAACAATAGGACAATTCTTCGATTTATTTTGTTTGTTAATAAATTGAATAATTAATATTTCCAAACTCGATACTAAAACAATCGCTCAATGAATTACCCAGAAGATAAAAAAAAAAGTATTTTTGTTTACGAAACTTTGTCATTAGGACTTTAGCAAGAATTGACAGTGATTTCCTTCAATAATGCTGTAGCTTATTAAATGCCAAAAGCAAGTCCTTATCAGCAAATGATATATACATACATATACAAATAAATACATAATATAAACATATATATACATACCTTATTCAATGTAGATAAGAAATGGAACATGAGAGCTCGGGGAGTACCATCTTTATGTTAGGGCTACACGCTCCCTATAAGATCAGATGTGACACACTGAACAACCTTTCTCTACAAACAGGACACCTGCACCCCAAAACAGGCGTCTCTGAGTCAGACAAATATGGCCAATCCTCAATCAGGTTAACATGATTCATTTAGTTCATTTAGGCTCTTAAGGGGGGGGGGAGCTTATCGTTCAGCAGTGCTCTTAAGTTGCATTTAGCCTATTCCTAAAGAAAAACTGGACAATTGGCAGGCCCATTGGTGGACCATCTTGGTTCTTTTTAAATTTTTTATTTTTAAAAAAAGTCTCTCTCTCTTGCTCTGTGCATAAAATATAAAATAAGGTACACAAAAGTAAAATAAGAAATGAAAGGAACAAGTATTAAATTTAATTAAATATTAAAATAAAATTTCATTCAGTTATATGAATAAATGAAAATAAATTTATTTAAACTGCAAGATAAGTAGTTTATTATTATAGAAAATTAAGATGCTCCATAATTATTTATTTACATCTTATTTTTTAAATTGTTTAAAATTTATTTTCAATCTCTGACATATTTCAGAGGGAACAGCTGCTCACTTCGACCTTTGATTATCCAACTTATATAATTAATTGTCGTGTCGATATTTATGTAATTGATGTATTTTAAGTTAAAATTCAATTCTTTATAAATTCTGCTCGGCGAAGAATTCAAGGCCTTTGAAAGGCATTTTTCCCAAAAGGGTTCTCTTATTTTACACTGTATAAATTTTAAATTAGAACAATTAATTACGGTTTTTAGTTGAGATGAAAAAAGTTAATGGCACGAGAGGGATTCGAACCCACGACCTTCGGCTTGATACGCCGCTCAATTGTGATATCATGATAGCTCAGGTGGTAGAGCAGCAGCGTATCAAGCCGAAGGTCGTGGGTTCGAATCCCTCTCGCGCCATAAACTTTTTTTTTTCATCTCAACTAAAAACCATAATTAACTGTTATGTATTAGTTGGTCGAGCGGACCACGAAAACAGTGAATAATGTTTTAAATTAAATTATATGTAAAAAAAAATTAGTAATTTTATTGACACTTTTATAGGGCTGCTTCTACTTGATGAGTAAATTCATTAGTAAAAAAAAAATAAAATAAAAAATAATAATAATAATAAAACAAATAAACAATTATTTTCCATCAAATTTTGTGCTGCCAGTTTCGAAGGCTCATTATAACTAATCTAACGTTGAGATCAAGTGCTAATGAATCGTTGAGATTTGACAGGAATTTTTATTTGGTAGGGAGAGGTCAAGGAGCGTTTTCGAGGCGATCCAACGTTTTCATCAGACTCTATTCCGCTTCGAGTAAACAAACTTGTGCAAAAATGCCCATCCGAATATCACACCTGTCCGTCGAGTTTTCCCTGTCGTGAAGTCAATTTGAACTTTCCTTCTCGATCCAAAAATGTTCTATCTGTGCCCTCTGGCGATAGTTGTCCTTCTAGCGACTTCAGTCGATCCTCGCTCGCTGCCCTACTGCACAAAAACGCAAATACCAGACTTGCTTATTGAAGAAGGCGTCATACACATTGTCTACTCAATGAAAAGTCGATGTCGTCAATGCTACTCATTAGCAGTGATGTAAGTACTTTTAATTTTTCTTAATTATTTTAAAGTTTTACTTTTTACAAAAGGTAAAATTTTGGGAGTTCAAATATTAATAAAGTTTAGTTATACCAATGTTTCATTTTTTTTTTCTATAAAATTTATTTTTTTATTTCTCGTGTTAATTATTTGCTTCGGTTCTGTTAGTTGAAACATGTTTGACCGAGATAGATTCCAATACATATTCTCAATTTGACGTACAAGATAATATTAATTATCATGTTTTTTCTCTCTTTTATCATAGATTATTTACTTCATTTATGTAATAATTATCGTTAAATAACAAAAAACTGGATCTACTTAATAAAAAAAAAAGAAAAAAACATATCGGTCCACTTTTCTGAACGTTATATTTTATTGCATAATCGGATGGGATTAGGAAAAGACAACAATAATAACAAAGAGTTCAAAGGGAAAAATTGGGCCTTATTCAGTTGTAACTCAATCAAATCTTGAATTTATTAATTTTTATTAAAAACCTATAAAATATCAGTTTTAATTTTGATTTACTATACGTGATAAAATTAAAAAAAAAATTAACATGTGCTTTTCAACAAAAAGAGGGCACAAATTATATCTACCATAAAATATATATTTTTTAATAGAACTTAAAATTTTCTGTTAATAAGATTCACTGTCAAAAATGTTATTTCCAAACACCACTTTGAACAAACGTTACCAGCGTCTTTATAATTGAGATGCAATTATAATTATAATACTTCACTTTTACATTTCAAGGATTTGCCAGCGAGTCAGAAAAGGAATTGTAATACTTAATATTATTATTGTTTCGAAGGGGTAAAAAAAAGCAACTTTACCGAGATTAAATTCACCTTAAAATTTAAAAGGAATAAAGCCCAAAAGGAATTGTACGAGAAAATATTAATGTTATAATTAATAAGTCAAAGTTCATTGGTTTCATTTTAAAACTACCAAAACAAATTTGGTTTATCTTTCTGTTTGATCGCAAAAAACTATTCTTCATTTACAATAATATGTTTGAGTTGTTCAATGTTATTTTATTTATTTATTTTTTTAATTCTTGATTTCTTGAACTATTGCATATTTTAATTTATATTTTGAAAACTAAACAAAACGTAACGGGATTTACGTTTTAAGCTATACTTCACAGGATCGTAATTGTATCGTTAAATTATAATTCCATGCAAATACCTGTTGATAAGTCAAACTTTTGTATAAAAAATATTAATTAAATTAATGAATAGCATCCAAGATGGCAGTTTCAGAAATGTAATTCTTCTGGTCTAGTAATGGTATATAATTGGTAAAAAAAAAGTGGTCCTGGATTTATTTTTGCCTCCTGCAAGTCCACTCTATCCTTGAAAAAATATATTTTTAATAAGTTTTATTTTCGGGGGCACTTTTCACCCACCTGTTTTCAGTCTTTATGTTTTATATTATAATAATCACACTCTTAATAATATTACATGGCTTATTTCTTTTTGAACACTTTAAAATCACAAAATAGATTTTTTTAAATTTCTCCACTGCAATTATAAACTCGGTTATTATGTAATTTTATTAGTTTGATTACATAAATAATCTTAATAGGCAAACACAGATCAATAACAACTTATTTTTTAATACACGACAATCAACTATTTGTGTAGTTTTGACTGTTTGCGGAATTTAATAGATTCAGGGTTGAAAGTATTTTTTCTAATGTTCGTATAAATAGCAAACTGAAAGGACTGTTTGGAACGTATAAATTCTTGACTTGTAAATGTGTATATAAAGGTTTTCTTAAATAATTTATTAAGGGATACTATTATGACTTTTCTTAACCTCTAAAATTCCAATCACGCTGAAATACAGATGCAAGGTTAGCGTTCGTTCTTGACCAACTTTGATTCTGGTCGTTGTAGTTTTTGGGATGTGGTCTTTCAATTAATACACTGTATATACATTCGCCTGGGCAAAACCAGCGGGGGGGGGGTCTGGATAAATATGACGATGTATTCGTCAGGAAAATAATTTCAAAAATAATAATCTAATAAGTTGAGGTGATGATCATCAGAGCTTTTAATCAAACGAAGTAATCGACAAATAAGGATAGTAACATCAGGGTCATATCAGAAGTGCTTATTGATTAAAAGCATGATTTGTCGATGGCTTCCATGTGACCTGAGCCAGAAATGAGGAAGTGTCCTTACTCGATTAAGAAAGTCATATGCGGTTGGTACAGCCTGTGCAGGATGAGTTTTCGCAGTTTGTTTGATGTGTTCCGCATAATAGAAGCTTGCCTTGGCTCCTTATAGAGAGCAAGTAGTATGCCACCAAATTTAAGAATGTTTCTTGGTCTCAGTAGCAAGATTCTGTGTCCCCTTGATGCTTTTTGGAAGACATGCTTTTTTTTGTTTTGTTTGAGTGCATGGTTGAGAGGTGAGGGAATGATATTGAAATGTAGCATCACAATTGCCCCTCCACTCTCAATGTGTGATATTTGTGTTTAGGCTTGTTGACAGATTATTGATAAAACCTTAATTTACATTAGATTATTAATATTGAGAGTAGGTTGATGGAATGTCAATTACTCCACCAACTAGCAGAATGAAAGGTGTGAATGTATTTATTTGTGTGAGTGTATTATCAAAGTTAATCAGTTTTAGGCTAGATTATATTTTGGATGTGTTATGGGCTGAAATGACCTAGATGTCAAAAGCCCTTGTTGGAGCCTAACCCCATTGATTGGGACGTGACGATCTGAGCATCTGGCATAACAGGGTGAACTTCCCCAATCTATAAATCCAAGGGTCAGCACGTCATGGAGTAAAACAATATACAACTTCTGAAATTGATTAAGATGTTATTCTTATAATTAAAAAACATGATTTGCCATTTTCTTTTGCATACAACATTATGACAAATCTAGATGGAAGTTTTTGCATGTGCCTGACGGTGTGGATGAGTTGGGAAGCAGGACAACTCAACCCTGGTAGTAAAAGGATATAAATTTTACAGTTGCATAGTGTTAATGCGTTATTCATATCCTCGAAAAGGACAGATTGGTCTGTCTTTACTGCTGGACGGTAGGTGGTTGACTTATTAAAAAGTGGAAAAATCAGACTTTTTAGCTGGGCATTAAACAAAAAAATACACATTAGATATTGCTATTTGTTATTCATCCCTGCATGAACATTACAATTCTCACTGACAAATAATGATAATTTTTTTTATAGCGGTTTAATTATTGTGCTAAATTGGACCATTTATTGAAGAAGTCTTTCTGTTACTTTTAGCATAATTAATTCAACATTTGCAATAACAGATGTGACATTCTTTCTCCTATTGTTTATCTTGAAATATGATGTAAATAGTGATAAAATTAACGGTCGACCTATGGACAGTCACGGGCCACAAGTGTGCTGGGTCGCATGCGAAGATAATCTACGAATCAATTTTAGAAATGTATTTTGTTATCATCCCGATACGACCTTATCGATCAATTAAATTAGTTTATTAACAATGCTGACTATTGTAATTCCAATTTTATCAGATCAGTAATCGCAAGTTTGATTTGAAATGTAGTAATTTTTTATTGGCTCAACTAATATGACTTTTGGAGTCTCCTAGGGGAGTATCTTATCACCCTTATTATTTTCACATTTCTTATCAAATTTTATTTGAAAAAAAAAAAAAAAAATCTTCTAAACATCAAATTTCAATTCCTGTTTTCATAAAAGAAGAGTTTTAGGTTTAAGTAGATAATACTGAACGTCCTGTGAAATGTGCGGATAGTGAATGTGAAATGTCTACCAAGTAATTACATTTGATCGGCATCACCTGTTGAATAATTAAAGAAAAACCTTAAATTTCCAGCAACAGATGCTAGGCCATTAAAAAAATTAGATTTTATTTAATTACTTTCTTTCTGAGTTTTCCCCCTCCTTTATAGATACAAATTTACCAGTACCACACAAACTGTGACCCAAATCATGCTCATTCTATTTGTTTATGCCACAAACTCACTCATAGGGCTTGGTTAAACTCTCAGCTTGGAGAACTTGCAGTTGCGGAACTGATTCTCATATACAACCTTACTTTGTTTTTTCTGGCAGTAGGATAGTTTTGATGAGTATTGGATTTACTTCCACATATAAACTGTTCAAAAATGAATAGGAATATTTGTAATTTATTCTTATTCTATTAATTTCAATTAAATTAACTGATATATTCTTGTTAGTTGTATTTAAAAAAGTATTTTTTTTTTCAATTCACTAATTTCGTGGTCTGCTTGACCAATTAATACATTACAATTAATTAAGGTTTTTAGTTGAGATGAAAAAGAAAAAAAATGGCAAAAGGAGGGAAAACTCATAAGGTGGGGTTAAGATAGGAAGTAGATGTCCGAGTGGGTCGAGTTCACATTAGCACAAGTGGTAGAGCAGCGGCGTATCTAGCTGAAGATCGTGGGTTCGAATCCCGCTCGTGCCATAAACTTTTTTTTTCATCTCAATTAAAAACTTTAATTAATTGTAATAAATAAAAACTAAAAAAAGTTAAAAAATGTTAATCTTCATACCATCTGCTGCCGTGCAGCGCTGCAACATCTATTGGGTGAAATTGGTGACAACTTTATTAACAGGAGGACATTATAAATGGTATTACAGTAATCCCTTAATCTTCGTGGGGGTTCCTGAAAATTACTGTGAACGTTAAATCCACGAATGTTGAGTCTATTTTCCCATGTTATAAGGAGGGTTACGTTCCATGACTGAAAAAAATTGTGATAAGTTTTATATCAAAAGAATATTTTTTTATTTCGTTGATGAAAGAGAAATGAAACCATTCTTGGAATAAGGCACTAGTCACCCATGCTTTGGTGTTAGTTCTCCAAAAAACTGGGAGCTCATCTTTACTTTTTCCCTTAAGGGCTCTTTGGTTTTGGGATCTGTAGAACAATGTCGCCTTAAATCCTGGAGCTGTTTCTGCTTTCGAAATGAACGTGTGATCCGGCATCTTCTTCCAGAAAAGTCCCGTTTCGTGAGCATTGAAAACTTATTGAGGTGAGTCTTCGATGATTTTTTTGAGTATCGCTGGAAATTGTTCCACTGCTTTATGATCTGCTGATGCTGCTTCTCCAACTAATTTCAAGTTGTGTACATTGAGACGTTTTTTGATATTCTCAAACACCCTTTGATGGCTTGGAAATTGGACTTGGAATCAGAATTTTCATTAATCATATCATGCAGTTGTTTTGTCCTTAGCTCTTAACAATGCCGAGATCAAGGGCAATCTCTTTTGCGCCATGTCTTCTATCCATAGTCCTAATGCTTTTTCAGTTTCTTCCAGCCTTTTGTTTCGAATTTGGCACACTCTTTTTGCCGACGCTGAGGAAGAAAGAAGCTGCTACACTGTCCCTTATGGAGGTCTCTTTTGACTTTATAGAACGAACAGTTGATTAAATTTTTGTTTTGTTTACACAAGTGTTATTTTTCTGCAAATACACAAGTCTGACCTTCCGTGAATGTTAAATCTTACCTCATTTTTTCATACGCGAATAGTGAAAACCGCAAAAGTCAAACCCACGAATGTTAAGGGATTACTGTAATTGTTTAAAAAAATCATTGCATCCAAGAAACCAAAATTTGGAATTAAAACCTTTTATTTTAAGTTTCAAAATCCTTAATTAATTTTCCTTCAGTAAAAAACATAATTTCTAATAAATTTTGATGCAATTTATAATAAAAATAAAATAAATATGCTGGGGAGTAAGTTAATACCTCAATACAATACCTCTAGTCATTTTGAGCAGTTTCATAATTTATATAATATTATATGTTGTTTTTTAAATAGTGGAAATTTTTAAGACTAATTTGTTTTTTAATTTTTTTTTGTTTTTGTTTAAAACAAAATTTCATTCAGGAAGGGATTTAGAACAAATCCAGTTCATTCTGATTGAAAATCAGTGACAAAAACCAATCAAACCATGCTCAACACGGCCACTGAAGCCCCCCCCCCCGCATTACACACACACTAACACTAGAAAAGTTGCTGTGTATTCTCTTCTGCGTATGCATGCTGCTTTTCATGATTTACTCATCGTAAAATGTATAAATGTACTGTGAAGAAAATGAAGCTGCCCAAACCAAAAACCAGCTCATTCTTCCAAGAAAAAAAAAAAATTAAACAAAATTTTAATGTTAGTTTTGGTAGCCCGAAGACTGACAAATGGTCCACTTCTAACAATCGTAAAACCAACTGTTTGTAATACCAGCTTTGTTTTAGGTTACCAATATTGAAAAATCAATTAGCAGTCAGTGAAAGAATCGATATTAAATTAATAGTAGCGATGGACAAAGTTGAAGGGAATGGAAAAGAAAAAGGATTAATAAGCTACGGAGATATGAAAATCGATACGACTGGAGAGATTTATCATAGTCTAGGAAAAAATAATGGATATATTTTTATTATTGACAGGTAATTTTTCTCTATACAATACATACATTATACACTTTTTTAACATTTCAAGTTTTAATCAACCCAGTCTGCCTGAAAAACAGCCTTTTTATCCTACTCTCAAATTATTTTGTGGCGAGTTGTTTTGTTTTTTTAAAGTGTTTAATAAAATTCTTTATTTATAAATTTGCAGATGTCGAAGGTTGACATATCGAATAGTTCCAGAGCACGCAATGAAATTTAAGCCTTACGTCTGGGCGACTTTATTATCTACTTTTATCTCTAATCCATGTGGACAATGTCACTTTACACTGTTAGAACAATCCTCGAACGAGATCCGAGTTGAAGAAGCTTCGAAAAAAGTCGACACCTCACAGCCTCCATCCATAGGTAGCGATAGTTTATCACCTACTGCAGGAAATGCTGTAAGTACAACATGAAAAAAAAATTCATGCGATTTGTAATACAATTTATTTTAAACTGTCCGACAGACAAAGGAAAAAGAAGAAGCACAAGGGGAAATTGAATTTGTCGAATTCCTGTTAAATAAGCAAAAAGAAAAACAAAAAGTGGAAAACAAAGTGGAGAATGTAGTAACAAATTTTTTCTCCTTTTTGAAAGCTGTTTTTGAAACCAAAGAAGAAATGGAAAAACAAAAATTCATATCGAGCGAAAGCAGCTCACAAGAGGAAGTAGAGACTTCGATAGAAGAATCCAATGAAGCAAGCGATGGAAAAGAAAAGTTGAGGAATCATTACAACAAGCTAATCCCATGGATATACATCGCAAGCGAATAACGATGGGAAATACATAAAATCTCTTACGGATTACAAGAGAAAATCAAATCTACGATTTCATACCTGACAAATTGTACAAGAAAATGTGTCGTACGTTTTCTAGTCTTCATCTGAGGATGATGAACTGTTCGAATCGGATGTTGATGAAATTTCTGATGAGCTTGTAGAGTCGGGCTCAGAATCGTCTGAAGATACTGGCCTGTAATTTTAATTTTATATTATTTATTTAATAAGACAAAAGTCATATTTATTTATTTATAAATTCAAAAATAAAATTGTTTAAGCTTTAAGTTTAATATATTAGATCTACTTTGTCCTTATGAGTACTTTATATAAATGATTTAATTTATATGAATTTTTTATACTAAAAATGCATAGGAAAAATTTGAACTCACTGTTTAAGCTCAACACGGTTTAAAAGATTGGCACAGTAATTGATTTCTTCTTCTTCTTTGACAGAATAAGCTGCAGATTCTAATTCTATTAAATCAAGGCCAATTTCTTCTTTATTTAAGTTAATCTACAACATTAAACAAAAATATTTATCTGTTGCACTGTGGGTTGTAAATAATTAAAATGGCCACGTTTCAAAAAATTTAATCCAAAGGGAATTGAGCACAAGTTGAATATGGGATATACAGAGTAAACATTCAGGTGCTTCTGTCCATTGGCTACCATTATGCAAATTCTGCATTATTTGGTTTTGCAGCTGAAAGCAAGAGCCAAGGAGGAAACAACCAAATGGAGGTTCTAAATATATTTTGTTCTACCATTTTCATCAGACCCAGTCAAGAGGTAAGAAAAAAAAAAAACGTAAACCACTCTGTATTTGGTAGACATATATATTGAATTAATTGACCAGGAGGGAACCAAATCAGATCCAAATCAACAAAAGACGGTATTTTTTAGATGGTAAAAAAAGAAACTGGACTGCCTTGTTGAAACGAGTCTAGCTAAACTCAATATTATTTTAACTGAAAAACTACAATAGTAAGACTTTTTTATGATATTTATTTAATATGTACATAGTCAATAAATAGCATTTTTCATGTTTATGCTAAAATTCCATTTACATTTCATAATTTTCCATTTTATAAAAAGATTCATACGTGGGTATGATAAAATTTAATTTTACATTATTAAATAACTATTATCCTATGGATTTCCTATACAACTTAAACATTCCCATATTTTGCTGGTCAGTGAATATATACCACATATGATAAAATATTTATTTTCATTGCCATATCAAATATCGGCCATGAAGAAAAGTGTTTTCTTCTTCTTCCTGCCTCCAAAACTCTTTCGCTTATTACTCCAAGCAGGTAAAAAACAGAGTTGGCATACATTTCGCTTACTCTCACACCAGAAACTGAATACAAACTAAAAATGGGAGCTTTAGGGTAAACGGAAACACCATGACAATAAACAAAGGGTAAGATATAGTGTGAGTAGTAGGGTTAAGTTTTTTCCTACCCCAGTGAGTGCAATAATTGGCCTCTAAAACAACGTGGGCCACAATGAGTCTACTTACATAGTCACAGGAATCTTTTTATTTTTATTTTACAAAATAACCAATAAAAATGACATATTATTGAGTATAGTATCAGACTTCATGATTAGATTTTTGGACCACATGTCCCAACTGATTGTAAAGTTTTTAAATAGTTTTTCAAAGTCCTGAGGAAGGCATCAAATACAGCCGAAAACTCGAAAACAGAAAATCAAGTTGGTTTTTTTCACCTTCATGGCTTGGTCAGGATGGGTGGGAAAGGATACCAGGAGGCAGGGTTTGTGTACCCCAGGCACTGCAGCCTTCTGACTTATTGTACCTTCCTAGTTCCTTGGTTTAGTCAATAGACTCGATCCTTTTTCTCAGAAGTATCAAGTCATTGACTGTTATTGCTTCAATGTGGTTCTCTTGAGTCTTTTTTATATGCTAGATTGAACCTCTATTGAGCCGTTGCTTCGCATTCGAAGATGATATGAGTGGCTGTTTCCTCCTCCTCATTACATAGTCTGCAAATGGGATCATCATTGTATATGCCCATGTTTTGTAGATGTTTTCTCAGGTGCCAGTGGCCGGTTAGTAGTCCTACAACTCCTCTGAGATTTGCCCTCTCCAATTGTAGTAATGTTTTTGCTAATTTTGGTGAGGGTTGTTTTATCATAAGTTTACTGTGTCTAGCACTGCTAGAGTTTATCCACTTTTCTCTTTGTTTTGTTTGGATCCATTCTGCGATGGAGGATTCTATGTTTGTTTTCGATATCCCAAGGATAGGTTCGGGGCCTATGTTTGGTCTTGCGGATCCTCCTATGCCAGTCTGTCTGCTTCTTCATTACCCAAAATTCCCCTGTGCCCTCGCACCCAGGATACCGTTAGGTTGTTGTGTTCCCCCAGGTTTTGGAGATTTTGGATGCATTCACTGACTAATTTTGATGTAATCCTTGTGCATGCCAGTGCTTTGATAGCTGCTTGGCTGTCTGATCTTATGAGGATTTTTTGTCAGTGTAACCTCTTTTAAGATTTTCCAGAGCACAAGCATTGATAGCATGTATTTCTGCTTGAAAGACCGAGGTGTACTCCCCTAATAAGTTTGATTGTTCATATTTTAGGCTTGTACAGAAAACACCCGATCCGGTGCCTTCATTTGTTTTGGAGCCACCTGTATACCATATCATTGTATCCGATGTTCTCCTGTGTTCTTCCTCTCCTTTATAGTCTGTTGAGATTTTGTAGGAGGTTGTGAAGATTGCTTCCGGGACTATGTAGTCAGTCCCCATTTCTAGTAATGGGTGTCTGATTTTGTTAATTATGGTTGTGTGCCCGAATTGTTTAGTTCCTTTCCAATTTAATTGTTTTTAGAGCCTGAATGAGCTTTTCCTAGCCTCTCCCTGTACGAATATTTCTAGTGGAGGTAGGTTTAGCAAGGTTTCTAGTACATTTGTAGGGGTTGTTCTCATTGCCCCTGTGATACATAGGTTTGCTAGTTTTTGTAAGCTGCCTAATGTTTGGGTAGCTACTTTTCGTTGAGCTTTGTTCCACCAGATTAATGATCCATAAGTTATTCTGGGTCTTATACCTTCATGGCTTAATCCCTGATCTCTTTACTTCAATAACAATTATGTTTTTGATTTTCCAAAGAAAAATTATTTTAAGTTCAGTCAAGACCTAACAGAAGAATACATTATATTGGAGCATTAAAAATTAAATAAAAATAAAAAATAAAATAGACAGCACAAATGAAGAAACCCATATGAAGACCCAAGGTGGCAGTGTGTATGTATACATATAAGTTGAGATGTTTTGTAAACAATAAGAATAACAAAGGATGTAGGACATCTGGAACTGGATGTAGCTCTGAGGGACACCTATTGACAACGGAATAGTTGATATCTGCATCACACTTTACAGATCCCAAATCCCAGTGAACATCCTGAAGAACTAAATTTAAATTGAAAGACAAGTTTTGCCAAGGGAATATTGTCTGACAGGTCTGAAAGAATTTTTAAAAAATATTTAAAACGATTTTTTATTGTACAGTTAACCTGATCTCTATGAATAAGACTTTCAGTTAATCCACCCTGAATGAAGACCGGTTGAAATAAGTCCAGTATTTTGCTCTTGTCGATGTGAGATTAAATTTAAAAATTCACAATTCTCTCTAAAATCTTGAAAGAGGTTATACGTTTTGGTGAATTAATTTTTCAAAGTGGGACAACAACAGGTTCTAGTCGGAAATGTATTACTTTTAAACAAAAATGTCTCAAATGTTACACAATAAATTGGAGAATATTTAATAGGAATCTAAGAGGAATATTTCACACCTCATTGAATCACCAAACCTTGGTTCATATTCATAGATGCTGATGTTGGAAAGTAAGGCCTTCAGTGTTTAAAAATAACTACTTTTTGAAGTGCTTGTTGAAAACAATACTTCAGCTAACTACATGTCACAGGATATGTAATATATTAAAGATTATTTTCTACATTTTATAGGCGGAAAATTTTGTATCTTATTACTTTAAATCTATTTGCACAATATATTGGGGTTGATATGCTTTTATAGAAAAATCTCAATATTTTTATCACAATGTATCATAAAAAAGTGCTCATCCTTTGAAAAAATCTCGTTGAATCATATAAGGATTTTTTAAAAATCTTCACGGTAGACAAAATGTAAACAAAAATTAGAGAGGTTTCCTTTTAGCCTGAGCTCCAAGTCTCGAGGTAGACCAGAAGAGTGACCTATTGTGACCGGTGGAGGATGTTTCCAAGATTTTATTTGATCCACCTGATGCCATTGACTCAAAATAAAACACATTGCTGCAATGAATATCGCCGACAAAGTGTGGAAAAAGGAAAGCAACCAAAAATTGATCAATATTTTCAAAAATGCGTGTGTAGTATTTAGTGACTGTTAATTACTGATTATTCAGAGATTGTGAAATGCAGCCTGGTTTATGGTCAGACAGATCTCTAAACAATATACATATAACATTTATAATTTAAAAAAAATTAAAAACTTCAAAATTACCTATTTTTCATTGCCTACCCTCGATAAACTACAATCTCAATATAGTGAAAATGACGATATATCGTCACCTTGAAGATACAATACATTGGAATTTAATGATACTTTAAAAGTAATAACATTCAAATAACTTATACCTGACTGAAATATAGAGCTAGATGTGAGATCTTCTTTTCAGATATTTTTTGCAACCAAATACAGTAATCTGTAATGTAAAGCTGGTTCAAAAGGTACCTCGGCTCACTCTGGTTGAACATCTTATGAATTTCTATCAAGCATTTTAATATTTGCCTTTTGCCTATAATTACATTATAACTTGAAATGCAGTTTGAACAAAATCAATGGAACTGAAAAAACTTACCCTTTAAAAGAATAGCATGAGTGTCTCCTAAAACTTTCATACTTAAATCCCAATTCCTGTACAGTGGAAAAATGAGCGATCTTCGAACACATGCCGTTTTCACTTCTGTTATGTCTTGAAAAGACTGAAGAAAAATTGTCAGTAATAATAAAAATTATTTTTCTTCGCATGTTAATAAAAAAAATGTACCTGAAAACAGGATAGAGTAGAACTTAATTTGTTAACAGTCCAAGCGGATTCGACATTATTCTCTTCTCCCTGAGTTGTACGGTAGTTGTACGCATATGCAAACAGTATGTCAACAAGGGATAAAAGAGCAACTTTAGTTTCATTAGAGTTCATAATATAATCTCTGTTTCCTAACTCTTTGAGATAGTTTTTTTCTTCTTGATGTAAGCTATCTGCATAACATGAATACATAATGAAAACGTTTAAAAAAAAATCAAAATAGGATATTTGATTAATAAATAAGTACCATTTTCTTTGTCAAACCAAGGAGGTACAAAATGCATGAGTTGTTCCTGCTCTCCAGGTTCCATCAAGTCAGCCAAATAATGCTCTTCGGAGAATTTATTATTTTCAATTTCAATCCTTAGAGACTTCCTATCTTGTGGCGAGACCTTGGCAGCATCAGGCAAATCCAGTATTTCATTAAACTCTTCCTATAAGAATAATGTAAAAAATTTATAAAAATTTATTTTCTTGCCGTGTGTTAAATTACCTACCCGCAGTTCTCTTTCCTTTCCACACATTTTATTGGCAAAGCCGTAACTCGGCAAGCCACTAACGTCTTCGGTGAAAATCTCCTGATCTATGTACCAATCATCGATATCATCTTCATTTTCAATATCATTGGATTCTACTGACATATTATTTGACTCATCTACAATACACAAATAATTGATAAAACTTAAAATATGATTAAGCCGTCTTAACATAGTGAAAATGAATAGTGATCATCAATGATTCAAAAGTGGAACAAATTAATAATTTATTTGTGGAAATGTAATATTTAATGATAAATGATCAACGTTTTTATTGAATCTTATTCAATATAGAAGCTTTTCACGCCTTGGCTACATACAGAGAGCGTGTAGGCAAGATGCTTAATTTAAAAAGGGTTCTCCGGCACAGTAACAAGTTTCTGGGTTCCCTGTTCTGTTTTTTTTTTTTTTTTTTTTTTTTTTTTTTTTTTTTTTTTTTTTTTTTGAGGATGTAGCTTTATTTTATTGTGTTTAAGGCTTTTGCAGTTCTGTGATTTGTCTGAGTGTGCGTATTTATTAGTGAAGTTGAAATACAGCATCACCAGCATTTCTGCAGCAGTGTGATTGTTTAAGGGCAATATTTCTGAAAGTATTCCATCGATCTTAATTTAGATTTGGTAGATTAGTTTATTATTATTGTGTGTAGGTCGACTAAGAAATATCGACTGACTAATTAGAATTGGGTGATGTACATAGGTGTGAATGTATGGGTGCAAGCCAGTTTTAGGTTAGTTGCATTCAGGGCTGAAATAACAACTGTGGAAAAACCCCGTTGGTGCCTAATTCCAATTGGTTGGGAAGCGACCTCCTGGGCTTAAGGGACTAGCAACCCAACCGGAAAACAGACAATGTGAACTCCTCTGATATATAGACCCTAGGGCAGGGGTGCTCAAACTTGAACTGCTGGCGATCTACCTCAATATTTTTAGACTACTTACAATCAACTCTGAGAGGCTGCAAGTGTGTGTGATGCAGGGTTGTCGTACATACACGATACACCCTACCTAGGTAGGTAGGGTGTACCGTAGCATATATAGATATTAGCTTTCTGCACAATATAGGTACATTATTTTAGTCAAGGTTTGGGTTAGATTTAGTTAGGTTCTTCTCTACAATATCAATGAAAAAATTCGTAGTAAACTAGAAACAATGCGGCTTTTCTTTGACAAGTGCCGCGCATTCCTTTGATAAAGCCACCTTTTGCCGCAAGCAGTGTTATTTTATTACGTAATACATTTTTGTAGTTTAGTTACTTACCTACTTATTAAAAAAATTTTTCTTCTCGAGATCTACTCAAAAAGCGATCGACCGTTTGAGCACCCCTACCCTAGGGTAATCCCATTGTAGCATTACCCTTCGGAGTTGAACATAGGTTGTGTTTTTCTATTATTCAAGTTACCTTCGACCAAAGATATTTCCGGTCTAAGTTTGTGCTTCTTCGATGGTATAAGCAGCTGGCCGAGTAAGTCTAAATTCTTGAATTCCTCCCCCTCGTTAAGTTTGTTCAAAGTGAATGAGAATTCCCCACTATCGGCATCGTATTTACCACAGGTATCTTCGATTTCTTTCAATTCCCCCGACAAATGAAGCCTGCGAACAATGTTGAGTCTTAAAGATTAAAAAAAAGCTCCAGTATTAATTAATATTATCTTACCTTAGGTAATAAGGAGAGGAATAAAAGACAACGTTGTCATCGTATACAATCAGCTCGGTGTCTTTGGGGTTCGCCATCGGAGCTTTTATAACTAAAAGTATTTGGTTTTTAGATTGAGAAATGTTAAAATTTGGAGTCAACATTTTAGCAATTTCACAATTCACTTATACAAAAACACCAATTGTATATTACTGTATACAACACAACTCGCATGGAAAGCACATTGACTAGTGAGGTTACTCAATGTTTATCCCATAAGTTGTCATATACACATTGACATCAATGAACTATTGTAAGCTAAAACAGGGGAAAAATTACAAAACAAAAATTAATCTTTTTATTCATACGAAACCCGTTTGGTTTTAAATTTGTCGATATTAAATAATATAGGAAACAATAATTGCATTCACAATATAAAATACAATGTACAAAAATGTATTGGCATTCACCAATCTTGGCAACAAAAAACATTTTCCTTATGAACATTCAATTTAGTTTAATACCATAATCCATTTTAAAAACAAACATAGATGCATATTTGATATGAAGGATATTTGGTCCCCCCCCCTATTGTTTGTAATTAATACACCTAAAGACCCGGTTTAAATCACTAATAATCTTCTCGTTAGCTATGTTTATTTATAGACACTATATCTAAATTGTTTCTCAGATTCCATTCATTCTTTCTGTAAGCAAGAGTGAACAGAAAACATTTACCTATATATTCTAGTCGACAAGTCGAAAAGGCATCCCAGATCACAGACCCTGTTTTATTTGTATTTATATAGTCATTAATTGTGTATTTTATTCTCTCAGAATCAAGACTCTGCTGAAAATTAAAGGTACATTTGATTACATAGGCCCTATTGCACAAATCATGGTTTAAACTTGGCTTACCGGAACCTAGTTCATAATATAAACCGAGTTCAAAGGAAGAATCGTCTAGTGAATCTCGCGTTATATGATGATGATTAGTATAAATAAATATACAAGAGAAAAAGGATCAATTTATACCATAAAAGAAGTAGAAATTTCCGAACTTGTTGCTGATAAGAAAACAAAGAATGACTGTTGGAACTATGTATAAGAAAGAACAGACAAAAATATTTATTGAAACGTGGGAACAAAAATTGATTCAATTCGCTTTCAATTTTGTTGAATAAAAGTCAATTCTTTAGCAACGTATATGTTATAATTGTTATGAAATAAGTCGCTTAACTCTGAACTAGGTTTAATCCACGCTCAACGGCCGTTCAAAGTTGAACTAGGATCAACATTTAAACTCAGTTCAGTGTAAAATGAAAAAGTCAGTTTTTAACTTGGACTTGGTCCAGTACTAATGAGTTTAAATCAAATTAGTGCAATAGGTTTTTAGATGCTAGAAACGATGAAGAAACAAGATGTTCGTAAGAGGTCACTTGGTAAGTACCTGGTACGCTGCCAGAGCTAGGTTTTTATCTTAAAACAAATAACGCTTTGAAAAACCAAAGTTGATTGAGTTAAATTAATAATAAAAATAATACCTACTATAATGCCAGAAAAAAAACTTAGGAAATGGCTGTTTCTACACTTAACCTACATAAATTGAATATTGCATTGTTCTATTTAATTTTCAGCGAAGACAATCTGGCCTATTTACCAGAGGATTAGTGACGAGGGATGAAAAATGGATTTGTCATAATTCATAACAATTCAGTCGGTCAAAGATAACGGGGAAAGCCAAATGAACATTCATTAATCACTCCTAAGGATTTTCACCCCAAGTCGTCCGTACTAAGAGCTTGGTGGCCTGCAGAATAAAATACAAAGCTTCTGGAATGACGATAAAAATTTATTTATAAAAACGGGTTATTTGGAATTTCAATTTATTCGTTTCAAAATACATATTTTTAAACAGGATTTTACAATAAAAAAGGACTGTGACCTGAACAACTACATTGTTGTCTAGATCTCTTCATTAAACGAAGGCTTCTTACCAGATCCTAAAGCTTTTTCGAATCATTCAGGCCTGCGCTTTTCTTCTCCGAGGAGTACCTTTCTTTACCTACAAAAGCATTCGCAACAAGAGAGGACATGTTCCACTGTTTCATTTTCTTACAGGAAATATCTAATTAGGTTTGCTTCTGCGTCTATACATATGTCTCCGGAGTCTGCAGTATCCAGTAGCCAACTATTACTCTAGTCCTAACACGTCCTAGATTTAGTAGTTGCGCCGCTAGTTTCTGCGATGGTCCATTGATGATCTTTTTTGGATGTCTCTGACGCCACGAATCTTTAACACGTTATCTGATGGATGGCCATGTTTTTGGTTGTTTGTTGTGGCACGTAATGGTTTAGGACAAATAGGCGGTCAATACTGAAGATTGGAAAGCATCTGACAGACGGAAACATCCAGTAGGCACATTACCATGATACAATATACAAGTTCATTTCATAGATCTTTCTGAAATATCTCCCCGAATGAAGAAATTTAAATTTAAATATAACCAATTTGGTTTGCCGTAAATACTATTTATCTGATTGGTTTTTTAATTTAATTAAATGGGACACATCGTGACCCTTTCTCTACATGCGGGGCACGCGGGGGCTGAAAAGTAAGCGTCCTTGTGACAACCTCGCATGACCTATTCTTAATCGAATGAAGATGAGCCCTCTTCTACGCGTCAGATCCTTCGAGGGCCACCCATCTTCAACGCTTTTGATTCGTTACAGCTTCTCTGCCGATCCGGCCCACCTACGCTCCCATTTCCTTTTAATCATGATTTTAATTGCATTTCTCGTGTCAGGGAGCCGGATCGTGGTGGTCAGGCCTGGAGGTCGAGCTTGGAACATCCCTACTTGAAAAAGGTTGAGAAAAATCATTTAAAAAAATGTGAATTGATGAATATTTTGCTATTTCAAATAGTTAAGCCTACATTCGCTTACGCTATTCTGGAGATCAAAACATACTGATTTATGCAAAAATAGACAATAAATAAAAAAATTTTCTTCAAAAACGCCCAAATAAAATATAGGGTGTAGGATAGAAGTTAAATCTACCTTGTATTTGTTTTAGTGGGAATTGTATTGTTAGAACAAAAAACAAAAACAAAATTATGATTGATACAAGTGCAAAAAATTCCACCCACTTGTAATAGAACTTGATTTGTCTATTAATTATAATTAAGCATTTGTCTAAAACTGTAAAAAACATGTAAATTGATAATGGGAAAAAGACAGTCAGATAAAGTTTGATTTAATATTGTTTTAGATCTTTAATTTACATTTCAATATAGCGTATTTCCTCTTCTTGTCTTAACTACATTTCGAAGACGCCTCGGCATACTTTCTACCAGTCTGGGAATGTCTCTTTGCTGGAGGTTAGCCCAGTCTACACGAAGAGTCCTTTCAAGGTCGTGGAGTGTATCAGGAAGTGATGGACGTCCTCTTATTCGTCCTTTGAGGTTATCCCATAAATGTTCGATTGGGTTCATGTCTGAAGAATGGCTGGCCATATTTATACCTCGTTATGCGAGCGACATGTGGATTGTCATAATCGTGCATTAGAATAGGACTGTCGCTGATTTCATCGAGGATAGGCAAGGCGTGATGTTCCAAAATTTTATACACATGAGTGGCCGTCCCATACCATCCACCAACATCAACCAACTATATGCCCACACGTTAACCAAGCTACTTTGTAAAGGTTGGCTCCAAGAAAAAATACAGGCTTTGAACCTTTCATTTCGCCTTCTACTTTTTAGCTTTATAGCGAATCTACACTCAGCTGTAAAAAGTACAACAGACCAGTCTTCCAAAGACCAATGGCTGTGTTTTCGAGCAAATGCGAGCCGTGCAATTCTGTGTGTTCTAGTTCGGGTCCTCTTACGGGCGAAAAACCACCAGTCCATAGTGATTTAATCTTCTTCGAGCAGTGCGTACAGAAATTTGAACGATCGAACTTCCTGGAGTTGATGAATCGCTTGAACAACCGAAGGTGCCGGTTTCGAAAATTCTCA
>CM077112.1:18370622-18383288 GCA_039619505.1 Cimex hemipterus
TCTCTCTCTCTCTCTCTCTCTCTCGCTCTCTCTCTCTTCTTACTATGTTCCCATTCTTTCACCTTTTCTTCCTCTTGTCATTCTCGTTTTACTTTCTTATTGTTAAATTCTCGCTTCTTTTCTCAGGAAGAAACCTTCAATTGTTAACACGCACGTTTGAAAAGAGAACAAATTGACATTGTTTTGAAGAAGACGTGTTGCCCGTTTATTTCTTCACTTTGACTAATTTTAATCAAGTTAAACGAGAACGACTGCAAATTTATATTATATCGAAAAACATCCGCAAACTGAAATGAACGTTCCCACTTTTCTTAAAAGTAAGACAGTTAAGCCAGCTCTCACGATTCTTGATTCTTGGTTCATCACATTTTCAGAGGTCAACGCTTTTTTTCCTAATCCGAACAAGAGGGCCGAATAGATTTGATGGCTTCAAAAAGGGTTCACCGAATTCCAGAGCTCTCGCCCAGCCACCAGGCATGTGCATAGTTGATGAATTGTGGTTTCTGCCTCCTCGCCACAATAGCGGAAAGAACCGACCATGGCTATTCCCATCTATTTCAAACGATATTTCTTTGGAGGTAGAACCATTCCTAACTCTTGTGAACATTCTTAAAAACGTTGTGCGTACAGTTTCCCAAGAAATTAAGAATTTTTCTAAATGCGAACCTGTCCGCGTGTTGGTAATGGCGATAATTGCAGCACTTAAGGATAGTACTTACTCTTAATTGTAATAGGGAGTAGTTAAGACCCGTACCCTTTGACTGACAATGAAGGCTTTCACGTCAGAACTTTCGAAAAAAAGATTATTGGCAAGGAAGTAACCCTATCATGTTAGGCATCGGCGAATTTAGTTTGGAATCGGTTCTAGGGCTCCGAGCACAGCATAAATCAGCTTCTCAAGAGCCTCCGTGGCTCGGGAAGAGAACTTTATTGAGTTGGTCAGGGGCATCCTCAACTACATTTCAGATCTTCCATACAAGTACTATGAAAAACCAAAGAGTCCACCCACATTCAAATCCATCAATCCTTCTAACTTAGTCCAGGATGACGAAACATATTGGGCATAATTCTTCTATCTTCCTTTTGAACCCTTTCTTCGGATTGAATTTCTCAAACATGGAAAAGAGCTCAAATATTGCACGCGTGCTTAAGAAGACAACTAATGCCTGAAACGAAATTTTTACTGTAAAGACATTTCTAAACTATACCGTCTATGCCACATGTTTTTGACCGTAAGGCACAATTTTTTTAATTTAATTGATTCATCCAGAAAAAACAAAAAATGGAGTGGGATGAGAGTACTGTCGGGTAAAGAATGTAGCCAATTAATTTTTAAAATGTAGAGGGGTGAACGGACACCCGCATATGATCGGAGGATGCTTGGAGTTGTTGATCCTGCATAAGGAGTTGTACCCACGGGCAAAAGATTCTTAGAGTCAACGGTATTGCCGTAGTTTCTTTTTTTCCTTTTTCTGAAACCTTTTTCTTTTACAATCAGACCCATAAGGATCGCTTTTGTGGCGCCGGTGGCCGTATATGGCGACCAATTAGTCGAGCAGTGTTGATGGTCTGCTCCTTGCCCCGGCATACCGAACGCTCACCAATATCCAATCCAAAAATACTTTAATTGCCACGGCGAACATTTTTATAAATTTGTTAATTTGTTTCTGTACTAGGACGAGTATGACTGATTTCTCCTACCATACCAACTAAAATCATATTGAAGGCTACAAAAATTATAACAAATTCCAGACATACGTCAGAGTAAAAATAACAATGTGCGTCAATAAAATAAACGTGAGCCACATGAAAACTTAAAAATAGAAGGCATCAAGAGATGATCTCAACTCTTTGTCAGCCAATTTGTTTTATTTCTTTTGGCTGGTCCGGGTCATATAGGTAGTGACTAATGATGAAACATTAAAACAAAGCTTGTTGAGTTATTTAACTTTTAATAAAAGTGATATTTGTTAAGATCCATTTTCAGTTCTACTATTTTATCATAGCACTAATACGCAGTATTAATTGGTGATTTATTTTAACTCCAATTAAATGATATAATTCATGCATAAACATGAAATTTAACTAACAATTTATTGCTTGGTTTGATTCTTAATAATGCGTATACCTCCGCGGAGAGCCGTGTATCTCCTAGGGCTATGCGTCAAGGAACGTTGAAGTTGTTTAATACTTTTTGGAGGCGGCGAATCATGTCCAAACCGTCTATTTATCACGCCTAATAAGTGTTGTATAAGATTGTTGCAAGCCTGCAGGACAATTTATTGTGATAATCACTTCATCGTCCAAGTAATGGGGACAACTCGAGCTACATGCGGTCGAGCATTATCATCCATTCACAGGAAGTCATTCCCAATAAATGAGCGAATAGGAAGACGACATCCAGAAGAAATTCCTCTATATACAATTAAAGGTCCATTCTGTATGGCCATCAGTTCGGTCGGACATGGTCGTTCATTCCACACCATACCTTAACTGTCTGAAAATGCCGTCACTCATACATGGCACATGAAGCAAAGCGCACACCTTCATACACTGATTTGCGAATAAGGTCATTTTCGATGTCTCTACAGCAGTTAGACGACCTATTCTCACGAAGCCATGTGATGACAGTTTTAGAACTTACCCTTACATTATGGACCGTTTGGAGTGGACCACCTTTCACGTCGTAAAATGGCAGTGCTGCAGTGAGCAATAAAACGATCGGCTCTGGTCGACGTACATCGCGGTCGATCTTCTTTACCTAAATCGATCAAGACTTTCGGTGGCCTTAAATCACTGTAGACCATTGTGTATGGTAGCGCGGCATACCCACGACTTGGGCTAAGGAACGGGTTAACGCAGTCAGTGCCTTACCTGTCTTCATAGCGGCGTGATGGATGGTAGATTTACTATTTTGACAGTAATGCCAAATTTTGCCTGTTTGTGGCGCATTTTATCGACATAAGCTATTGCTATTGAGGACGTTGGATGGTAAATTCGAGCTTTGGAAAGTTTTGTTCGAATGACCACGTCAAGACCTGGAAGCTAATAATGAATATCCGACACTCTCTCAACTGTACGATATATCGATTAATCACATATGTCGATATATTTCTACATATATCGAGTATATTTTTATCGATGTATTTGGCTGTAAGTACTTTAACTATGTCGATATATTTGTTTTTTGTTTACGAAAAAATTAATTTACAAAAAGTTGACTATACGTTTTTCTTATTTATTATTGGGTTAAAAAAAATTGTATTGGAGACTGCCGTCTGGTATGAGATGTTTATACAATTATTCTTTTTATTTAAGGTCTTGGTTGAGATAAAAAAAGTCAGTGCCACGAGCGGGATTCGAACTCACAACCTTCGGCTAAATCCGCCTCTGCTCAACCACTTGAGCTACCGTGACTTCTATCCTCTCCGACACCAAAATCCCATCTCAACCTACAACCGTTCGAATTTTCCCACTTTTTGCCATTTTGAATTGTCGTTTAATCAGGATTGGATTCTCAGCGACTTATGATGTGGCCACAGGAAGCTGTTAGGATAGATTCTTCTTTTATTTATTAATTATTGCTCCATTTATGTTTTAGTGGTCAATTGACCAAATTACTTCTTTTATCTTTACGAGCGGAAAAATGCCATTTGTACAATTTTAAAATACGTTTTTGGCAATGACACCTTCCCCAGAGAAAACGACAAAAAATTATTTTAATGCACCCGAAAAAGGAAAACACGTGGCCAACTTGTAAAGCATGGCCGAAAGGCTTGAAAACCTTAATTTTTATAATCTAAGTCTATTCTATTTAAATCTTAATTAAATATATTGATATACCGATATATTTTTTTCACGATATATCGGTGCAGACGAATTGTAGTTTTCGAGATATCGGAAAATCAGCATATCGATATATAGATTAAAGAGTGTCATCTCTACTTTCAACATCTCTCCTTAAACATATCCAAAATTTCGTCCTGCACACCCTTTCTGCAAATCTTGAGTTGTATTCCCAGGTATTTTTTTTAAATATTGATTATTCAGAGATCCTGAGCTGGTCTGGTGTGATATAGGTTTCAGAAAAATATTTTCTCTATCGTGCTAACGTTTCGATCTTCATTGAGATCATCTTCAGGGCCTGGGATTTACATACATTGTTTACATTTCACAAATACATGTAGATGTGGAAAAATTAATATATTAAAAAAAAATATTTTGCATTGTATACATTTACTTTTTTACACGCCCTACATGTTTGTCAAATTTACAAATCTCCGGCCCTGAAGATGATATCAATAAAGACCGAAACTTTGGCACGATAAAGAAAATGTTTTTCCGAAACCTACATCACACCAGACCGCATCTCACGATTTTTGAATAATTGAAATGTATAATATCTTAGTTAGCGGTATATACCAATTATTATCATTTCTTCCTAACCTGAGGTTTTTTTAAATGGATTTTTATTTGATCGTTTTTGAAGAAGTATCTATTATCTTTGGAACAGGAAGTACGCTTAGCACGCCCATTTTCGATGGAAGGTCTGCTTCTCCGTGGCGACCGGACCTCCGTGCCTCAAGACTTATCAAGATTAAACTCGAGTACATCTCGTGTTATGGTAATTACCTAATAACGTAGTCTTTCGTACGAAATCGGGAAAAATGAAACAGAAGATAAAAAGCAAGAGGGGGAAGGTGAACGACATGGAACCAACCGGTTCATCGGGTAAACAGAGAACTCGCCTGGTCTATCGTAATTTGAGCATTTCATCACGTCGCAAATTAACTAACGCTAAAAAAAAGATAATTAAAAACAAAAAACCCAAAAGTAAATTGACGATGTTATTAACTCAACTGAGTATTGTTGTAGGACATTTATTTTGATTTATACAGATCATTCATATTAACACATTCTTCTTGAATTTACATTTATATTAATTTCGTTTGTACAATTGGCCATTAATGTCAGTACTCACAGTCATAATTTTTTAAATTATAGCAAGACTGAATTTAAGTTTTCAAAAATTCAACTTAAGTTTTTCTATTCAGTCGGGAATATTAACTTTGAATGAAGGCTTAACGCAGAACATTGTGTGAGGTAAGGGCTTGAAAATGTCAAAGGTTAATAACAAGCTTTACAGACAAACAGTTGAGACAGGCTCGCAGGAATGGCTAAATTGATTGATGGGAGGCAAGTCATAAGTGTCATAGACCTGTTCTTTCTCAAATAGTAAAACCAGTTCATAAGAAAAACACTTCCAAGTAATAACATTGGAAAACTTCTGTTAAAAGTTTACTAATTTATTTTTATTTATGGCCGAATAGATAATAATGTACGTCTGTTCCAAACGGTTTGAGAGCGTTAACTACGTTATTGTCTATTAAAATATCGAAATATTTGTCTGTTCAAACTTCTGTCGTTTTCAGAACGTTTATCCGTTTCCTGATTTTATTCTTCTGTTTGTTGTTATTTTTTCTTTGATTATTCTCACTTCTTTCTTCAGAAAAGCTTCCATTGAAAGTAAGAATCACGTGTTCAGTAAACCATTGCCATCTCATAAGTCAGATAGCCACGAAAGAATCATCATGTAAAAAGATTGCATCTAAATTAATAAGTGAATGCATACAAAATCTCCACCTGGGGAAACATAACGACCTGTTGACGTGCCGGGGCTTAAAGAAATTGTGGGTAATGAACAAGTGGAAAAAAGGTTATTTAAAAGCGCCTTGTAGGAAATAGCTTGTTGAAATTGGATTTTAGCCTGCTTTCTAAACAGCTTTATTATAAGTAAGAATTAAGTCAGATAAGTAAACCTCTTCATAAGGTTGGAGGTACAACAAGCATGTTACTGTCAGATAGCCAAGCAGCTATTAAGCATTATTTTTTTTTCATATAAAAGAGGTCATATAAACCCTCAGGGTGCCGGTGTTCTTTACAGTGATGAGCGCCGTGTCAAAGACGGAACCTTTCGGCTACCGACGCCCCTGCTTTTAAGCATTATTCGTGTTTGTTAAGTAAAAAAGTAACAGAATCAGCTGTTAAAACGTTACAACTAAAATCGTCAGTAATTGCTTTCGAAAAGGTAACAACCTGATGGTATCGTGGGTGGTAGGACACGGGCAAATTGTGGATAATGATAAGGCACACAACGTATAGTTTGGACGGAATCATTCATCTCTTAATTAATTCAACAATGAAAAAAAGGTGAATTGAACGAACTCTAAGAGGTGGTAGACACAGCACGCTTGTGATACAAGAACTCTCACCAAAACCGACAAACCCGTTGCTACAAAGAAGGCTAAACTTAGAGATCGCTGGCTTCTGAGAAGTCCTGTACACAACGTGGGAATATTAAATGATGTTGTTATTTCTGAGCCGTAGGTCATGAGGAGGAGAAAACAGCAGCCCACATCTTCGAATATGAAGGAATAGATCAGTGGAAACAAAACCCAAGGAGCTCCTCACAAACTAGGAAAGTACAGCATTTTCTTTCATTTTCCTTCCACACAGCTTCCATTATAAGTAAGAATCACGTGGTAAGGAAACTAATGCTTCCTCATAAGGTCGGAGGTACAATAAACTAGAAGGCTGCAGTGCCTGAAGAACAAAAATCCCGCTTACTGGATACGATATTTTGCAGACGATATAAGCAGCCATCAAAACACTAACCTCAAATATCATTAGTTCAAGGATGGTGCTGAACTGCAAAACCAAACGCCAACCAAATATTAGGTACGCAGAATAAAAGCAGCCTCTGCTGGGTCCTTGGACACGCGGGAGTAGAAGGCAACGACAAAGCGGACAGCCTTGCAAGAAAAGGGGCGGCTACACCGCTGAAAGGAACCCGAACCCTTCTTGGGCATAGAAACCCACACTATTAACGAATATCTCAGAAAGAAGGGCAAAAAGAAAATGAGGGAACCTTGGAATTGGAATCATTGGACACAGACAATCCATGAATCTTCTAACCAATTTCGGAAGGAAAGAAATCACAGAATGTGCCAAGGGAAGCAGGAACAAACTGCGAATCCTAATAGGATTCTAACAGGACACTGCAAGTTAAATGGACGATTAAAGAATAATGGATCCAAGATGGCACATGCAGATGCCGCAAAGAGGCAGAAGAGGCACCAACACATCTACTAACAAACTGCGGAGGAAATGTTTTGGAATGTATAATGTGACCGTAGAAGAGCTTTAACCATTGAAACCGGGCCTATTAATGAAGTTCCTTGATAAATAGGACTCACCGATGAGCTTTAGGCAGAGGATACAATAGCTCTTAATTGGCGCATTATACTATACCCTGAAACTATATCTGTATCTACAAGCCGATATTAAAGTAACCGCATATAAAAAGGTTATATCTAAAATAGTTCGCGTTCAAAATCTCCACCTGGGGAAATGTCGGGAAATATCGTGAATGTCAGGGCACAAAGGAATTTTTGGTAATCCGAAAGCAGATAAACTGGCCAGCGGAGGAAAACGATTTCTAAGCGGTGCAATAAGAAGTGGAAGTTAAGAAGCTTATGATAAAATAATCTTTACCAAATTTGGCGTACTCATTCCCACAGAGAGGGCTAAACTGATAGTAAATAGGGCTGTAAACCGGTCACTGGCGACTGAGAAAACATCTACATAACATGGGTATATTCAATGATGTCCTTATTTGTACGGCATGCAATGTCGCGAAGGAAACAACACCCATATCAACGTCGAATGCGAAGCAACCGCTTAATGAAGACAATATGGGGAAAGAAAACGAAGGAAACGACAGACATTGACCTTGTGCTTCATAAGGGAAGGATCGAATTGACTGCTCTGAACTAACGGACTAGGAAAAATTAAAGTCAGAAGCACACTATTGCTTTTAACCCTTCAGCATGCTCAGACTAAGAACCCTTACGACTTAATTATATTCTCTGACAGCCAAAGTGTGGTCCATTCCCTTCACAGTATCCTTAAAGCCAATCACTTCATCCTCACACAGATTTTCAATTTAATATGCCAGTTAAAAACCTCCAACACTAACATCCATATAATCTGGGTAAAAGGACATAACTTCAATGTTCACAACGATGAAGCCGATAGACTGGCTAAAGAGGCAGCCATATCTGGTCGTTTTCAGTTGTTCATTTCGGGTAGAGATATTAGATCTCATCTGTATCGATACTCCTTGAGATCCTGGCAAAGGGAGTTTAGCTCCACAAGTAATGCCAAGGTGTACAAATCAATTCAAACCCATATCCCTCTCTTCCCGTGGTTCCGTTCTATGAACTATCCCCGACAATCCATTACTTCCATAATCCGTCTCCGACTATACCATAATAGTCTGCATGTCCACGTTTATAAAATCAATGTCCTTAATTCCCCTTACTGCTCTTGCAACAACTTAGTAGTGGCCAATGCCAACCATGTCCTTCTTGAGTGCCCTCTTACCGCCTCAGGCCGAGAAGCATTTTACAGATCGCTAATTAGGGCCGGCATCACAGTGACCAATCTCCTATGCTACTCCCACAGACCTGATATAATTGAACCCTTAATTAAATACATCTACCGCAACAAAATCATAATATAACAAACGTAAACCAAAGAGAATTCTTTTCTTAAATAAAATTATCCATATTCCAACCATTGGCTGATATGATTAACATAAGGCCATAAGTTAGCTTTCCTTAAAGGAAAGTTATAAAAAAATTTTTTTTAAAAAAACCTTCAGTTACCAAAAATTAATTCTGCAAAGTTTTTCTAGTTCTTATGTTTCAGCAGCAAGATTTTTCTACAATTCCTATGTATACACATTTTCGAATCTATTCTCATTTAAAAACATTTAACTTCAAAATTTGTACGAATTGGTATATAATTTTTTTTGTGATTTTCTCGTCAAAATTGATTTTTGTAAATTAGAGAAGATTTAGAAAGTCTTATCAATATAACCAAGGATTTTAAAAAAATTTTTGTCATTTACTTTTTTTTTTTTAAATTAGATTTATATAATAATTTTATGTTTCTTTACACTATAAATAATGTATTTTATGTTGTCAGTGTAATATGATGCAAAACCTGTCCTTAACCACAGGGTTCCTTTCTCGAGAATATGTCATGTTATTGTAATGTAATCTCAGGCGTGATGATCGGCCAGCGGTGTAATATTGATATTTTGGGTTCAGGGATGTGGTTCAAGAATTCTGCCTTCTTCAGGGCTTTAGGTCTGTTATTCAGCTTTTTTCTTTTTTACAAGAATCCTTCCAAATAGGTACTGTCTATAAATAAATAAATGGTAGTAATGCAGTAATTGTCATTTTTGGACTATATCCCTGATCTTAAAACATCAATTTTTTTATGTTCAGATAAAATTATTGTTAAGAAAATCCACTTCACATTCCAGCCGAATTAACCATAAAAATTATTTGTTTGAATGTCTTCTAAATATTTACTATATCTACTATGGTAGGACTTTTTTCAATCATTGGGACGGAAAAATCTGGAATCAATTGAATTGAATTTTGCGTCGTTTCTTCAGAAGATGCGGCCCGACCGTTTGCCGGTGTGTTTTTAAAAAAGAAAAAAAGTAATAACCAATACAGTCATTTCTCAACAAAACCGGATACAACTCGCTCAATCTCCTCTTTATTAAAACTCTCGGTCGTTAAATCTTCCATCCGCTTGCCTGAGATTAAGTTAAAGCGTGTCGATAAAACACAAATAAGATTTATCTACCAAGTAAATATCTTCTCGCTGAAAACAAATATTCTCACTTGTCCAAACGTTAAATGCTCCATCAATTTGCATATGAATCTAATCGGAGACGTCTCAACTGGACAAGTGAGAGAATGAGGCGGAATTAAATAATCAGAAACAGGCAACTAATTCAATTACAACGCGCAAAAAACCTGGAGCCAACATATTATATTTATCCTGACGTTGTTTTCAACACATAAAATTAATCAATCATTTTGATACATTGTCCAAAGACAGGAAACGACATTCGCCTTGATACTTCTGATAACGATTTTTACAACTATAAAATAATTGTCAATTACTGTTTGAACATAAACCCGGCAATGATAACAATAAAAACGTTACGTTCTTAATAGGAAATCACATTTTTGATCTGAAAACCAGGTACTTCTCATAACGTGAAATGTGTATCAGTTGATATTTCAACTTTTCAAAACAGGTTGGGACAAGAAGAGCGAAATAACGGTCCTCTCTACCGACCCCTTTTAATCTTTTGAACCAGCCAAATCTGATTCCTTAACTCTGAAGTCTGTTTTTTTCGATTAAAAACGGAACATGCTCTCAGTTCTGGACAGAGTTCAATTATAGGTTATTTTCTTTTCGTCACTAGAAATTATTGTTTAATTTTATTATAAAAATTTAGCGGATAAGATTTCATTTTACGTTATCATAGTTATATATGTATGTAGCTTTTTATTACCTTACATTAATTTATACCGATAATAAAAGCTTTCTTCAATAAAAGATAATTAAAATGGCCAAACTATTACCTATAATTAATTTGAAACAATGAATTTAATTTAATCGTATTAAAACACGGCAGTAAATGAAAATTTAAGTTTAGTATCACTACAAAATATTATTAATTTATAATAAATTATATCATAATTATTTTCTTCATTCATGGCCATTTCTTTTGTCGCCGATGTTCAGATTACACGACGTTTGAAAAATGGCAAAAAGGAGGGAAAATTCGAGGGAGGGTTGAGATCGGAAGTTGGTGTCCGATCCGAGTGGATCGAGGTCAAGGTAGTTCATGCAGTAGAGCAGGTATTTAGCCGAAGGTCGTGGGTTCGAATCCCGCTCGTGACACTGATATTTTTATTCAACCAAGACCTTAGAAAAAAAAAAGAATAATTGTATATACATCTCATACCAGACGACAATCTCTTATTCAACTTGAAAGACTGACAGGTATTTTATTAACGTGTGCTATGTATAGATATTTGATAACATACGGACAAAATCAGCAGAGTGTATAACAACTTAAATAGCTGACTTTCAATTAATCTCAATCTTTATGTAAGATATTGGTTGAAATGAAAAACATGAGCTATCGTGACAAGTGGTAGCGGGGCGGCGTTATTAGCGGAAGGTCGTGGGTTCGAATCCCGCTCGTGACACTGACTTTTCTAACTCAACCAATACCTTACATAAAGATTAATTAATTGAAAGAAGCTATTTGGCCAATCGGACGAACTCTAACGGATTGTACGTATTGTTCAGAAGGATGTGCATGCACGTGTTTCCAATTTTTTACACCTACCTACTCACAATTTTCTAATTATGTGTACCCTCACCTTGAACTTCGCGAACCGAACACGGTTATTCGACGGAAGTAAATATTCCAATGTATTACTTTCACTTTAATGCCAGGATTATATATTCATTTTCATTAGAAGAACGTAAAACAGACAGAGTAAAAGGGGTATATTATGCCATCACACATAATATAATGGAACGTAGCATAATATAATATATAATAATAATAGAATAACAGAGTGTGAGGGCGTCGGTGGCATCACTGTAAGGTAAAGGCCCCGGGTTCGAATCCAGCGGCCCTACATTCGAACCCAACATACAAATGGGCTTTTTTACAAAAACACCGGCACCCCGAGGGTCAATACGACCTCTGCTGGTATGACAGACTTAATAATATTGTAATAATATTTTTCACCATTTGAAGTTTGTGCTTTAGTAAAGTAGGGATAGGGGTAAAAGAGGTGGACACAAAACCTGGACCTCGACCTGACCCTATCGTGCTCCTCTATTTTTATAATTCACTTGTTAGCTTTGGCTATTAATCAATACCTTTACAGTGTCTCCTTAATGTATGATTTCAAAAACATAAAACGTGTTTTGCGGTTTCTTCTTTTTTTCTAGCAGTATCTGTGCGATGTTTATGACCTATCCGGTGCATATTCCTTCTTAGGCGCAGTGCCCAGTCATGAGCCCGACCAGAATCCTGATTCTGTTGCGGTTACCCTCCAGTAATTCCTTTGTATGATTTGCGGATGCGCTTATTTGAATCTCTTCGCGTGCCTAATGCATATTGTATTGTCCCAATAGACTTTAGACTCCTTAAGGACGACCGGAATAGTTGTTATGATTGCCTTTGGAATATTTTTTATTTGTCAAAAAAAATTGACCAAGAAGTAAGTATAAGTAAAAAGAAATTACTGTCTATTTCTATAAACATATAGTGGGCGCAGTCTTAAGATTCTTTAAGGCCCCTGACCTTCAGGAAGATGCGAAAAGAATGCAGTTTTATTCTTCATTCGAATTAAATTGAACGTTTGCTAGTTGTAGGCTTTTTCCGTTTTAAAATTCTTCCACTTAAAGATGTACAGTTATAATTTCGACTTAAGTAACGATCATAAGGATAATAAAAATTATGCAAAATTCCTTAACGGACCAAACGACGCTGAGAAAATTTCCTTCCTGGGTGTTTTTAATAACGTACATATCAAAACATTACATCTACACGATTGTAATGATTAGTTTTGTATTTATTTTGTACTTGTAATAGTAAAAGATTGGTTTATATACTGAAAAAGTTAATCACCCAGATGCCAAGTTATTTCAGTCCATTATATTTAGGGATCTGTTGAACAAATTACTTTTTTCAATTAATTAATC
>CM077112.1:18383298-18414039 GCA_039619505.1 Cimex hemipterus
ATATTTAGGGATCTGTTGAACAAATTACTTTTTTCAATTAATTAATCTTTTTTATGTAAAGTTTTGTTTGAAATGAAAACGTCAGTGTCGCGAACGGCATTCGAACCCATAACCTTAGGCTCAATATGCCGCTGCTCTAACCACTTGCACTATCATGACTTTTGGCTGTTCTTTTGACTATTATTTAAGTATAATCCTTAACGCTGATTAAAATGAACGATTGCAGTATTATTAGATAATAAAATTTAAAAGTAATAATTTTCCAAAATAATTTATTTATATTAAATCGGTAGGTTAGACAATAATGGCGTCCCTGGTCCTGATACTGTCCCAAATATTATTTTGAATAAAATAATTGCGGGTGAAAATATTTTACAGAATCTTATATTGATTGTTGGAAAAGTTATTACCTGCATTAAAAATGGTTATCGTTCGCTTATTAGTAATTGCGGTCCTAAGTACTTTGAAGTAAAGCTCAACATGGTTCTTGGTCAACTACTACAAATTTGTTACTTTTTAATGAGGTTATCAATAATGTAAAAATCCGTTACCAGGTTGATGTTGTTTACCCAGATTTGCAAAAGTATTTAATTCTGTAGATCACGAAACTGTTATTCACGTTGAGTTATCTAAGTATTCAAGGAAACGTAGGTGACCTACATGCCTGACAAACGACAATCTATTGTCAGAAAATAGCATTTTGCAACTTGCTGTCCATAATACATTATTTTCTGGATCAGTAGACATTTATAACATAAACGGACAAAATCAGCAGGGCGCAACATAAATAGCTGACTTTCAATTAATTATTGGATAAGTTAGAGCTACGAGGGGGATTCGTACCCACGACCTTCGGCTACATACGTCGCTGCTCTACCTCTTGAGCTATCGTGACAAGTGGTAGAGGAACAGTGGTATTTAGTGGAAGGTCGTGGGTTCGAATCCCACTCGTAGCACTAATTTTTTCCTTTCAACCAATACCTTACATAAAGATTAATTAATTGACAAAAATTATTTGGTCAATCGGACTACGAAATATAATGGATTTATAAGTAACTGTTTCTCGTCATGTTTTTTCATCATGATTAAATTTTTATGCTGAATTCTTAGTTCGTAATTATCATGTGTATTATGAATTTTTTATTGTATTTTACGTTTGTATGGTTTACTAGTTAAGCTTGCACATAGTTCTACATAAATAAATAAATAGATATATTATAAGAAGCATCGTTTTATAAGAAGGGAAGTCATAAATCTCTTACTTTTGGCCATTAACCCGTTTGTCTCACAGTAGAGCGAACATACCAACTTGTTTATCACACAATATACCACAAGAAGCTATTATGACGTTGTCAAATTTCTTACCTCTTCATTATGCTGTACGCCTAAATCTTCGATAGTGAGGATAATGTTTATTCATAGCCAATTTGTCTTTATCGCCTAATTGATATGCATGCCTCGCCGTTTGTTTCTAACCATTTCTCTATTACCGCAAGGGACTTACCCTTGTGAAAATTTTTCGAAGATGCGTTTGGTCGAATCCAAGCTTGGGGAATCTGCTGAGAGTAATAATTGCAATATTGTTTACCTCTGAATTAATAAATCATTGGAAAAACGCGGTAATAGATCAACGGCTTTATAAACTAATTGGACGTTTGAACAGCTATCGTACAAATAGTGATCATCAACGATGCCACTGGTCTAAAATTAAATATCCTCATCTTCTTCTTAACTTAAAAACATCTTTTTAGCTTAAATTCTACTTCTGTCCAAATAGACCTTTTGCTCTTTCTAATTCCTATCTGCCCATTAGTCTCCTATCTAACCTTGCCAAAATTCTAGATAAACTACTTCTGCGGCGGTAATAGCCCATAATTGAAAATTCTAATAATATTGCTGATAATCAGTTTGGATTCAGCTTATTTCACTCGACAGTTCAACAATATCGTTTCTCTCTTGAACAAACAATTCCTTAAGTGTTTTTTTGATTTAGAACAGACCTGCGATGAAGTTAGTCGAGCTTGCCTCGGAAAATGAAAAACATCCTTTCTCCTGTATACTATCTCATACTGAAATCATAACTGACGGACCGATTTCGTTTGTGAATTTTCACCTCACAAACGCATTACGGCCGGTGTCCCTCACGGAAGCATTCTCGATCCATTTCTGTTTTCAATATACACTGCAGATGTTCCAACACGTTTATGACATTCCAATATATCCATTCGCTGATAATTATAATAGTATTTCGGACGCCTTCGTATACACAACATCTCAATGAATTAACAATACTATACACAAAGTGGAGAATGAAATTTATAAACCCTCCTCTTTCCTCGCCATAATCTAAACTTAATTCAAAAGGGCGCATGGGATTTGTTGTTTTGAGATTAAACTTTCCTACTATTTCCTAGCTGATTGCTGAGGAATTAGGACGGGAAAGGGACGAGCTTTGAATTTAATTAAACTAAATGGGAACCCCCCCGTTTGTTTCTCTGTCACATGTATTGGTTTTCTGAACAATTAAATCAATAAATAATATAACTAGGAGCTAAACTGTAATATACAGGCATATTATGTAAACATATGCGTATTTCAAACTTTTTTCCGACAAATGTTGTGTAAACCACCCGATTTCCATGTTGTTTTAGTAATCTAAATACCTATCAGTTTTCCCAGTCCCTGTGGGATATTTTGTAGCTTTCCTCGACTATCATAAATCTTTGTGTTTCTGCTGGTCATTTTTTTCGGCCGCTCTCTACGGGTTTCGAACTATGCACAGTGGAACAGGACACGCGTCGCACCTTTCGTAGATTGCAGGGGTTGACAGACGGAATCTGTGCATGTATAACCTCAAGTGTCCATTGAAAGTCAGGACTCGAAGTACAATAAGTTGTGCTTAACCTGCGAGAATGACATTCGCACTTGAATTATTGGGATGTACACAAAAGCGGGACCATCGATTCGGCCACTAGTCGATAATCCATTTTTCCATCTTTGTTTTGGTCGTCGACCGGCCAGCTTCCATGATTAAGTCCAGCGTCTCTTGAACAGCCCTGTATTTCCGACAGTCGCGGCCCCTTCTCTCCCGCAGTGTCGTTACCAAAATTAGGTTCAGATCTATGCGTGGAGCTTTGGCAATAACTGGGAGAGCGTCATTTGACCATTCGGTACGAAGAATGAACATACACTAACAAAAAGCATACAGATAAATTTTAGCACCAATAGAATTACATTATATCATGTCATTCAGTGAGTATTGCGTGAGTACCCCATTACCTACCACTGACCTCGTGCTTTATCTTGGACGGCATCTATAAACGATCGACTTTGAATCCCCACACAAGAGAACAGACAAAACCGACCTTACAAATTATTAAAAAATCTACTGGACTCATGACGAAAATTAGGGATCGAAAACTTTTAATTCACAAGAAATGGTAAAATCTCTCTGGTTGTGAGGCCATTCAATTCTGAAATTCTTCAAAATATAAACAGAAAGAATGGTCTGTTTATGTTTTAAATTACATTATTCATAACGACCGACACATCCCGTTTTGTACATGAAGTCATCAAAACCCGCTATCATAAAGTTCATCAATCACTGGGCATCCACAATAATCTACAAGTGCGACATTGGCAAATATCGTAAATGTTTACGCAAGTCCTAATAAAGCTCAAAATCCAAGCGCTTCTTACATCTCTTTTTTTATAGATCACATTACACGGCTAATAAATTTTCTTATTTCTACCTTTAAAAAAATAACATCCACATTAGTTTTATTTTTGTGAAGAAAAATTAAATTTACAGGCAGCTGATGTATGTGGCGTTTAGGACTTGCTAAGAATTGATCAATATATAAATATATTTATCCCTAACCTCATAAACGACCAAATCGGGCTTGAAATTTTATCAAAACCAATTTAATTGGATTAAAGGAGTTATCCTTGCATTGGGTTGAAATAGAAGGTCGAAGATGAGTCTGTAAGGTTCAAGGGCGAGGTGACATCATCAAAGTCATGATCTGCTCATTACGTCCTCTACTATGGGCCGTTCATTATTTTAGGAGATCTCGTATTATTCTAACATATTTGAAGTTGGAGATCTTTAAATAATACAATTTGTAAAAATTTAATATAACATTTTGGATAATTTTCTCTTCTTGAACATTCTTTAAATTTCAAAATTATTAGAGGTCGGTTTAAAGAATTGGCATTATTGTAAGGTAAGTAAGTCCAAATAAATAATTGTTTCAGTCTATTTTTGCATGGCCCAATTGAAATTTGACTAAATAAAAATCGATCTGTCATGCCCATCAGGTTATGCGTTTTTAATTGTACAAACAATTAATTTTTATATTTATATAAGCTAAACACAAAAATCTTGAAATTAAAAGTACAACAATATAATAAACAGTAATTTTTCACAAAGAGTAAGCTGGATAGATTGGACCTTTGTGGCCATTTGGAGTCGGTTCGTGGATGCACCAATAAAAAGCCACCGTCACATATCCGGCAGTGGAAGGTCCCATGTATTCAGCAGGTAGGTACGACTCGAGGTTTAGGAAGCTACCTACTGGTACACCAGCCCTGACAAAGAAATAGCATTCGTATCGTTGTTTAACTTGGAACAGTCTTTCGGAAAGGTAGGAGGTCAAAAGTTCAGTGTATTGTTTTGGGAATATTTGTTAAGCTTACGTATTAAACCTTGACAAAGGTTTGAGATATGTCTAGGTCTAAAGCTGAACAAATATTTTTATTTTCTACAGCTTTATCTATAATATCAGTGATTCTATGTACCTGATATATGGTTGAGTGCCTGGTTCTTTATTCTAAGTTGTGGTTTCGTATAATGGCTGCTTTTTCAGTGAAGGGTTTCAGTTTCTTTTGGAATAATTTTGAATAAGCTAGGAATGGCTTTGCTTTATCACGGAGGGAACGTAGGCAATCGTTGAGAGCAAGGAATAAAGGTTTTTTTTTCGGGAGAACCGAAAATCTCCTCAACTATTAAATTTTAGTTTGGTTGGAGGTTAATAAATAGTACTAAAATTAATAGTTTAATTTTGGCTTTTTGAATTGAGTACTTTTTATTATTCGTCTCATAGATTATTGGAAAAGCAGACAAGGAGAATAGCAAGGGACCGCACCAGTGTGGCAGACAAGTTACTGTAGCTAACATACGTACAGGGACCGTACAATCGACTGAGACGTTCAGCACGGATTATTTTCAATTAAAGTTGACTGCCTTCGACCTTTCTGAGCGTTTTTGTCTTCCAGCGATAAATCTTCTTTAAATTAGTCAAATAACCTCTGCCACACCCTCTCTCAGGGTCGGCATCATCACAGGCATACCATGAATTTTATTTCCAAATCGAAAAAAAAAATTATCCGTAAGTTGTTACCGGAATTGAAGCCAATATTGTATTCAATTTGAATACAAATAAAGCAATAAATATGACTTATTAGTAATAAAGGAAAAAAATCGATTCGCGGCTAATTTATCGCTTCCAATGGACTATTAGCGAAGTAAGCAATTCAACCAAAAAAGAAAATTTATCATCCTGGTTCCTAATAAGCAGTCCATTCATAAACCGATTTATGAAAGTTACAAGGACGGCTAACTGCTTTGTAAAAAGTGACCTATACAGCGATTTGGAATTTGAATGCGAATTAGCATTCCTTTCGGTTGTTCACCCGACTCGGTCTGATTTTGCAGTGACACCACTGGCATCGAAGTCACTCCTTAATGAATCCGCTCGGGTCAGGATCATGACGATAATGGTTTCCTCGTACGGCATGAGCCGGTATCCCCGGTTACATCCTGCGGCCTTCGTCCAGCTGTAAAATAGTTAATTTCCGCGGTTTTAAATCCATCTTTCCGCTCCAAGGAAGGTCATAAAACGGCAAAAGACCCCAAGTTCCAAATTCGAGTTAACCGAAAAGTAAACATTTTTGAAACGTTTAATCTCAAAGTCGATTTCGACGGTTCGTGTATTTTCCCCCAAACCCGTCCGGAAACGGACCAGAAACATTCCGACGCTAAAAGAGGATCCGTCGGTTTCAAAGTCAATCTAGCCACTCTTATCTCTTCTTGTTCTTAAATCCACAGAGACAACTCTTCCTTAAAAAGATTTCTGTTGTACTCACACACGCTTTGATGTCTAAGATATCTGGGAAAATTGTTGCGAAACATCATCCGACACTTAGGTTGTGTCTGCAGTTGCAGATTATTAAAATGGTCAACTTGTTACTTGTCCAACGATTAATGTAGTACTAAGTAAATTTACTCAGAAGAATAATAAATAAAAAATAAAACTTTTTTCTTAAAAAGAGTCACCTGTTATTTAGTAAATTTAGAATATTATTAGAATAATAATGTCTAATTGTTAGTTAATTACTTTATGCGATTAGGTGATTAAAACGCAATCTCTAGAGCAATACAAAATGTAATTAATTAATTAAATTTACAATAAAGTTAAACTTGAAAGGCAATTTTGTGGCAATGGTCTCATTTAAAGCATAGTATAAAAACCCTCAAACTACTAGAAAATATATTTTTAAAATGGAATAACTTCTTTCGTCTTTCTTTTAAGAAAAAAAATCTTTTATTATTGTTCTAAGTAAATTTACTTAGTACTACATCGATCGTTTGACAAGTAACAGGTTGGCTATTTTAATAATTGGACTTGATTTTTTTTTCTAATCCACCATTTTGAAAATGTAAATGGCAACGAAATGGTCGAAGGAATGAACTAGGTAACCATCTTTTCATTATTTATGTATTGAATTTTTGAGTGCATAAGCTGAAAAAATATGTTTACAAAAATAAGGTTTTAAGAACAGATAAAACATAATTAAAGAAAAGTAAAAGATAAATAGGTAAAACTAGGTAAAAGAGGTATTTTTTATTAGGTAATTATAGACTACCCAGTGCCAATTCGGCATGTTTTCACTGACTCGCAGAAATCAACCGTTAACTTTAAAGGTTACATTAGTAAAAATTCGGTCATCTACATCATCATCAAATTTTCCAAACTTTCAAGTGGGGTGGACCAATATTGATGGATAACTCCTTCCGACCATTCCTCCCTAAGGATTTTACAAAAATCTATGTTTTTAGTTGGTCCTAGTTAATCAAAAAGATTATTTAAATTGATTTTTATTATAAATCAGTTATAAGCTACACTCACTTCTTTATGTCATAAAAATTATATTAACAAATAAACAACTTCATACATAAATTTTTATTAGCAGTAGTTAGTAAGAGAATGAATATTGTTTAAAAGTTTGGCATTCTGGTTTAAAAACACCATTTGACAAAACTTAGACCTAGAAAAATCATGATAAGATCCAATGAAAGAAAAAATTGTAATTGTCCCTATGAATCCTTCCTTGCTCCAAGGCAACATAAATTTTAAAAGCTGTTATCCATAACCAGTTGCATTCGCCAAATTGTCATTTTCTAATACTTTAATGATAATTACAAAAGTATTTTTTATTTTAGAATGGCAACATTGAGCTAATAGAAATTGACTTAGCTGAGTTGGGGTTTTTTATAAGTGGCTGGAAAGCGCATGAAAACGGAGATAAAGAACGGTTGAAAAGCTTTCATAAAATAATAAAACCTTCAAAATTTTATCGATTGCCAAAGCAACAATGGAACAGTATGCGTACATATCCTTACTCATTCTTTTACTTATTATTATTATAAACCCGAACTATAATTTAAAATAAGAAAAATCGTATGATGATTTTTTTTGTAAGATTAAATATTTTCTTTTGCCTGTTAGATTAGGGAAACTGGTTAGCGTTTGGAGTAACGGAGGTAGAAATAAGCATGAGGAGTCAAGTCGTGTTAGGTCTAAGCTGCTTGGGGAATTATAGGATTAGTGTTGGATTAAGGAAAGCCCTTTACGACTCGAAAACTTTAATGAAATATTAAATATACATGTAACACCACACCTCATTCTTATCCTTATTTTACTTGTTATTTTAAAACTGTTGTATTTTATTTTTATCATTACTCAATGATATGTTGTTTCAAAGTAATTTAAGTTTTAGGTTTCAAATCGTATTATAGAATTGTGGTTAAGAAAAGGAAACTTTTTAAATTGTCGGATTATTTTTTAAGTCTTTTAGATCGTAGCGTGTTTCAACATTTTTACTTTTTTTTTGTTCAGTCAGATTCTATATGGTGTCGGTATCCAGACGATCATTTTTCTATGATTGAAAACATTAACACAAGTGATGGGTTTATATTTGACTATTGTAATAAAAAAATCGTGAGATGCGGTCTGGTGTAGGTTTCAGAAAAACATTTTCTCTATCGTGCCAACGTTTCTATCTTTATTGAGATCATCTTCAGGGCTCAGAATGTTGGTTTTCTGCGTAGTTTTGCAATTTTTGCGTGTCGTGTTGAGCGTGTCCTGAAGATGATCTCCATAAAGATCGAAACGTTGGCCCGATAAAGAAAACGTTTTTCTATTGTAAAACCTACGTCACGCCAGACCGCATCTCACGATGTCTGAATAATCATCGATTAACGGTCATTAATCACCATACATTTCACTATATTTTCAAAACATACACATACAAATTCACTAAAATATCTTAACCTAATGTTTACAGTGCGGGTCTTCTGTGTAGATGTACAGGAGTAATCCACTGACCCACCCCTACAACAAAATGAGGGTCCATCATTTTACCAACCTCCTTCCACTCACGCCAACAAATACATCCATACAGGATATCCTCTCAAACAGTATGTACAATTTAAAAATTGTGAGACGCCGAGTTTTTGACATTACGCTCCACGTATTCATTGTGTTAATTATCGTAACGGATCTGTAAATTACTCGATATTCATACCATTCATGATAATAAATACATTCACTTTGGATTACCATCTAGGCAACAATTAGTATAATCGAAGTACCGTCTACTCCTTCCCACATCGCACTACAAATTTGCAATTTCCTAGACTAATTCTGCGGGTCTTTTAATTAGTCGATGTTCAGACCATTCATAAATATCTACTCATGATAATAAATACATTCACTTTGCGGAGATCCCCGCGGGGATCGGCAGAGTATATTTCACTCACGCAAATAAATACATTAATACATATATGAAACAAAACACTCCATAAACTCAGAAAAAACTGCTTAGTTTCAGCATGATGTAGGTACAAGACAAAAAAATCAAAACGTTTTCTATATGTTCCTAAACTACATTTAAACAAGTACAATTTGCCGTTTGAATCGCCAAGTCGAAAAGTAAGATAGGAGGGCTTTCCCACCGAAAAGGAGGACGTGCAAAACTAACCCCACCCCAGTTACAACGTGGGCGAAGGGTATTTGTAAATTGATCTGATTCATGAAAACGGTAACGAGTTCGTGCTATGAACTAATGCGAATGTCAGAAAGACAATGGTGTTATTGGGTTGAGATCAATTGCGTATGCTCAATGTCGCTACACCCGAACAATGTTTTTTTACTTGGGGTTACAGGACGTGCACGGCTAATAGCATACGTGTACAGACTGTACATTGTTACTGGGGAATAAAGTTTTACAAACAAAGAAACAATCATTTTATACTTACCGACCCATAATTTCACCTAACGAAGGTTCATTGGTTAAGATTTTGAAGCGTGTGTCGCGCGCTTGTCGGTCTTAATATGAATTAAAGTAAAATGAAAACAAATTTTTCATTAATTTAGACAGTATTTTTTTACGACGACCGTTTAATCGCTATAATTTGAATTAAATTTGATCAAAGGTAAAACTGGATATACGGGCCAAGGGTGTAGCACGAGCCAATCTAGATATTCTATAGGCGATTATGACGAGCACGTGATCAGTAATAAAAAACGGCTATCACGAAAAATAGAGAAATTCAATGAAAATTAGTGAAATGGTTTTGCGATAATTAAATTTGGTGGAGCGTATGGAGGAAACAACTCGAACGCAAATCAAAGGCGAACAGTACGAAACAATAGACGAATATTACCTCGCCATCCACGTGCCATCTTAACCGATACTCTACCGTATCTAATCAAGGCAGAAAATAACCCAATAGAGAATGATCTTCTTAATAAAAAATAAATAAAGAATAAATAAATAAACATGACACCTCTAGCTCGGTAGTGTCCGATCATTGTCATGGTCATCATAGTCTGTCAGGTGCGTTTCGACATTTTACCAGTTTATCAGCAATCAACTAAAATGAAATGCCAATGGTTCACCATGACATGCTAACACAAGGTTAGAATACACCATTATGATCAGAAGCGAACTACAAGAAAGTAACTATGGAACAAGTTAGTGTCATTGTAGATCAGCGATCTACGGGTTATAAGTGGGTACCATTGCTACAACCTCAAGCAGACAGCTATGCTAGTTACTGAAGCACGACTAAACGTTCACTGTAGCCGGCATAATTGATAATGTCACCTTGTTTGATGAACATATAATTTAATTTTATTATTAAGTGATATTAGTTTATTTATGTATATATTCAATTATTGTGTATTATTAATGTTAAATTAACTAGTTTTCATGGTCCGTTTGACCAATTAATATGTTTAAAATAATTAAGGGCTTTAGTTGATATAAAAAAAGTTGATGTCAAGAGCGGGATTCGAACCCACGACCTTTGGGCTTCATACACCGATACTCTACCACTTGAGCTATCTTGACTTCGATCCACTAGGGCACTAACTTCCCATCTAAACCAAAATTGTATATTATGTTGTAACTTTTTATTAGTGGTAATAAAATCACGTAAAATGATATTTTCGAATTATAGTCAAATGAAAACATGCAGATTCATTGAAACGATACACAATACCCTCGAGTCTTTAGTCTTGAGAGCCGGTTGATGGTAACTTGAAAATAAATTTTTAACAAAGCATTAGTATCATAGTGTTTAAATGTTCTAACCTAAAAATGAAAAATATATCTAAATAGGCATAAAAGCACGGATGAAGATGGAGAAAGCCGAAACTGGTCTGAGCGTACGACACACAGAAATAGAATTTTTTTGTTTTGAAATGTAAAATTATATTTCAACTTTTCAAACGACTAATGTTTTACAAATTTAAACAAACTCGATGTATTAATTCTACTATTGTATAACTTGATGGCTCTCCGAGAAATGAAAAGTTAATTTTCAACTGACTGCTTGAAATGACATGTTATTGAGAACGAAACACTTTTATTTTCCGTTGCCAAGACGAAAGAAATGAAAAGTTCTCATATATTCAATCTTCGGAAATAATTACGCTCTACGCTCCAGCCGACTCCGAACCTGTATGACTGATCCTAACTTTTTATTTTTATCCCATTTGAACAGGCGTCTGTCGAAACGAAAAGAGCATGAGGTCCAGCGATAGATGCCTCGCTTACACACGTACTTGTATCTATGATGGATGGGAACACGCCAGGCAAATCCTGGTCACGTATATCAACGATTATTTCGTTGAAAATTGGTCGTGGCTAATGATACAGGGTTATAAATAAAAGAAGAGAAATCATACAACTATCTTTACAATGTAAGACGATTTTTTATATAGACACCATCAGGGCAAACATTCAAGCATAACCGAACTAAGATAAACGGTACAAATTTTGCACGAAACAAATGATGGAATCGGAGTAAACCAAGTGGACTGCCTCTTACCATGACATACACAGATTATTCTTTCATAATTCTTTTTTATAAAATATGGTGGTACAAAATTGAAAAACAAACAAAATAAATTTACAGGCTAACTAAATTAAAATGCATACAAAGATTTTACTAGTTCAAAATTAGTGCCAGGAAACCTGCACAGCAGAAAGGCAAATAAAATTTTACATAAGGACAGCTGAGTTGCTTCTTGCGTTCTCGTGCTGAAGTAACAAACATACATGCATAATAAAAAAACGTTTTTGGTCGCAGGGGGTCCTGGCTCACTTTAGAGATGTGTAGAAGAATCAAAAATAAGTAAGGAATATAATAAATTTGTTGATGATGAAAATGATACTAGGAAGTGGAGATTTTTGTTCCCCAAGCACTGCAGACCTCTGGCTTATTGTACTGTCCTAGGCTGTTAGCTCAGTGCAATCGACTTGATCTTTCTCCAACGAAGTACTAGGTTATGGACTATCGTTGCTGCTATCTTCCCTGGGATTTCTTTTCACCGAACTATTGCTTCATATTCGAAGATGTTGTTTTCTCCTCCTCATGAGCCATGTCTCACAAATAAGGAGAATATACCCACCCATGTTATGTACAGGATGCATCAGAAGCCAGTGACCGGTTTATTTTCTTGAGTGTTCTTTTATCACAAGCTTGATGTGTCTAACAGATTTCTAATTTCTAATATTCAGGGGTAGTATAAACGAATCCTGTTGTATGAATGTAATTTATTAGCGTGAATGGAAGGGCTTATCCCCAATCACCCTGAGTAATTTGTAATACTCTAGGGTAGTGTGGATAATGTCTGGCATATGAATGTAATTTATTAGCGTGATTGTTGGGGCATATCTCCAATTACCCCGAGCAATATCGACTAATCTGGGTTAGTGTCAATAGTTAGTCAACCATGTCAAACAGGCTATTATATTTTTGACAGAGGTTTTTGTTTCCTAAGCTCTGCCGACTTGGCTTACTGTACTTTCCTAGTTTGTTAGTTCAGTGCAGTCGAAATGATCCCTCTGAAATGATCAGTACTAGATTATGGACTATCGTTGCTGCAACTATTCCTGGGTTTTGTATTGCTTCATATTCGAAGATGATGGGTTGCTCTTTCCACCTTCTCATGAGCCACGTCCCACAAATAAGGACATCATTGCACATACCCATGTTATGTACAGGATTTATCAGAAGCTAGAGACCGGTTTATGGACCTATTTACTCTCAAGTTAGCCCTCTCTCTAGCAATGAGTAGGTCAGTAGTTCTGAGGGTTGTTTTCGTAAACTTCTTATTCTGGCACCGCTTAGAGATTGTTCATTTCGTTTTTCTCTTTATTGGATCCATTATGAGATTAAGGATTCTGTTGATTTTTACTTTCCCAAATTCAGGGCCTATCTTCTTCTGGCCAGTTTGTCTGCTTTTTCATTACTCAAAATTTGGGAGATCAATCAAACATCAAAGGGATATGCCCCGGCACCCACGTTTCTCCAAGTGAAGATTTTGAATGCATTCCTGACTATTCTAGATGCAAACTTTTTACATGCTGTTGCTTTAATATCTGCTTGGCTATCTGAACTTGATTGATAACAATGGATTCAAGTAAGCTGGTTTTATCCTCCTCAGATACAGGCATCGGGTTTACTTACCAAGCGATTCTTACTTACAACGAAGCAGTTTGGAAAGGATAAGAAAAGATCAAAAAGTGGTCAAAGCAGGGTGAAATCCAATTTCATCAAACCTTTTTGGATTCTTCTTTTTTAAATGTATTTTTGCATTAAATTGACATTAAGACAGACCGATGAAATCAGAGCATCCTTTGAATAATTTTTTTTAACTCGTTACAAGATTTAGCAGACAAAAATTTCGAACAGGCGTATATCTATTTTCACAAATATAATATCACATAAATAAATAATAAATAAGTATCAAATAAATAAATAATAAATAAGTAAAACAATCTTTCCATCTTTTATTTCCCAAGCTGTTTTTCTTGTAAACTGGTTAATGGTTAATGAATGAACAATGTGGTCTTGGGTTGGTTAAATGAAGCTGTTCAGTCATCAGTGTTAAAGTTAATCGCAATTTAATTCGGAGAAAAAGCGTAAAGGCAAATTGAGGAACTAGCTCCGAAGGTGAATGCGGAGAATGCGAAGATTCCATTTCTTTGAAGACCAAGAGCCCAGGGGGGTAATTACAGACCGTCGATATGCAAAAATAACATGTCCCCTCAAAGTACTGTTATTCGACTTTGCATACATCAAGTCACAACGGAGGCGTTTCGTAAAGGCTTTCAATTAATAGTTGGCTCGATCTTACCCTGGGTAATTATTGTATTATTAGTAGCGAAGTTGCTGGAGGGAGATAAACTCTGAGGTACGCGTTTAAAAAACTATTTCAGATTGAAATTTATGTATAAAACCAAAAGGACTTATTTAGTTGAACTAAGAGAACTTAACGTACAAATAGCTTCATCACGCAAATAACCGATATCATTCGTCATTAGCGAAATTCGTATTCTGACTGCACATCCGCAGATATGTACGTATGTATAATTTTCATTAGGCGCAGTAGAACGAAGAGAATATCAAGCAGAAAAAATACAACTAGCTATTTAACTTCGTATTTAAAACATGAATTTTGAAATATCGGCAATTAAAAAAAAAATTAATGGGCCATCCGCATTTCTTTATCCAAAACACGTTCAACATTCAGAAGTAAAAATTGGTTTTTCATTTAAAGAAACGCGATAAATTTCTTTTAGCTTGTAAATTTCCTCAGAATGTTCTTTCTAGTTGAGTCTTAAACATACAAAATTATCGAAAAATCGAAAAATTATCAGTTTTGAATCGAGTTTTTAAAATAGTTGTTGTTAGGATACATCAGAGACAGTACAACTACGAAATTTGAAATGAGAGATCTTTATTTCGTTTTTATTACTATCTCAATAAGTCATTTATTGGTTGATTTTAATGAAAATTCTAAGCTTTGTTGTTAAATATGTCATTGTGAAAAATATAAAATAACAATACATAGCAAACATAAAATAACACTTTCTAATGAGGCAGGTACTTTTAAAAATGCTGTTAGATTAGGAAAAATTACTTTACTTACTGCTTCGCTTAAAGGTCTTTTGAGCATATGATGGTATATAAGAAAAGATAACTTTTTTTCATTAGCTGACTATATTAGTGATTTGTTATGCTGATTAATTTTTAATATTTTTAAAAAATTTCGACGTAAGGTTTTCTGTTAAGTTTCCGCCTCCTTGAAGTTTATAATAATAAAACTGTCTGATATTAGTAGAGGGTATCGTTATACTTATCAGCGGATTTTTGATTTGAGACGAGATGAGATATTACATTTTGATAAGATAATATACCGTTCGATTTTTGCGTCTAGTGAGAGAGAAACGTACAGACAAGCCTTGGTATGGTATGGTGGGAAAGGATACTAGGAGGCGGCGGGGTTTATGTGCCCCAGGCACTGCAGCCTTCTGGCTTATTGTACCTTCCCAGTTCCTTGGTTTAGTCAATAGACTCGATCCTTTTTCTCAGAAGTATCAAGTCATTGACTGTTATTGCTTCAATGTGGTTCTCTGAGTCGTTTTTATGCGTTAGATTGAACCTCCATTGAGCTGTTGCTTCGCATTCGAAGATGATATGAGTGGCTGTTTCCTCCTCCTCATTATATAGTCTGCAGATGGGGTCCTCATTGTATATGCCCATGTTGTGCAGATGTTTTCTCAGATGCCAATGGCCAGTTAGTAGTCCTACCACTCCTCTGAGATTTGCCCTCTTCAATTGTAGTAGTGTTTTTGCTAGTTTTGGTGAAGGTTGTTCTATCATAAGTTTACTGTGTCTAGCACTACTAGAGTTTATCCACTTTTCTCTTTGTTTTGTTTGGATCCATTCTGCGATGGAGGATTCTATGTTTGTTTTCGATATCCCAAGGATAAGTTCGGGGCCTATGTATGGTCTTGGGGCTCCTCCTCTGGCCAGTTTGTCTGCTTCCTCATTACCAAAAATTTCCATGTGCCCTGGCACCCAGGATACCGTTACCTTTTTGTGTTCTCCCAGGTTTCGGAGATTTTGGATGCATTCACTGACTAGTTTTGATGTAATTCTTTTGCATGCCAGTGCTTTAATAGCTGCTTGGCTGTCTGATCTTATGAGAATTTTTTGTCAGTGTAACCTCTTTTAAGATTTTCCAGGGCACAAGCATTGATAGTATGTATTTCTGCTTGAAAGATCGAGGTGTACTTCCCTAATGAGTTTGCTCATATTTTGGGCTTGTGCAGAAGTTCTCTGGTCAAGAGTGAATAATTTGTGATATATGGATGTAATTTATTAGCGTGAATGGAAAGACTTATCTCTACTTGCCCCGAGGAATTTATAAACCTTGGGGTAGTACAATAAAGGCGTTGATGATGGAGGATACTAGGAAGTGGAGGTTTTTGTTTCCCAAACACTGCAGTCTTCCTTTCCTAGTTTGTTAGCTCAGTTGATCCTTCTCCCAAGAAGTACTAGGTTATGGACTATCATTGCTGCATTGCTGCTATCATATTGCCTTATTTTCGAAGGCGATATGGGTTGCTGTTTTCTCCTCCTCGTGACTTGATAAATAAGAACATCATTTAATATACTCATGTTATGTACAGGATTTCTCAGAAGCCAGTGACCGGTTTATAGTCTTATTTGGAGTTTAGCCTTTTGGTAGCAATGAGTTTGTCGGTTTTGGTAAGTGTTCTTTTCACAAGCTTGCTGTGTCTAGCAGATTTCTAATTTCTAATACTCTGGGGTAGTATGAACGAAGCCTGTTGAATGAATATAATTTATTAGCGTGAATGGGGGGGGCTAATACCCAATTACCCCGAGTAGTTTCTAATACTCTGGGGTAGTATGAACGAAGTCTGGTGTACGAATGTAATTTAGTAGCGTGAATAGAGGGGCATGCCCCCAATCACCCTGAGGAATATCGAGTACTCTAGGAATATTTGCTAACCCGACTATCATGCTTTTCTCTTCTATTTGTGAATGTGTTATTTTATCAACAACTGACGATGGGCTAAGGTAAAGAGAAAAAGCAAAGTGAAAGGTGTTTACAGTTATATCATACACCAAAACTTGGCTGGAGAAAGAGGAAGATTAATAGGTTGACATTAATAGAATGACAAGAAAAGAACAGCAAAAGAATAAATAAAAATTTACTTGTAGCCCGACCAACGTTATTAAACAAAAAAAAATGTCGACTGATTAGGGACTCGCTCTTGCCACCCTAGCGATCTTGGGTTCGAACCGCAGCATAACCAATTGAATTTTACGTGTCAATAATATAGAGACATTATTGTAAAGTAGTTTGACACCTCGTCCCCGACAACCAACTAGTGGTTGGAAGAAAAAGAAAAAAATGTTTTAAATAATTATTTAACTTTATTCGATTTATGACTTATAGTATTTAAATACTTTTATGTTTAGATTTTTGGTTTTCTTTGCTCTTTCTAGCGGATTGTTTTGGTTATTCGTGCAACGACCTTCTTGTAGCAGTCTGCAGTTTGAATATTTGCCAAGAACTAGTTTGAGATGCGGAAAGGAAGGTGGGTCGGTACTCGATAAATTACATCAAAGTCTCTAAATTTCTTCATCAAAAAATACGTACAAATAAAAAAGTAATACTAATCACGATTGGGCCTTTTCAGGCGGCCGATTCTAATGCTGTTAATGGCTGACGAAAATTGACAGCGTCGTAGAATAAATTAAAAGAGATTCGGAAGTTAAATACCATTAGCTCATCCATTATTTGGCATGATAGGCTTATTAGGACCGTTACCGGGCGTAACGGGATTCTGGCGATTTTCCTTCTGGGATTCTCAAAAGTCTACCCTGTTATTAAGAATTTGCCGACTTAATCATTAACCGTGATAAAATAGTAAAACGGTTACTATATATATAAAATATATTCTAGAAATGGTAAAACGATCGTAAATCTTCACGTTTGTTGGGGTTAACTTCACCATCTGGCATGGGAGAAAAATGAAATCATCATACAAATATATCAAATAAAAAAATAAATGGCGGCTACTCTTTCTCTTCTCTCTCTCTCTCTCTCTCTCTCTCTCTCTCTCTCTCTCTCTCTCTCCCTCTCCCTCTTTCTCTCTCTCTCTATCTATCTATCTGTCTATCTATCTATCTACCTATCTATCTATGTCACACGGTCTTTAAACTATTATTTAAACTAATGCAACTAGTTCCGTGTCGTGTAATATATCCATGGAAGAATAGTTCCATTTACATCAGGCTTTGGTCCGCATGGTCACGCTGCGCGTTCTTCTAGTATGTCGGTACAGCTTCTTTTCATCTTTTGTTGATGTTTGTAGGCTGGTGTCGCCTCTTTATATAGTTTCCTGAGGAAAATGGAATAGGGAGGGATTGTGGAACGGTGTGGATTGCGTGTTTGTATTTTTTTCCTTTTCTGTATTTATTCTTACTTCCATTTGGCCTGTTTTTAATAGTTTGCTAGTTATGGTCGAATTTTACACCACGCGTGAAATTACTTCGGTAGTACGACTTTTTTTATTTCTTTAAAATCACGCAGGTAGAGATATTATGAGTCTAATTTTCTTTAGTTTTTTTAAAATTTTTATTATTGTTTATTACTGCACTATTGTATCGTCTTTATTTTTACATACTTACTGCTACATTATCAGCAATTTCTGCACGTTAAAACGGAGCTGAATTCGCGTATTTTAGCTTAAATCTTACAAAAAATAAATCTCATCTAAATTAACAACACGATTTTTAATTTCATTTCGTAAAATAGTGAGGAATATAAAGTTAGTCCATTTGAGTTGAGCTTTGCAGCGGAACCGGTTATCGAAGATATTCCCCCGAGTGAAAATGCTATATGCTGAATATTAGCAGGCAAGCTTTTAAGATATATGGCCAACATTATTTATTTTTAAGGAACAGAGAAATTATGTATTTTATTTATTGCTTGACAAATTCTCGCGCTTACGAATTTACATTTTGTAATGTATAATTTAATAAAGAATGTTTTGACAAAACACACAAACTATAACGGTTTCTAAAGAATGCTCATGCATACAGAATCTACACTCGTAATTCCGTCTTTTAGCTTCTAGTTTATATAAATCTCGCTAGAAAATCTAAAAGAAATTCATTCCAGAAAGAAGAACACGTACAACATTGTGCTATATTCAAAAATGTGATAAGTATTCTCCTCTCAACAAAATATAATTTTTAAGTAATTTTGAAGAGTTCAACTTGAAGAGTTTGAATTTTTATAGTTGTTATTTACATTAAATTAATTTATTTTTATATTATTCAACTCTTAAGGTCAACTTAGTTTAGTTAATTTTTTAGAGTTTGGAGTTAATGTTCAAAAAATAAAATAAATTATTTTTGCTAAAACAGAGTAAAATACTAATCGCCAACCGTTGGGTACTTACACTGGGTGGCATAAAGTCAAACTGTGACAGTTAGAAATTTGTCCAACTTGTTCATGAATGTCTAGTAAAATTTTAATTGCTTGTACTGTGATCCTTCGGGGTTTTGCGGCTGACGTAGTGTCAGGGTTATAATCAGGATAGGTAAGAGGCTGATGGAACAATTTTCTTCGAATTTTTCCTGCGTCAAACATAAGCGACGTGCAGGAACGCTGTTTTCTTAGACAAATGTTTTATTCCAGTCAATCAAGTGTCAAATTTGTAAAAAATTAATTGATACATATTACAAAGCTAAACAGTGTGTCCATTTTAGATGTCCTGGCTGAATTTTTCTTAGAACAATGGTGCTATCAGAAAAACAAAAATACGCGTTTAATATTTTTAGTATAAGTTGGAGAAGAATTATACAGGATACCTCAGTCCATGTTCAACTTCAAAATTGAATTGGTTGTAAATTGGTCAAAAAATGATGAAGTTATGACAAAACGAAGCCGCCAGCCTAATTTGGACAATGTGCTGAACATTTAGTTATACGCTCGCGAAATGATGGATTTTGGGTTTTTCAAAAAATAAAATTAGAGAATCCGAACTTATCATTTTAACTTTGGGACTCTAATTATGACAGGCATCTAAAGTTCCTTGCACAGGAGGCTGGAGAAAACATCCTTCCATACATCCTATGGAATGATGAATTCATGTTCACCTCTAATGGCGTACTAAACCGATTTGACTGTACCAATATGAATATGAACGTGGGCAAAGGAGAATCCGAGAATTTTGTACTATTGTCATCTTCAGGTGGTTCACCGCATCAACGTTCGGAGTTTTCGAAAATAAATTAATTTTGGTTTATCTCTACGAAAATAATTTAAAAGTACATCAGTTTCTTTAAGGTGGCTTTACCAACGCTATTGGATGTCTTCTACCACGACAAAGCATGGTTCGCCAGCTTGATGGTACCCCGTACACAATTCTTTGCAGGTAAGATATTTCATCACAAACATTTTTCCATAACTTTTTCATTTTTTGACCATTTCTACAATTGCACCATTTTTTTCAGTAAAGGAAATCCTTTAAAATGATGTGACAGGATGTGCGGGGTTGTATTTGAGATTTTGAAGTTGAACCTGGACTGAGATACCCTATATTATTTTTCAACAAAAATAGGTAAAAATTTGAAACTAGATTAAAAAATGTTAAACATGTCGTTTTTGTAGAGTTTGTAGCGGTGGTTCGGTGAAGAGAAATAAAATCGGGGCCATCTAAAAAGGACACTCTGTATGTTTGTTTTTCAAACTGGCAGCCATACTAAGGCCAGCATTGCAACCGGAGGACACACTTTAAGAAAAACCAGCCAACGCTGGCACTCAATAATTGGACCAAGGGGCGAGGTCTCGTGGTAGGTTCTAGGAATGGAAATGGTTTTGGATAACTGGACTGTTGGATCGCATAAGTTCGTCAGTTCATTGACAAAACGAATGTTTGCTGTAGTGAGGCTAGTAAGGGACCTCGACAGTTTGCATGCACTGCATGGCTTGGCGGAACCCCACAGTTCAACTTTTTAGTGTGGTGGTCGCAGTAATTAATGGTCAAAACGGACCTAATAGTTTTCGTCATCATTACTATTAAATGTTGACTCATGATTTGTGTGAAGATTCTACGTCAGTATGATGTAAGTATCTGACCTGAGTTGGAGACGTTGACGTACAGCGGAGAGCAAGACAGTTTTTTCAATGTAAACGTACACTGGGATCATGTTTTTTTATTCAATTTTGTCCTCCACAACGCACGAAATATAAATTCGGCGTGAGGTAGGTTTCTGAAAGATTATTGAACTTAAAAAAAAGGTATGTTTTAATCAGTTGTACACACAAGGAATTTTGAAAGAAACAATTTGATTTATCAATAAATGAAAATTCTATTTTGATATAAATAAAAAAATCTTTCATGTCATTATTAATCTCCCTCCAATGCTCGCTAAGTGGAAGCTAACTGGTCACGAATAAGTCTTACGAAATCGAAACAGTTAATATTCTAAAATGCCTGAAATAATCGGCCCGGTGAAATTCCTCCGAGCTTCACTATTTTAACGGGGTGATGGAGAATTTTGGGGGCATCTTTACTTTCTTTCGTTATGTTTTAACTTGTAACTCCATACGTTTTAAAATATACCGTTTGTAGTAGACGATTAAGGTAAGAAAGATAGGTATCATAAAAATATTGCCTTTTTCAACTATAGCTGGAAATTACAATTCCGCTATGGAATGGACTTGTTGTGGGTCTCGTTCCGTTTATAAACTCGAAAATTTACTGCCAATTTACTATCGAAAGTTTCAGTAAAGTTGGTACATAGATGTGCATATTTGTCGATCTTGTAAATTATTAATAATAAGTTTCAAGTCTTGTTATATTCCCTTGAAATTTTGACGAATGGGCCGAGTGGTTAATTTTCTTTCTAAGTGGCCTTGTCTCAGATTTCCTAATACAAAATTAGAACATTAAAGGATCGTATCAATTATCAACGTGAATCGAGCACCCTGGGAAGTTATGGAAGCTTAAGAACATACCTGCAAACTATTACCTTATCCTGAAATGCTACCTTAACCATCGTTACTTTCAATTTACACCTCCGACCTGCCTACGCAACCTAACACTATCACCTTCATCTTTGTCGATGATACCGCAATCATTTCTCCTATCACAGCTTCTCGTAATCTTCAAAATCACCTGAATGCTGGCTCCGTCAATGGAGAATCAAGATCAACGAAACCAAATCAACAAACATAATATTTACCCTAAACAAGAAAAATCTCTCACCAGTATAATTCAACAACGTTCCCATCTCAATTGCGAACCATGTACGATACCTCGGACAAACGACTGACGTGGAACCCCCATCACGAAGCGCACAGACTGTAACAACGATTTGTCATGGTTAAACATCTACGCGACGATCAAAACTCTCACTGACAAACAAAAGTAAACTTTATATTGCCCTCCTGGCTTCCATTTGAACATGCTGACTTGCTAAGTTCCAACCCCAAACGAATCCAATCCTCTCGATCCAAACTCCTCAGAACGCCCCTTTCTATGTATCCAATCACGCCATCCATACCGACCTAAATGTCCCTCTTGTTACCGAGCTAGCCAAATCTCTCTACAAAACCTTCCATTCCAACCTACCCCAAACATCATCCGAACCCTTTCGTCAAAAACCTGTCATACACGCATTACCCAATAATCCCAACAGAAGACTGAAGCGTCGGACATCCCGCGACAACCTTAACACTTGACAATGGTCTCCTAGGACGAAGTTCATCGTATTGATGCACTAACGGCTACCATCACTGGACGGTTGCTGTTCAAGCTTTCATGCTACATTAATATGTTTACATGTAAATATTAGATTTTTTACTTGTTGCGTCGAAGAATGCAGTAGTAAAAAAAAGTTAAAACAATTTATCCCGGTTGTATTTTAAAAATTAAGTTTAGAATAATATTGTCACATTTATTTAATTTTAAAGTTTAATTAAATATGTACCATTTGTTCTGTGACAAAATATATATATATGATGTGGAAAAAATTGGCTTTTCATAGTAATGTTTTTAATTAAATTTAACCATTAAATTGATTTTTATTCGCTAGTTAAATTTTTCATTTAATGAGATAACTTAGATAACTTAAGGCAGAATTGTCATGCATTAAACTCTTCATTATTCTAGTTCTCATTCTCAACAAATAAAAAGGTTTTATCAGATAGGATTAAAATAGTTAGACTAAGTCTAAGGATTTATTGGAAAAACAGCTTAGGGGAGACTAGCACGAGGAAAAACACAGGTGAATAAAATTTGTTACTTAAACTTGCAATATGTAGAATTATGGAAGAAAGATATTGTGTGTATGTGGCAATGTATGCATGATGTAAAAGCGATTGACCAGCTGTTAATCAACAATGCATTTGATAGGATCGGGATGTGGTCTAAAGAATGTTCTGGTCTTGAAACTATCCCGAGCTTTCGGTATAGTCTTCCTCAGAGATAGATTCTCTGTTAGTGTTGAAAATTGTTTTTTTTCTTCTTATCAACATGTATAGATGTTTTTTCACATTACGTAATTTCTTATACTAGCCCTGTGTGTCTTAGTCCTCTTTGTTTACGTTCATTCTGCCTGTGATGATAGTTTGTAATAAGTGCCGTTTATTTACTTATTTATTGAAAACATTGTAATTAGTATAAGACGGGACAAAAAGGGTGAAAAAAATACATGTTGATAAGAAAAAACAATTTTAAACACTGACAGAGGATCTAGCTCTGAGGAAGGTGAAATAAAACACCAGGGCATTCCTTGGACCACATCCCCGATCCTAACAAGTATATTGTTGACTGTATGTATACAATATGTACATTTAACAGAAAGAACTTGGCTTTGGCAGAATTTGTCCGGTTGAAGTCTTTTATAATGAATATTTTACCTATTTCAAAAGATTCAAAAGATAATAATTTTCTGCTGTGAACTGAGAGATTAAGCTATATTTTGACCGTTACTGATCTTGGTTTGTCTATTTTTTACTGTTGTTTTATTTTTGATATCTTGATGGTCCATCCAGCTACCTCATAACTTAGGAAAACCCAAGAAGAGGCTTCGCCAATTTACCAAAATTTCGGTCCTAAAAAGAGGGTTTTAAACTTAACGCCTTCCTCGGGCTAAACCTGGTGAAAGAAGCTCGAGGAAGCTACGGACTTATAGCTCGATAATTATAATAAATATTTTTTCTGGTTGTTATATATTTCTGTTTATTTACGATTATTTTAATGATTTATTATGCTTGATATTTGAAAGTGTTCAGGTGAAATGGGCCAGATGTTTAGAAACGGTGTCATCTCCTCCAACGCAAGACCCCATATTTTGTGAGTGAGTGTTGCACTTGACCCGGGAGGTGCTACTTCACCCACCATATTCACCAGGCATGTAGGTTGCTATCAGTTACGGTCAACGAAAGTTACGCGTTAAACAAAAAGAGAGAAAAAATGCCAAGCAAGGATTTAATGAATTGCTATAAAATAACTGCATAAATATTTTTGATATAAGAGATTCTTTCGTATTAAGACTATTTAATTATAGTATGACAAATTGGCAGTTAATTGAAAGGAAAAATTCTTAATCTCGACCAGAACGATGTAAATTTCTTGCCGTTTTTATTTATTTAGCATATATAACGACCTGTATTCATTTCTTTCACGATTGGTATATCGGCGCCGTTTCGTACCTGTTTGCTCTATCAGATTAGGACTTCCAGTCACGACGTGATGGGCGTCGTTTCTTTAAATTCTACCCGCATATAAACCAAGTTTATTCTATTTACATTGTTTGTCTGATAATTACAACTTATCTTGGCACATTTTATTGCTACCTATCTATTTTCTGCATGGATTCATTTTGAAACGCGATATGCGAAATCTCGTGTCTGGCACAAATTTAAATAAACGGACATTAGTCGGAGGGCCATAGAAATTAATTTCACAATGTTTCATTTTATAGGGGGTATAACGAACAGGTACAAATGTAAACACGCTGAAAGTACATAAAATTCACAATGAAATATGAAACAGTGGTTATTTATGGTAGCGACAAATCAGCACAAAACACCCATTTAATTCTGCGACTCCCGTTGAAAGAGGTCTCAGAAAAGGTCGCCTTTGGTGGGGACCCATAAATTGAAAGTTTGCGGTACGAGGACTGAAAGAGGTAACGGACAAGTTAGGTGGCCAAAAATTCTGCAGATCGTTATCGTGGCCGACCTCGAATAAAGCACGACGCTTATCATCCTAATAAGGTCCCAATTTTCTGCCTTTAATTGGAAAATTGGAAATTAACTCGCTTTTATCACTTAGAGGATGGCTTGTCTTATTACAAAATTAAAAAATTAAAACACTGTTGTAATAAATTTTACAGTTTTTCCACAAGACCTGCTGAGAAACTAAAGTGTAAGGAAAAAGTAGAATTGAAAAGAGAGGGATGAAGAGGTTTATGGTACGAATAGGGGTACATGCAGAAATAGAAAAATAGAGTTCCCTATAAGTAAAAATCTAATGTGGTCAAATCAAGGCTCTTCGATGGACCACGAGAAAATCGTAGTGATGAAGTTGAAGGAACCGTCACTTTTCACCCTCAGTTTTACCAAAATTTCCAAATTCCATAGGCCGATGTGGTGAGAATGAACGAGGCGATTGTAGGGCAACCTTGGATGGGTTGACCCGTTTCTTTGTGTCAGCGGGTTTGGACATGGGCCAACTTCCTGGGCCAGTTCGCTGTTTACGGAATGCCTCCGCCACCCATCCTTCCTCCATTCCACGTCCCACACGACCAGGCCCACTCCTCCGTTAGGAGCCGTACGTCTCCACCAGATACATCCCCGAGGAATGGACCGGCCCGAACGGTTCTTTCTTACACGCCCAACGCCTATCATTGTTTTTTTAATCCTTTACATGTTGCTCTCATTTTTTAACAACCAAATCGGTTTTAATACTACACTAATAGGCAAAACGTTCCACCCAATTGATTATTTTTCATTTTCTCGAGAAAAGTAAATTCTTCCCTTGTCTCATTGTTTTTACCAATAAATATTTGTTTATGCTATGTTTTAAATTAGGAATATCAATTAGAGCTAAACACACTTAATCCTTCATCAAAAATAAGGATAAAGGATTTTTCAATATTTACTCTTTACGGAATATTCAATGTTTACTCAGTCTCATTTGAATTCTGAAGCAAGAAACTATTTAGTTTTCATCTTTGTTTACTCAATGTCAATTTTTGAACTTAAAAATTCAAATTGGTGCTGAGGATGTTGCGCATGGTCGTTCCGTAAGGTAAAGGTATTGCCATCGGCTTTCTCTACGAAACTCTGCAAGACGCCGTTAGACGTGTTCGAGAAACTGGGACCTACTATAGATAGCCCGGTTCTGGGCGCCATAGGGTAACAGAACCACAGGATGAACGTTTCTTGACTTTGAGAATTTTCGAAACCGGCACCTTCGGTTGTTCAAGCGATTCATCAGCTCCAGGAAGTTCGAACGTTCAAATTTCTGAACGCACTGCTCGAAGAAGATTAAATCACTATGGACTGGTGATTTTTCGCCCGTAAGAAGACCCGAACCAGAACACACAGAGTTGTACGGCTCGCATTTGCTCGAGGACACAGCCATTGGTCTTTAGACGATTGGTCTGCTGTAATTTTTACGGTTGAGTGTATATTCGCTCTACTCTCTCCAGGTGGGCGTGAAAGAAGCAAAGCCTGTAATTTTTCTTGGTGCCAACCATTTCACCGTACTCGGGGATGTTGTGGGCAGGAATTCCAATTTCCAATTTCGTCGCATACAGTCGGTAGAGGGTCTGGGACGGCCACACGCTATGTAGATAAAATTTTGGAACATCACGCGTAGCCTATCCTCGATGAAATCAGCGATAGTTGTATTTTAATGCACGATTATGGCCATCCACATGCCGCTCTCATAACGAGGTATAAATCTGGCCAGCCGTTCTCCAGACATGAACCGCATCGTACACTTATGGGATAACCTCAAAAGACGACTAATAGATTGATTTGAACCCCATCAGATTCTGATACACTCCACGATCGTGGAAGGACTCTTCGTGAAGAAGGGCTAACGTCTAGCAAAGAGACATTTTCAGATTGGCAAAAAGTATGCCGAGGCTTCTTCGAGATGTATTTAAGACAACAGGATGAAAAACGAGATATTGAAATGTTCCTTAAAAATCTGAATTTACAGAATTTACCTGTCCGTCTTTCTTTTCATTTTCCTTGCAATTTACATTTTTAATTTTTTTAGACAAAAACTCAATTATTAAACGTTAAAAAATCTGAACCTTTGATTAATATATAAAAATCAAGTTATATTACAAGCGGGTGGAATTTTTTATCTGTCATTGTATTTTAAGACTTATTGACGTATTTAAAATTACTTTAGAAGTCATTGTTCTCGTTCATTCTCATTTGTTTGATACGATTTTGAAAATCATTATTGAAAATCTCTACAACAACAAATAAGCTTTTAATTTTCGCTTTTCTTCCTAATCAGTTCTTTTTTAATTAACGGCCGAAATGGTGAATTAATTGGCGGACTGTTTTCACAGATTTTTGCCCTTTTCTCATTATGTTATCTCTTCGACCTAGTCTGTTAAAAATCCGTCCTCCCGTTGGTTATGTAGATTCGACACAGATTATTTTAATTTTTTTTTAAATTGAAAGGTTTTATGTGTTAATTGAAGATATATTATGCTAGATATCATATAATCTAGCTTCGGGTTGCTGTTAAACAACATGTATATGTTGCCTGGTCGTTACCATTCGCTTTGAACCTGGTTATGATGACCGTTTGGTTTTACGTATTCGGCTTCTCGCCATCTTCATCTTCCAACCGGTACCTGAAAACATCTTATTAAAAGCACACATCAAACCATACAACACTATAAAAATATTTAAACTTAATTTTATTCTACAAATAAAATTAATCAGAAATCGTGAGATGCAGTCCGGTGTGGTGTAGGTTTCAGAAAAATATTTTCCTTATCGTGTCAACATTTCGATCTTTATTGAGATCATCTTCAGCGATATCGAATTTTTCGAATAAAATGTTTTTCTGAAACCTAAATCACACCAGACCGCATCTCATGATTTCTGAGTAATTATCCATTAACGGTCACTAACCACCACACATTTCCACAAATAAAACCTAGCTTAAAGGAAACAATTAATAAATTACATGTTTACATACCAAAATTTAAACGTCGTACAAGCAAATTATGTTTTCAGGATCTTCTTATATATTCGTAAAGAATTTGACTCAGTCGATCATTGGCCATTGAAACTTTTTGGTTTTTCTTTCTAATCGAATTCAGGTTACTAGAGTTGCTCTTCAGTTAGTGTTCCATCAAATATTTCTTTGATGTATCACAAGGATCAATATTGGTACCAATTCTATTTCTTACATATGTAAAAATAGATTTATCTGTCAAACGTTTTTAGTTAAGCTGACGGCCATTTTGATTTTGTTCTAGCGATGATTTCAAAACTGTTAATAAAGACCCAATTGTGTATTCTTGGTTTTCGAATAAAAATAAGTAGTTTTTAACAGAAAATAATAAAACGTTTTTAATTCTTGTCTTTTTTTAAATTTTGTTAAAATATTTTGTACAATTTTTTTTTGGGGGGGGAAGCTCTGAACAATTACCTGCTGATAAGCACAACTTACTCACATAATGATAGCAGATTACATAAATTGATTTATTATTTTATTATTATTATAAGATTACATTTCTGATGGAAAAGTATTCTAACACATAGGAATCGCAAAACGCATTACACGACATATTCGCCATAGCGCCACTGAAAACCAACATGCATCATCATAAAAGCTGCCGTTCAAATCGCCAAGCGATGAAAAATACAATCGCGACCAACAAACAATAAAAAAACATAGGGCACAACCAGTAAATTCGTAAATAGTTCAAAGTGGAAAAAACAAAACCAAAACAGCTGGGATAAGCAGAACAAAATTGACCAGAAATGACAGAGGTTATCGCCTCGCAAACTTAATTTTGAAACATTTCCAAATGTGTAAACATCCAAGCCAAAGAAAAAGATAGTAAGCTATTTGTGAAAACTCTATTATTGTTTCATAAAAATGAGAAATATGCAATTCAATTGAAAATATATTGTACTTTATATGATAATCCTCTAATTTTATATTTATATAGTCATTAATACATACTCAGGATATTATAAGCCTACCATAAATCTATATGTATATGTAAAATTTCATTTTATTTATCATATATATTTCTTGAATTTTACTTTTTTGAGGATTAAAAAAAAAGGATATCTCACAACAAGAACGGTTAAGGAAACAATATATTTAAAAATCGCATCATTCTTAAATGTAAGAAAAAAAATTTAAAAAAAATAACAGTACAACGAATATCGTGTTGTTTGGCATATTTTCACTCCGATTTAAACAATGGCGAAATAAACGGTACACAAAACAAAAATCGTATTGAGAACCTAGCTCGGAGGGACGGATGCATTTTTGTAAACCGGTTACTCGGCGTCTTCCGTTTTTATTCCAGTCCAAAAGCCGTTCACCATTTGATCTCGGAAGGTATTTTTACAACACTTTCTACGTCATCGCGAACATCGCAAGATAATTCGATCGGAATTTACCATTTACACCTACTAATTGGACCGTGATTGAAAATAATTTAAAAAAAAGTAAATCTTAAGATAATAATAATAGTCTTTTTATCAAGTTAGGCACATTTTCCCTGTCAATAATTTCATCAGATGAATTATACAAAAAAACTATTTTCTATATAATTACTCTTAATATACATAAATATTATACATTTTTTAATGATGTAATCAATAAATCAAACTAATTAAATATTACTTTCTTAAAAAAGACTTGTTCCTTAGCTCGTTAAATATGTAAACCTGTTATTACATATGCACATAATATTAGCAATAATTAATTTAAAATTGTTAATATTTAATGAAATAGATCAAAAATAACGGATATTCTCTAAACGTGAACGTTATGAATGATCACCAAGATTAAACTGCCCCATGAACGTTGACCGTAAAACTTTTCAATTAATAAATTGTTCATATTATCTTATTATTAATTGTACGTTATAAAACGTTGAAAGTGTGTTTTATTTTTTGAAAAGTCACTCTTTTAAATTCCAACATCCTTCGGGTCTGGAGTTAACGGGATACGCGATTTTGGCTTATTAATCATTCTTTCATTGCCCAACTCGAAATCCATTAATTTCAAACAATATTCACTACCGAGATAAAGCAAATTATGTTAGAACAGAACGTTTGAAATATTCCATCCTTGTGTGAAATATTAGTAATTATAAACCAATTTTCAATAACATGGGTAAAACCATCTCATGACAAAAGAAACAGTTCAAGAAATTCGAAATACAATTTTTTTTTAAAGATTTACGATTTGGATTAGAGAGAAAGATTACTTGATTTAGGTTGCCTGCATTTAATTATTGACATTAAAAAAAGGCATGCAATAGAAAGAAAAATATTCTCTTTTAGATTAGTAAGAGGAAAGGAAATAATCCCGTTCCCAAATATGACAAGAAAACATATAATTACACCTTGATTTATAAACAAGCATACACTTATAGTACAAATAAAGCCCGAACTTCTCACGCAACATCATCCTCGCGCCACTAGGACTTCCAACTCTGCACACCATCTGCAATTCAAACTTTAAAATTATAAACTATGGGGGGAAATTGTTAAGATCCTAATCGGAGGTAATTAATTTTCAAAAATGAATATTTAAAAAATCTTTGATACATATATAAAATAGAATTATTTTGTTATGATAATAGTAACTGTTACCGTTGGTCGCAATGGTAAATTTCAAATTATGATTCGCTTATACATAAAAATTCTGGAGTGAAAGGAGGGTTAGATAGATAAAGAGATAGAGAGAGAGAGAGAGAGAGAGAGGGAGGAAGAGAGAAAGAGAGAGAGAGGGGGGAGGAAGAGAGAGAGA
>CM077112.1:18438593-18461409 GCA_039619505.1 Cimex hemipterus
GGCACTTCTCAACAACAAGGCAGTAATCAAATGACTACATCTTCAGGAACCAACCAACAGACAACCTCTGGATCAAATCAGATGACAACTTCATCTGGTACTTCTCAACAACAAGGTGGAAATGGAATGTCCACCTCATCAGGAGCTCAACAAACAACCTCTTCTAGCTCATCTGGAACAGCTGATTGTCCATCAGAAGGGTTTTATCCAAACCCTAAAGATTGTAACAGATTTTTCCGATGTGTGAATGTCAATGGTAAATTAAGTAGAGTAGACTTTAGCTGCGGACCTGGTACAGTGTGGGATCCAACAAATAGAGTTTGTAACCATCCTTGGGCAGTTCCCGGATGTGGTAAAACAAGTCAAGAGCTAACATACACTGAATCCCCATCTTTACCTCCAGGGCATCAGCAACAAGGCCAAGTATCTACACCCAGACCTACTTACCTGCCTCCAGATCAACAAGGACAACAAACCAGCAAACCAACTAATAACCAATCTCCTACTGGTCAACAGCTGTGTTCCAGTGAAGGATTTTTCCCAAAACAAGGCGATTGCTCTAAATTTGTTCGTTGTGTCAGTACAGGATCAAGTTTTAAAATGTACGAATTCAGCTGTGGTCCAGGAACTGTGTGGGATCCTGAAAACAATGTCTGCAATCATCCTTGGGCTGTTAAGAATTGTGGTAATATGGGTTCCAATGAAATGCCACAAGAGCAAAACCCCAATACACCTACTCAATTTCCTCCTCAATCACCATCAACGCAATATCCACCAAATCAATTTCCACCAACTCAATCCCCACAGACCCAATCTCCTCAGACTCAATCCCCACAGACCCAATCTCCTCAGACTCAATCCCCACAGACCCAATCTTCTCAGACTCAATCCCCACAAACTCAATCTCCTCAGACTCAATCTCCTCAGACTCAATCCCCATCAACCCAATCTCCTCCAACATCTGAACAATTACCAACAACAAGTCAAGTGTCACAAAAGCCAACACAACATCCCCAAGAGTCAGGTCAACCTGGAAGTCAACAACCATGTGAAAACCAAAAAACTGAAAAATTCACTTGCACTTCTCCAGGATTTTTTCCAGATCAAAAAGACTGTAAAAAGTTTTATAGATGTGTTGATTGGGACGGTGACAAAGGACAACGATTCTCATTATATGAATTTAAATGTGCCGAAGGGACAATTTTTGATCCAGCATTAAACGTGTGTAACTATGAGGATAGTGTTCAACCTCCAAGAGTTTGCAAAACTGATTCTTGTTCCACTTCCACTAAAAAACCAGAAAGTCAAGGTACAGAAAGCACTACACCACAATCTGTATCTACAAATGAAATGACCACACCAGTGAGTGAAAGTTCTCACAGTCAAACAACACAAGGGGAAATGGAATCAACATCGCACACAGTTACTCCAACAACTCAGCCAGATGCCCAAACAACTCAGACTGGTAGCCAGACTACTACAACCGACAGCCAGACTACTCAAACTGGTAGCCAGACTAATCCAGCTGGTAGTCAGACTACTACAACAGACAGCCAGACTACTACAACTGACAGCCAGACTACTACAACTGATGGCGAAACTAATCCAACTGATAGCCAGACTACTCCAACTGATAGTCAGACTACTCCAACTGGTAGCCAGACTACCACAACCGACAGCCAGACCTCTCAGACTGGTAGCCAGACTACTCCAACTGACAGTCAGACTACTCCCACTGGTAGCCAGACTACCACAACAGATAATCAGACTACTCCAACTGACAGTCAGACTACTCCCACTGGTAGCCAGACTACCACAACCGATAGCCAGACCTCTCAGACTGGTAGCCAGACTACTACAACAGATAATCAGACTACTCCAACTGACAGTCAGACTACTCCCACTGGTAGCCAGACTACCACAACCGATAGCCAGACCTCTCAAACTGGTAGCCAAACTACTCAAACTGGAAGCCAGACTACTACAACTGATAGTCAGACAACAATGACTCAGACAACTACAGGGCTTACTAATACTCAACCTGGATCAACCCAGCCATCCACTGAAACAAATCCTGACACTTCCACAGAAGTAAGCATGACTAGTACTGTGCCAATGGAAGGCACTCAAGGAACCACGATGCCAATGCCATCCAAGCCTAGTCGAGCGTGCCAAGAATTAGAAAATGACCAATATAGCTTAGTTTGCCCAACTGGATTCAAACGACATCCAAAAAGTTGTAACCAGTTCTACCAGTGTACAATGACACAGAACAATGCTCAACTTCTAGTCCTTTCCTGCCCTAATGGAACTGTTTACGATGAAACAGAAGTCAAATGCGTTCAACCAAGTAAGTTATTTTCTAAATTACTTAAATAATTTATATCAACACTGAAAACGATACCTTTTTGTGTTCCTTTAATTAATAACAGCTGTATTGGACAAGGCCCTTATTAGTTTTTAATCCAGAATTTTTTAGATTCATTACATTAATGAACAGCATAGATGCTGATAAATTTTCTATTTAGTTCAAAAATTCAAAGCTTAAATTGATTTTATTATTATTATTATTATTATTATTATTATTAACAGAAGTTGCCTTTTATTTTTTAAGGTCAAGGTGAAAAATGTAATGTAGAAGCAGTGCCATCAAGCAGGCAAAGAAGATATATCGATGGGTTGCCTCCTCCGGTAAGTGTACACAAAACACGTGCTACTTTCAACTTTACGAATCTTTCCAAAATATTGCAATTGTTCGCTAACGTTGAAAAAATTATAACAAGTAATTAGACAGTGTCATATTTCTGATTTAGTCCTTCTTGTAAAATTGCGCAAAGATAAATAAAAGAAGGAAGAATTTGACTATATTCCTCATCATAGTTTTCTTCAAAGAAGAACATTTCGCCATTTTGCATTAAAACAACTGTTTCATTTTTAGGTCCAGGTTCGCTCAACAAGAACGCTTTGTCCAGCCCAAGGTTCTTTCCCATTTGACAGTGACTGCCAAAGATTTTACAAGTGTTCTTATGATCGCAGAGGAAGAATGCAAGGTCTTTATTTGATTATTAATTACAAAAATACCACATAATTTTGTTTACTTAAAAATATATATATTATTTTTATAGGCCAGCTATATGAGTGCCCAGAGGGCTATCACTACTGGGATGTTTCCAGAAGGTGTGAAAAAATTCATAGAATTCCAAAATGTCATAGAGGAAATGGTGATAAAGAGAGTCTGAATACAGCTCCTATCGAAGATAGGGAGATTGGCCGATGATGTACCTGAACTAAAAAGCTTGACAATACCTGTAGATATTACTAAACCTTTATTAATATGAGGTTTAATTAAAAATGGGGTTTTTTTACTACATAAACCGTTCAACGCCCTGTAAATATAATAATGTATTGTTGAATATTTTATGTATGTAATAATGGTGGTGGAGAAAAGTGATCTATGGCTATTGTCAACGCTTTCTGTGAGAAAACTTTAACTGTTAGTACTGCGCTAGAAATTATTTATTTTTCTCTAAATTTAAAAATAGTTAAAATAAGTGATCTTAACACTATTTATCAAGACGATATAAAATTGATTAATTTAAACAAAAATCAAAGTTTATATATAAATGTACGTGCCTATAAAGAGAAATGTATTAATGTTAATAAATTATTGCTCAAAAATATCAGTTTTAATTTAAATGACCTCATTGCACTCATTTTCTCATGTAAATAAAATTTTTGATTCTATTATATTAAATTCAAAAATTAAAATGTCAGCTTGGTGAAGTCAGAAAAACTCTAATTTTGTTTAGGTGTCACATGTATAAATAGATTAAGTTCATTTAAAACAATCATGGCTATACTGATTGATTCAATCATTTCTCATGGTCCACCGGCAATTTCAAATTTGTCATATACATAAATTACTGACAGGCCTCAAGAATAACCTCCCGGAGGTGTTGGCAGTCACAGGGTCATACCTCAGTCATCTATTCAAGTGCCAAGGCTGGGCCCTTTCAACAGCTAGGTCATTTCAGCTCCCAATGTAATCATTTCCTAAAAACCAAACCCATTTACACGCTCGCTCATAAATGCATTATTTCATATTTACATAACACTCACTAAGTTGGGCTTGATAGTCCTCCATCACCCTATACACATACTATTATAACTAACCTAATTAAAGGTTGATGTATTACTTAATCTGCTATCAACCCTTCACACTATATTTTCACGCTAATAAATACAATCACTTTCAACATATCCAAAGAATACAAAACCATCAGTATTATATACAATAAAGCAATCCTGTTTTCTTTGAGAATGGCAACAAGGGACCAAGGCTGCCGTGCTCAAGCAGAACTCTCATATCTGATGGCATCCCTGAGCGCTCTATATACCAAGTGTCCCTTCTATTTGGTGGGACATATCGAGCAACTGCAATGCCAGAATCAATTAAGAAGTTAAGAATAATTGGTAGTGCGCTAGAGGCTCAACGGGATGACATGGGTGATCACTTAGCCAGTGTCGGGTGGTGGTGTGGTCATTTGCCTGGCCCTTTCGTCCCAAAATGAGCATCTTGGAGAACGATTGACAGCACAAGCAGATCCTCAAAAACAGTTTTAAAAAATGTTTGTTCACAGTGGAGCAGGGAATGTTTCTGGTTTTAGTAGCCCTTATCTTGTTTCTTTCAGATGAGTTACCTAGAGTAAATATAAGTCTGTAAAAGACAATGATAACCATAGTTGATTTTTTGGTCTACTAGCAGTAAGAATAGTATCTCTTCAGTTTTGTCACCTTCAAGGCAAACAACAAACTGAGAAAATGCATAAATACATATACACATAACGTGTTGTAGGAACGTTTAATGAGACATTTAATATGACGGTAGTACTAGTTTTACTTAACATCTGTTTAAATGTAGTTTAATTTTCAAACAAATGTAGCATTTTATTTATTTAACAAAAAAAAAAAAAAAAAAAAAAAAAATGAAAATCCCATTTCACGAACAATTTGGAACTTTTTTCCGGGTAAGTACCATTGTCACACTAAAAAATTTTCCAACAGACAAAAAAACTTTTTTTGTAGTCACAAAAAGGAAAATTTATGCAATTTTTTTTTTAATTTTAAACAACAAATAACTCAAAAAGAGTTTGTGCAGAAAACTGAAAATACAATTGCAATTATCTTGATATTAAAAAATTAAAAAATGGTGGGTATCATGTAAACAAAATATTGAGAAAAATAAACAGATGTTTATTGTCACTATAATCCACAGGAAAAATGTAAGAAATGAATAACAGCACGTTCAAGCAAATAAAAATAAAATAACTTTATTATTTATGAAAATGCACACATGAATTTACATTAGCGATATAATTTTTCCTGTAATTTTCATACGAGTCCTAAATACAGTCGAAATTAAATCTCAGTGTCTCATCAAAAGCCATGCATACCTTAGGAGTTGTGGACGCCGGACTAACTACTGTACCCCATCAAGACCTTGCACACTGAATGTGGGCATCAGGATGGCGTTTCCGTTTCTTCGGAATCCATCTTAAGTACCGATCTATAATCTATCCTTCCTTCAAGCCATAAATACGCTTGACACTCGATTGATCACCCTTCATCACTAATCACAACTGGACTGCTACGACGCACACACTTATGAGTGTATTTCTTTCGCTGTATTCTTCACGACAGCTCAAAGGCAGTCGAAGACCACAATCGTGACAAGCTTCTCCCAATGGCATTCATTTCAGCTCTCACGAAAGGCAGTTCTTCCTGCCCGGAAGACCACTTTTTTGTCACAATTGCAAAACCAAACTTATATTAGAACCACCTATGACTATCTTGGCCTCTTAGTTGCTATACATAAGCCATATACAGCTCTTTACAATTTCATGGCGGATAATTTTATTCTTCACTTTTTCTTTGAAATAGAAGCTTTTTTTTAAACTTGAGATCGTAATTATTAAATAACACATTAAATTTTCTTCTCTTTGTCAAGCCTGAAAACTTTAATTCAAGCCGTTTTTCCCCCCATGCCATTTATACATTTTATCAAGACAGGGAGGTCCACAACGCAGTGTCATATTGATTTATAAAAGCAAAATTATATTTAACAAAATATTAATAATTTTTTCTATTTATTAAAAAATGCATTCACTAAAATATGCTTTAATTGATGTCACCTGATTGTTCGATTCAATTGTTTGTTTTTTTTAAATCCTAAATAGTGTAAATATTTATCGGCTTTGTATTATATTATTAGTTGTCACACTCTCCAGGAAATATACATTTGATTTCTTATGTGAAATATTTGTATTTTTTCTTTTTACAGACTTACAATAAAGATTTGTGCACGATTTGTTCTCCTTGCTTATTTGGCTCAATTGAATATGTGCTTACTTTAAGTATTGTTGGCATGGTGAGTTGAATATGGTAATTTTAATGTAGTTAATTTTTTTCTTCTGCACTTACAATTACATAGAGTTCCGTTTATATTGAATACACTGCGGTTCTGGTGGTTGTCGGCTCAGCTGCTGCCGCCTTGTCGGTAGGGAGGTCAGGCTTCAAGAGTACATTTAGCTCCAGGGTTCTTGTCGATTTGGACTTTCCCATGATTGTCTTGAGACAAATTCTTTTTATTTACACCTCCAAAAGAACTACATAATGGAAAAATCAAATAATGTTAAAGGAAATCAATTGGGAAGTCTGCCCTCCCTCCTCGCTCGTTGGTTTCAGCCACGGTTGGTTCAGGGTCGGTGAGCCCTGGATGCCTAGCCACTGTTCTCCCCTTGCCATGTGTCTATTTCCATAGCTAATGTCAAAGGACAAACTTTTTTTAAAAATTAATTAAATAAAAAACAATGACATGTTTTTAATAAGAAGAATATTTTATTTAATATTAATATTTAAAATCATTGATGGTTATGATGTTCGAGAGCCTACTAAAAAGTGAATTATAAATTATCATTATATTTTCAGTTTTTTAATTACAGCTTACCACACTATGGGATTGTATATGTTTGACTAATTGTGGTCAAATTTATTCACACTTGAAACCAATTGAACCTAATTGTAAGTCAACTATCTTGAATCTGTATCAGAATATAAATATGATATTTGATTTCAGTCTGTCCAGTTATAAAAAAATATTTTCGATTTTTAACATGTGGACTTTACTTGGCGATATATTCATCGCTCGCGATTGGGATAAAAATCGTTGGTACCTGATAAACTTTAATAAGTTTTAGTTAATTGATTTTTTTTTTTTTTTTTAATAATTTCAGGAACATCCAGTTCTCCTTTTGCCATACATCCTCCTACAAATGGTGAATGTAACGCTTTTAACATTGGTCGCATTTTTGTCCATTCCGAAATCGACTAAACTCGCAAGGAATACCCTCATTTATTGCGGTAAGTTTTTACATCTAATTAAAATGTTGAAATTTCAAAACCGTAATTTCCCATTATAATTACTGAAAAATGGTGAATCAGAGTCAAAAATGGTATAAAATTCTTAGTTTAAAAAAAAATCAATTTTGCATTTCTAGTATAATGAATAATTATATTTTATTGCATGAATTAATTTTTTAGGGTTTTCCGCTTTCAATTTTCTCCAGTGTTTTTGCAGCTTTCGTCACATGCTTCAGTCAGTGGATTTTTAAATACAAACTTGATTACCATTTTCTTTACGACGACTAGTAGGTAAATGTAGGTTTATAGCAAATTTAAGCCAAAAGGATTTGAAGATAATCACAACTAGTATATTTTATCATGCTGATCTCATTTCACATTGAAATGAAATTGTAGCGATACAAAATAAAAAGATATATAAAGAAAGGAACAGAAACTGCCTGACTAGAGTTCACGTCATTATGTCGCTCCGGCCTTTAGTTTGTACTGTAAAAAATTCGACAATGCCGCAGAGCAAACAGCAGAAAGGTGCGTTTGGCAGTTCACTTGCCTGAAAATTTAAAAAAAAAATCAATTAAACAATTTTCAATTAATGCTATCATAAAATTATTATTATACAAGTGTTTTTGTTTTTCTCTCATGGCGAAGCAACCTCTGGATGTTTGCAAAGAAAGAATCATTCGAAGCGTGCTGTCTGTCAGAAATTCTCGGTACTGATTCAGTCCACATACAGCCACTACAAAAAAATTTTCTAGTGATAGTTCATCTTGATTAACAATTTTAAATATTTAAGTAGCAATATTAAAATTATTAATAATTGTTTTTATGTTTGTCTACAGTTGAATTATGCATACTTCTAACATTTTATGTGTTTTGCAGTAAATTTTTGCTCTATTCAAAGTAGAAAAATCAACATTAAAATAACAATTGTAATTTTTAAGAAGTTAATATTTTTTTTAATACCCTGTTCAACAAACAAATCTTGAAGTTTGAGGGGGAAACCATTTTTCATTATTTGTCTGTTTTCCATCAAAATCCTTTCACATAAACTGTGAACTATTTCTCTTGAACTCTCAATTTCTTTTTCATCCAACTGAAAAATATGAATAATTTTAGAATTGAAAATACACAGGAGAGTAATAATAAATGATAATACATTGTATATAAAACACAAAAACTACTGGCTATAAAAAAAAAAAAAAAAAAAAAAAAAATACAACATTTCACCACCATGAAATCAATCGTAAAGTTTCTCTCTACATAAAAGAAATATAAAGTTTTACGAATAAATTAAAAATACCTTATATGCTTACGTAAGACTTGAGGGTAAAGTAGATTGCTTGATGAATGAGAGTGTAGCCTTTAGCATTTGGATCTTTTTCTATAGTTTCACATTCAGTCTTAAATTCACCATCTATCAGCATTCCAAGGAGACACATGTCAGAGTCGCTACGAGACGGAGAGCCGTATTCTAAGTACTCGTTCACAGAATAGTCTATGGCAGACGTTTTTAACAAGTGGTTTTCAGTATCTCTCCCTTCAGATAGTTTGTCCATGAAAAATGAAGCTGGAAAAAAAACAAAGTTTTGGAAGCTTACGATAATTTTCGAATAAACAGTTTGTTTAAAGCATAATTTATTTTACAATCAACTGGTATTTTTAATTCAATAATTTTAACCTGGGTAGTTCGACTTTTTAATGTTTTATTGAACCGAAATGCATCTGACAGGCCAATCCGCAGTTAATACATCAAGGAGAATAAAGTAAATTCAGTTCAGAAATGATCTATGCTCTCGACAAAATTAAGAAATGTTTATATATGGCAAAACAATGGAGTGCAATTCACTGAAAACCAAGGTTAAATATTTTGATTATGTCATGAGTGGGATTCGAACCCACGACCTTTGGCTCGATACGACGCTACTCCACCATTTGAGCTTTCTTGACTTCGATCCCTTCGGGCATTAACTTCCGACCTTTTGAATGATCGCACTTTTTTATCTCAACTTAAAACCTTAATTAATTGGCCAAGCGGACCACGAAAAATAGTGAATTTTGATTATGTTGTAGCAACTCTATGCCTGGCTATATTGAGTCATAGAAGAAACAGAACATGTTTTAAGTAAGCTTTTCAGGCAAATGCATCCTTCTTAACACAATCAAATCTGATAAAATTCCTCAGAACAGTTAAGGCATAAAAAATACCTATATCAGATACATAAATTTATTAAATGTAGCTACGTAGGTATCGAGACATGAATGTAAATTTTCTCTTATGAGCACACTTTAGTCAACTTGATTTCTTACCATAATCTCATAACCATATGACTGAAAATATGTATAAAAATAAGCATAGATAAATATGTCAATTCTATACAACGTATGCATAGAACGTAAAGAAATATTTCCTTTTTACTTTGCACAAAACTGTATTTTTCAGGTTACTTATGAAGAAAAAAATTAAATTTATCGGTAACTTTAGACTGTCATAGTCCACAAATATATTTTAAATATTTTTTTAAATGCAATAATATTATATTATGTATAAATGTAAATGTAGGAGAGGGTTCCTATAAAACAATGAAAAGTATGCTAAGTGAAGTATGAGATATAGTTTTTTTTTCTTTCCATCTTCTTCTTCTTCTTCTTCTTCTCCCCTCCATAGATCTTAAGGCTTACGCATATCTCTATGGCTTTTGGATAATCATCCACCAAACCCTGAAATTCTGAAATTGGAACCCTTGCAGACCTTCCTAGAATTTAACTGGTTTAACCTGACATTGAAGAGTTTTTATATTTTAAATAAAATCCTATTAAATCAAATGACTTTTTCGTTACATCAACATGGGTAATTTTTTATATTTTTATTATGTTTTTACGAGGGTTCGCAACAGTAGAGGGTGCCGGTGTTTTTGAAAAAAGTATGTCGGGTTCGAATGCAGGGCGGCTGGATTCGAACCCGGAACCTTCACCTTACAGTGATGAGCGCCGTGGCAACATTTAAATCGTTGCGGCCACTGTATTATTAAACCAACGTTTAAACTCAACTATTTAATCATAATTGTTTGGAAGAACATTTTCAGTAAGTTAATAAATAATTTTTATTGAAATTTTTGGATAAATACGAGAAAAAGCGACTTCATAAAGTCCAAGGAATGTCGAGCACCATGAAGAAATTACAGGTCGATCCTAACGGGCTCTTTGGATTTGTAAGTGTAAGTAGCGTACATACTTTCCATGGTGAGATAATTTATTAACTCAAAAGTGTACAAAGGTGCGAATATATTATTTATTCACGTAGGGTGGAAAAACTCTGGCAGAGGGAATGTATTTTTGAGCTTGCCTAGGGTGTTGTAATGGTCGCACGTGGTGGGTGTGGTCCACGATTGCACAACCTTCGTACATTTCAAAGGGAATATAGAAAATGTCCATTTGGCGAAAAAGACAATTTGAAGAAAGGCCGTTTTATCTTTTTGTATCCTGTTTTACAATCAATTACTTTTTACAATTCCGGCGTTATAGACCTGTAGGCCATGAGGAAAACAGGGACGAGCAGTAAAAGCGGGATTGATTATCTCTAACCAAAAGCTGGCTTCATAAACTGAGGAAATCTCGGCTTCTACAAAAACACAAAAAGAAGCAAAAACTTATATGTAAATTACAAAGCCGTTACAACATTTACATATTAACTTTTTTAATATGCTCATTTAATGTTTAAAAAAGTTTAAGCAAAATGGAAAATTGTTTTTGCATTTTTTGTCGTCTAAAGTGCTTTTTATATTCAAAAAGTGCCTAAATAAAAAAAAAATCCATAATCGCCAATTACGTCTAGGAAGGTTCTGTGCTTTTTAAAGTTTTAAGTTATTTTAACTTCCAGCTAAAAGATTTCCTGATTTACTTGCAAGGACTTTAATCAAACTTCTTTCGTGTGAATTTTTCTCCCTCCTCTTTGAACATGCCAAAAAAGGATTTTATTCCGTTACTAAATTTAAAACTATAAGGTTTTAAAAAAATTCTGGTCAAGACGGAGATTGGTTTTGTCCCTCGCCAGGGTCATTAGGGCGGCTTAGGCACTATTTTTGTTATGTACCAGCGACAAAAATGCACGCCCAGAATAAACGTTTTTCCTTATATGAATAACTTTTGTCCAAATTGGCAAACTCACCATTTCCGATGTTCAGTCGAACTAATAAGGGCCGAAATGTTCTTCCTCTCTACCAGAAGAGCTTGAATACAAAAATAAACATTTTTCCTTACGGAGAAGTTAATAATAATGGGGCTGGGGTTTTCTAATTTTAATTCTGTCAAATAAGATACACTCGCTACAGTTTAAATTGGGAAATGTATTCCCATCTGCCAATAAAAACAAACTGGGTGATCTCATTTCTTTCTAAACAAAAGTGCCTACCTGCCCGCTGATTTCTTTCTCTAATTTTCTACTAAATTAAAGGTTATTTTAAACACGGCGTGTTTTTACTTATCTTTCTTTCATGCGTGTTTTCCAGCCCGCAGCCATTTGAGCTTCACGATCTGCTACTGACTCACAAATTTTATATGAAAAATTAAGAACGTAATTTAAAATGCTAGCTTCTCGTTTTTACCACAGGTCGTCAACTACAGAATACACCCAAAATATACAAACACATAATACACAACGACAAAGTCTGAACACATTCAATCCTTCCGAGTCCTCGATTTTCCTTGAAGTGGTGTTAACCTTACTTTCACGCTAATAAATTACATTCGTTCCAATAAATTAACATAAAAACAAAAACAATATAAAAACTACATGACATGGTAGTACCCATTAAAAATTTGCTAATTATTAATAATAAATTATTGCGCTTTTAAACAGTCCTGGTTGAGCTGAAATAATTACCGTAGAATAAATCGGAATACCGTGCAAAGAACAGAAACTGTATTGACAAGGGAAGGATTTTTATGATACAAACGTCGGGGAAAAATCATAAATTGACTGTTATTTTTAAACAATTTGAAGATATTCTGAATGATAATTCCCGTGATTGGTTCTGATCGGACGGAAATAATTAACGGTTGGCGAATTCGTAGCCGATGGATTGTCGATCAGAATTGTCGAAAAAATTGGCATTCTATCATTAATCAAATTAGCCTTCGATTTCGAGTGAACGAACAAAAACTCAACCTACATGAGATTTTGTAAACGGATGAGAGGAAATCGTTAACAATGATTGAAGAAAATGGGACATCGACTCCTATTTATGACCAATATAAATTTGTACGAAACATTAGCTGTTATTAAATTGAAATAATTACAAATTGACAAATAGGTTACTCGGCATAAAACGTTGGATAAATAATTTAGGGTTGTTAGAATGTCTCACACCACTTCTTTAATACAGTTTTTTGGATGTTGCAACCGGTTTCGCATTATTACATTTTAACCATCATCAGAGAGCTACAACGAGCAATTAACATAATTATTTGTTCATGTTTATTGTGTAAATATACCATTTAACATAAATATAAGTTCATGTTTATTGTGTAAATATATCATTTAACATAATTATATATTCATGTTTATGTATTATATATATTGATAAAAATATAATGATGACGCTCATAAATTAATAAAGCTATTATACCCGTTACAACATCGAAAAATCTACATCAAAAAGTAAGAGGTGTGACAGATGTTAAATTGTCTACCATACAGGCATAACGTCCCTATAACATTGTGATCAATACGGTTAAACAGACAAACCCGTCATCATCAGTAAGACGGATTCATCTAATTTTATCCACCGCAACACAAACTCGTCGTCAAATCTCGAATGCAACAGAGATAAAGCAGACAGAGAAATATATTTAAAAATGACTAAATAACTGTCATGAGCTCACCCGCTTGTAGATCAATTGACCAAGAGTTGTTTTTTTTGCACCTAAGGAAGTATACAATTGCAAAAAAAAGTTAAGGATATTTAATAGTTGAATATGATGGAAAATGATTGAGGATCTTTTCAAATGATCTGTACACACAATGAAGAGCACTCGTAGAGGGTTCCACTAAACCGTAGCTGGCCCAATAAATTCCATGGCTGTATCACTGCCAAATGAGTTTTCGTTTCTTTTTTTGTTGTAATTTATCCGACACCGGTTGATGAAAGCGAAATAATACTAAAAATACTCGCACTTACTTAAAACCCACAATCTGTTGTCTCAACTTAATCCATTTACAGTCTACGCGCTATCATCGCAATTTTATTCTGTAATGATTCGACGACGAAAAAACGGAATCGCAAGGGGCAGTAATGCTTATAAAATTAAAAACATCAAATGAACCTTCAAGATTTTTCATCTTGAGCATAACCTTTAAGTTATCCAAAATAAATGGATAGAATGGGACCACAGCTTCCAAAAGCACTATCTCAATGAACCTTAGCCTAAGATCCATTCTGTATGGATAATCAGTTGATTCCACCCCACTAACTTTGACGACTATGATTCACGCTTGGATCTTGTAGCAAAGCGTCTCCACGACTTCACGGTCCATGTCATCTGATTGTCACAAACCAAACCGACACTCATCTGTGACCCCCATCAAGTGCCCAAGCTTGCAAATAGTAGTAGTAGAAAACTTGGAGCTGGACGTCTAGAAACTTCTGATGACTCTTTTCGTGCTCATCCTTACATTACGAACCGTTTGGAGACTATCAAGTCGAATAACTGTCCCATAGTAAGAGCAATATTATCGTCCCTAGCCGTCGTACATCGCGGGCGACCACTACCTTTTTTTCGATCAAGACATCCGGTTTCCCTAAACTGCTTGACCTTCGCGAATGCTAGAGCGCGGCATATCGATGACCTGGGCTAGGTTATATACATCCGCCTTTGACCAAAGCATCTCCTCAGGCACACTTCTCTACTTAAAACCATGCTCTTAAGAAAATATGTTTTACTCAAATTTATTGTCAAAGAAAACAATTTAAAAACTCACTCGATAAGTTCGCTCTGGAAAGGATGAAATGAAAACGATTTTCGTTATTTTTTAAAATGAAGGGTCTAAAAGGATTAGTAGCACTCTATAAAAGTAAACAACAAGTTATTAATGTTTTGTTTACGTTTTAAGCCAACTATTAATACATAAGTGTCCGGTTTTTTTGCCTCTGCGTGTATTAAATGTACCGTTTAGTTCTAATTAGAAAATATTCTGGTTAGAAAATTGTACGTTCCATTCGAATTTTTGTGAAATTGTTTGAATTTAGTAAAACACTTTAAGTTTTGTATATTTTTATTTACCATATTTCGTGACAGACCAGTCGAATGGGTGTTTTTCCAAAAGTTTATCACACAATTCCAAGAGTGACAAGATTTGGCTTTTAATATCTTCGTCATCGTACGTTTTTAAACCACCAATTTCACCTGGAACAAAGATCGAAATATACTTATTGAACGTGTTTATTCAATCCAATTTTTTGAGATAAAAAAGTCAGTGTCACGAGCGGGATTCGAACCCACGATCTTCGGCTAAATACGCCGCTACTCGGCCACTTGAGCTATCCTACTTCGGGCATCAACATCCCATCTCCACCCCCTTTGAATTTTCCCTCCTTTTTGCCATTTTTCAAGTTCATTGGGATGCTGGTGTCCGAGTAGATGGAAGTCACGATATCGATAGGTAGAGTATCAAGCCGAAGGTCGTGGGTTCGAATCCCGCTCGTGACACTGACTTTTTTTTATCTCAACCTTACTTAAAGATTAAAATTAATATTTATTATAGAAGCGTCTATCGATATAACTATTTAGTATTTTAGTCTAGTTCTATGATAAAATCTATAAACCTATCCTCGATGCAAATTGCGTTTTCTTTATTCACTGATAGGAAAAAATAAAGCTCAATTTGAAAAAAAAAAAAAAATTAGGTTTTCAATTTTTTACTCTTAAGGGTTAAGCGACTAGAAATGCCAAATAATCATTATCAAGAAATTACCACCTGGTAAATAAATTAAGGTTCAAACGAGGCCAAACGCCCGACGCGTTTTTTAAGCCTGGGTTAAGAATCGCGGCCAATGCCTTAGATTTAGTTCATTAGAGTAAATTAATCGGCGTTGTCTCTTCACAAAGGAAAGTTAGAAAATAATTAAGAGGCTTAATCTTCATTTGCAACGACGCGCATTTATCGGTCAGCATTTTTGTTTCTTCTGTTTGTCTTTCGCATCGTTTTAATGTTCAATTATTGTTGCAATTTGAAAACAAGACAAATTTTTAGGGCCGGTTTGTTCAACTTTATATAGTATTTGTTTATCCAGATTTTAAGTGTTGTACAAATTGCCAACTATTTTTTCTTAAATGGTACGTTTGAAAAATAGTTTAAGCTGATCTTTTTATAACTTTCATTTCTGTCTTCTGACTCATTATAAACACAATTTTTCCTTTTGAAACTGTTAATTTTGAATTATGAAAAAACGCTTCAAGAAAATGTGTACAATTATTAAAATGATATTTTCAATCCAATCGCTTATAAATTTTAAAGATTTGTACAGTTGAACTCATATCGATTACCATGTCAGTATTAAAATTAGGTTTTAGGTAATAACAAGTAATTAAATATACCGCCCTCATCAATGAAAGCATGGTAAGGAAAAAAGTTTGATTTTTCGATATGGCTGCGTAGGCGTAGTTCGGATTGAATTCCAAGAACGTTGTTGGACCATGTTGGCAGGGGTTCCACCTTTGTTTCCCTAATTAGTATGGACGTAGGTGATGGTGCCAAACTGAGTCCAGACATCTGTGAATGAACAATGCTTAAACACTTCCATTCTTCGCCTGTTTTCGGACTGTCCGGGGCTATCGGGAAGGAGGTGGCTCGTTAAAGGAAGGATTGCGAACATGGGCGTTCCAGGGCGAAAAGACGCCGAAATAATAACAAGTATTGTTGGCAATATTTTCGCATACTTGTCAACACTGCTGAATACACTTCTTCGATTTGGAGCAATCCGATACTTCTTTGAGGATCTTGAATTGTTAAGATGGTCGCTTGGATGAAATATTCCCAAATGGGGAAAATGAGTTGTCCGGTCCCTACTATTTAGACCACATGCCCAGGCTAATCAAAAAGTCTGTTTTTGTTTTTTCCTACGATTATGGCAGTATGATTATTTCCAAAGCATAGTACAGGCATGAGTCACAATTCGTCTGGCGGAGTACATTGTTCAGAGAAAATATAAAAAAATAATGAAGAAATAATAATAAAGATACAAGGATTAAAGTCAGGTTATAACATTATTCGCTTATATGCTAGCACAAGTTAAAAAAAGTTAAATATAATATTTTTTCAAATAATTAATCTTTTTGTAAGGTATTGGTTGAGCCTACATACCCCACTGTTCTACCACTTGAGCTATTGTAACTTCGATCAACTCGGACACTAACTTCCATCTCAACCCCACCTTTCCATTTTTTTTTAATGACAAAAAGGAGGGAAAATTAAAAAGGTTTGGTTGAGATGGGAGTTAGTGTCCGAGAGGAATTCTTGTCTGTCGTGTTAAGAATCCAATCTTAACTTGTGACTCAACACGATAGACAAGAGTGAGACATCTACCCGGAAAAAAACCATTTCAAGCACTGAAGATGATCTCAATAAAGATCGAAACGTTGGCACCATAAAGAAAATGTTATTCTAAAACCTACGACACAACAGGCAGCATCTCAATACTTTCAAATAACCATCAAATACCGATCACTAAACACCACACAAATCATTATAAATCTATGTGTGAATGTATTAAAAATTACTCTTAATTAAATAAAGTCCTGAGGAAGGCGTCAAATACAGCCAAAATCTCAAAAAACAAGTTTGGGTTTTTTTACCTTCATGACTTCATCCCTGATCTCCCAGCTTTATTATTTATCATTGAAAGCGATGGAGGACCCATAGATTAGCATTACTAAAAGGAAAAATTAGGATCATATAATCAATCAGTTGACGATTTCACCCAATTAGATAGTATATAATAATTTACCGATATCTTGTGAGACAGAAACGAACGTGGATGAAGTGATGAAATTTTTTCATTTTTCTCCTAGGTGATATTTATTAAATTGACTATTTTTCATGGTTAGCTTGACCAATTAATTGGATGGAAATATACATTTTTATTGTGAAACGACACAAGTGGAAATGGCTAAAATCTCAGCCAATGTTTTCTATTGAAATGTCTGCTTTTTAGTGACCGGTTGTTTAATAATTTGTTGTAATTCTGAGAAGTATGAAATAATTTAAAGTTTATATTTACATCTGTATTGTATTTTTCAAATGAACGTATGTCTTGAAATTCAGTCAAGCTTCGAAGATGTACCCAATAAAGGACAAAACGTCGGCAAAAAAAAAAAAAAAAAAAAAAAAAAAAAAAAAAAAAAAAAAAAAAAACTGAAAAAAGCGTTTTTCTAAACCGCTTCATTCTTGACCTCACGGATCCAACAGATTGTTCACTATTAAAATGACTCGATAGATGGGGTAGAACACTTATGGATAACAGGATAAAGAGAAAAGATATCAAAAATTTTTCCGACAGTCAGGCCAGTATGAAATCATTACAAAAAAGAACTATCAACATCTAGACTGGTAGAGGAAACTGTTGAACTCATCAATAGGATCATTACCAGGTATGAGAATAGGGTAACCCTCATATGGATACCAGCTCATAAGGGACACTATGGCAATAAAGAGGCGGACAGCCTGGCCAAGGAAGGTTCAAATACTGTGTTTGTCAGTCCACAACCAGTATTACCCCACTCTTTAAGCACAGCGAAAGAGAGTATAAGCTGCTGGGGTATGAAATAACTCCTCAAAGAATGGAATACGTCCTCGGGATGCAGGCAATCGAAGGAGTTTCTGAAGGAAATCAAACTTAAGGAAGTGAAATGGTTACTCTCCAACTCTAGGAGGGGAATTAGGAGGCTGATATCCTTGCCCCTTGAGAAGACACCTCTTCATAATGGGTACCCTACCATACCCCTTCTGCCGCTTCTGCGAAACAAAAGAAGAAACGGCTCGACACTACCTAGCTGAATGCGATAGGTATGCCAGGAAAAAATTGACACTTTCGAAGGAGAGGACATAACCAAAACCCTCCCCAGGATAAAATGGTCCACAATCTTGGGGTTTGTAAATAAGTCCAATAGGTATATGTAGGACTCGTCAGTCGAACAGGTCCCGGACCTTTTAGGGATGGGGTACGGGCGTACCCAGGTTTTTAACCCCTCGGGTCCTGGTCGCCCGCCCTGCGTAATATATATATATAGGTGGGGGTTGAAATTATATGAAAAAGAAAAATGTCACAAATACAAACAATGTCACCACAAACTAATATCAAGATAGTTTGGCCTGATTTAAATATAATTAAAAAAATATAGTTCAACTAACTGTTCATTATGTGAAAAGCCTAGTATAGAAAATATTTGGACATTTAAAATTTTTTTTTCAAATAAAAAATTTGCATTGTTTACAAGCGCAGTATCACATGACGGTGCTAACATAAACACGGAATTTTCTTTTTATTTATTAAATTGTAAATTATTACTGTTGTTTAAAAGTCAATTGACTATTTTAATCAAAGACGAATTGACGCTATCTATCTATCTACGTAATCTATTTTTCTATCTATTTATATATATTTATCTATTTGTCTAGTCTTCTCTCCATCTATATCGATATCTATCTATCTAAGATAGAAATATGGATCTTCTATATATTCTTCTATCTATCTACCTACCTATCTATCTATCTATTCTTCTCTCTATCTACATATATATATTTATCTATCCCTCTATTTGTTCATATATTATTCTATCTATTTATCTATCTATATATCTATCTACTATTTGTTCTTGTATGTATATATATATATATATATATATATATATATATATATTATTTATTTATCTATTCTTCATCATATCTATGTATCTATCTATCTTTTTTCTGTTCTTCTATTTATCTATCTGTATATCTATCTATTACTTATCCATCTTTTCTTCTATCTATCTACTTATTTATATATTCTTCTCTCTATCTATATCTATATTTTTTCTTTATATATAATATATATACCCATATAGATAAACTACCTAGGTAGATAGATACATAGAAGGACAGATAGTTATATAGAGAGATAGATAAATAGACAGATATAAGAATCTATTTATCTATTTCTCTATATATCTATCTATTCTTCTCTCTATCTATACTTATTTATCTGTCTCTGTATTTACCTATATATTCTTCTATCTATCTATTTATTTATCTAATATATTTATGATGTATTCTTTCGTAAGGATCTAGCTTGTTTACAATTTATTTAAGACGTATAAAAAGGCATATAATGAACGTTAGAAAATTTTCTACCATCAAGAGAAATTAGAAGCTAACTTGAACACACACACACACACACACACTCTCTCTCTCTCTCTCTAATACATATATAATACATAATACAGAATAAAACAATTCTTTTCGGTTTTTTATAGCAGAATAGCAGATAAAGAACCGAAAAGAATTGTTTTAACAAATGACTACAGCTTAAATAATAGATTAATTCTTTCGTGCAATATCTAGTTTCTTTTAAATTTATTAAAGAGATGTAAAAAGACGTACAAAGAGTGTAGATATTGTTGTTCGGTTAAGAGAAATACGAAGTTAACACGTTCCCTATTTAATCGCACAGAACTGACTATTATTCGGAGGAAAATCGCGACAAAAGACTAATTGTAACTTTAAAATAAGACAATTTCCAAGATTGTTTCCGTACAAACGGCATCGGTGATTTGAAAGAGTAAAAGGAATGTTTCGCAAGTTAATTGCAATTAAGATTCGCCGCCCCTGATGAAACAGACTGTAGGATCTTCTCTATGAATAATTTAAGGGATAATAAAATTTTAAAACATTACATTACAATCGTCCATTCAAAACCTACTAGCAAACTGAATAATGAAAAGCCTTTTGTAAATATTGAAACTTAGAATTAAAAAACTTTTTTCAACAGTCTTCAAGGAGTCTTTTAACAACGTAGCGAAGAATTAAACGTTCATTAAAAGTTAAGTTACACTGGGAAATGAGTGCTGTTGTTCTTCCAAATAATTTTTTTTTTTTTTTGAACAATAGGCGTCTTGATAAACAAATCCAAAGAAAGTAATTTATTTTGAATACTATAGACTTTATGTTATTCAGTGAATTTCTTTTAAAAATTTTATATTCTTTCTAAAAACGACTTGAATCTATCAAGATAAGGTTTATTCATGCAATTTTAATTTTTAAATAATTAATGTATACATAGAAAATTTAACGGATTGATGGAATATGTAAATTGACGAGATCCTGGGCAATTTATTCTGCGAATTCAGTTAAATCAAATTCAAACAATAATAAAATTTTAATATGCTCTTGTTGTCGGGTAAAATGTGTAAATATGGGAATGAGTCAAAATTTATAAAACGTTTTAAAATTGATATCTGTGCATTATTTTTATATGTATATACCAAAATTAAATTTTGGAAAATTTTCGAAGCACGGCCGTATAGTCCTGAACAAGTCTTGAAGGAATTAGAGACATGCGAGTTACCTTTTACAATGAGCACTCCAAAAATCAAATTGTGATCCACCGTATCGGGATGAGTGCTATAATAGTTAAGCACGGAATGCAAGGAGTCCAAAACATTGTAAACGTTTGACCTGGATGTGCGAAAAAATATAAAGAGAAGAGGTACAAGAAACAAACGTGAAGAGCGCATCTCTGAAACTGCCGGTTCGCTTTCCCCCTCTCGTCAGCCCTTTGTCGCGGATATAACCTTATAGATCTTCATCCACGGTGTTCGACCCTTTATTTAACCCCCCTCAGAGTCATTTCCAAAATTTACTTTTGGGATTACCATTCTTCCCTTCCTAATCTAATTTCACTGCCTAACTTCCTTTTTTGGCGAAATCAAACAATGTACAGGCTAAATTTAGAAGTCGATTTGTCTTTCACACTCCGGAAATGAAAAAACATTCCTACAACGTTCAAAAAGATAATGTCGATGTTCAAACAAAATTTTCCAAATTAAATTTGCAAAAATTGGGTCGGTTTATTCCATGTAGGCATACCTGAAAACCATTCCTAGCTGTATATTTCAATTATCTTTTATCGCTGGTTGAATGGATCCGGACAAACATAAATATTGGAAAACGGACGCACAAAAAGTAACATTAATCCTTCCCCCGGTGTTTAGTATCAATAAACCGAACCACCCCGTTTGTCTCTGCTGATTATTATTATTAAGATTAAAGAATCGATTATGTTTATTTGTTCAATTTCCATTAGTTGTCCACTGTTGGCAAAAAGGAAGAAAATAAAATAAATTTGCTTATATTAAATGTATTAACGAATGTAATATCAATCTGACTGTGATATGTGAAGCTGAATTTAAACTTTAATGTAATAGTCACGAAAAGAACTAACAAAAGTAATGAAGTTATAAATTTGTTTGATTCGGGCGAGTTAAGGAAGAAAAACCTTGGAAAACTGATTACATAAAAGTTAATACACGTTTCTTTAGCCTCATTTATATTAAAAATAAGTAACAGGGCAATAATATTAAAAAAAGAATGAATAACGTCAAACCACGAATTCGAAAAAAGAGTATGCATTTTTTTTGCAGTTTGTGAGATTCGAAAGGTTAAGAACAACATTGTACGGACAACCCATCAGCCCAGACCAAAATTAAATAAAAGGGTGAATAGAAATATCGGAATGAGTTCCTTTTATGGCGTAAAGCCAAAAGCGCGTCTTATGAAGGATAATGAGTTGTAGCAGATGTCTCAGGAATGAAATATTGATTTGGGATCGGTTATATTTTACCATCTATTAACCAAAACTTGAAAATCTAAAACATAATCTTAAAATTTCTGTAAATGTTTTTTAAATGTCTGTAAATAATTTACCGTAGGTGGTAAAGTTATTGCACGAACGTTGGGGGCTTTACATTTGCATACTTTAAACTTCTTAAAAGTCTAATTTTCATTTTCGACTCTGAAAACTTAATTCTTAACTAAAAACTAACCGAAAACTTAACCATCAATTTGGATTCTGACATTTCAATTCTAGCAGTACTTCAGAGAAGTTGACAAGATATTCTCGGCTTTAGAAAACGAGCAGTACTGTTGCTACCACAGCCACCCTATCAACAGTCATGATGTCCTTCCTCTCGGGTTGATGGCTTATAGTGAGAACCGGCACCGATTTTGGGAGTGGATCAGGTGAAATGAACAAAAGAGCCAACAAGTTATGTGCAGTCAAACCTGCTCATCTGTGCTCATAAACAAAAAGATACCACCTACCAACCAACTCCGCTACCTTGGGCTTCACTTAGCAGACTTCATGGA
>CM077112.1:18470743-18516749 GCA_039619505.1 Cimex hemipterus
CTCTCTCTCTCTCTCTCTCTCTCACTCTCTCTCTCTCTCTCTCTCCTATTTAAATAGCTATAAAACAGCGGATGTCGGTTTTATTTTATTCAAGATAGAAACCAATGAATTCATAATTCTTAGTTTTTATTTATCATAATTTATAAATGTATAAAATCTACTTTTCTCAAGCCATTTGATGTATTTGTATGAAGCTATAATAGTATTTAGTTCATGAAAATATTTCTTTTTTAAGTTAATGTTTATAATTAATAAATGACGGTTTCTATTCATTTTAACGGTACATTGTGAACGAATTTAACATATGCTGAAAATGAAAGTGATATTTTATAATAAATTTCTCGTTTAAATAAAAATGAGTTGTTATTCTCCTAATAAATAGTACGTGCATAAAACAAGGTTGTCAATTGATTAGTTATTTATAATGTAGCATGTTAATATTTACTGCTACACCATATAAATAATGTCTCAATTAATTGGCTACGTTAATTAAATTGAATAATTTTTCAGTAGTATTTTGGGTTTTTGCAATACTTTATAAGCAAATTATTTCCACTTTTTCTCTCATTCCATGCACGACTCCAGATCTACCCGCATCACCGAGATGTGAGTGTTGAACTACAGCTAACGATATTTCGATAATTTAACCTAATCTCGTATATATTAGGGTGGTTAAACCTACAGACTGTTAATATTAATCAAATCTTTATTACATATTTTAAATCAAATAAAGCGATTACAATTTTTTAGGAAGATCGTTTTGTGCCTTTTCATTTTCTCCAGTCTGGCTCTTGCTTGCTTTGCGTGGGAGGAAGGTACTTGGAGCGAAAACGGCGTAAGCACGATTTTCATCTCAATTAAACTGTTCATTAAATAAAATTATTTTTGCAGGTTGATCACCTTCCTGTTGGACCTCCTTGTGAAGTGAAACAGGTATGTAAGCCCAAAAAATTATCTACACGTTACTATTAAAAACAGAATCTTCATTTAACCAGTCGAGTAGGGGAACGAAACGATGGAACAACATATAATCTAACTATAAAAGTGAAAAAAAATTTTAAAATTGTCCCGTTTATACGGCGTCTGTTAACAATTTTGTTGATTACGCCTCTCCTATAAACATTTCCTCCATTGTCTTTCTTTTATTAAAATGTATTTTTTAATTTTCCAGGTGACTGTCTTAAAAGGAAAATGCCGCAGAGGTTATTGTGATACAGGCAAAGTTGTATCCATATTTCACGAAGATTGTACGAGAGAGAGCAATTTATTCGACAGGAAAAAAACATAAATTTTACATAACTGTTAATACTAAAAATAAATACTTATTTGGAAATGTGAAGTATCCGGCATTTTTTTTTGGGGGGGGGGGTCAACCACCCATGGCCTATCCTTAATCGCTTTGAGATGGCCCCTCTCCTCGAGTCAGATGTTCCCACCTGCCACCTTCTTTTAATTAACCTTTTTAAAAAGATAGTTCCTACTCACAGTAGTTGTTTTCAACGATCCGGATTTCGTCCTAAAAGCACATCATCCGGTCGAAGGAGTTCTATAACCACTTCTTTCGACATGAATTGCAAGACTGAACCCCTGATCCCGCGGCCATCGCGACGTTCCAATGAGAAGCCGGTTTTTAATGCCGGTCAATTATCAACGTGCGAAAAGCGGGAATTATGATGCATTCATTTATCTCCTTCTTCAATTTTACATTTGTAACACTGTTGTATTTAAATTAAAATTGAAATTGTGTTCTGTTTCTTTTAGGTGGTCCTTAAATTCCGAAAATTTGTTCGATTTGGGCAAATGTTCTTTAACTCTCGTTTTCATACCGCGTTTTGCCAAGTTGTCTACCTTGCCTTTTTAATTCTATTGTGCCATCAAGCAATCCTGTTTACTTCCAAAATCGGAACAGAAGACACAGATAAGACGTGATAATGCATGATTCTCATGCCGGTTATGCTATGGAGCCAAGGAATTGCACTCCCAACTGGAGGTGCCCAAATCAATCAACCAAATACAAACGCGCGCCTTGGCCCAATAGTTGATTTACGTCAACCTCCCATGGTTGAGGATCACCCCTCTTATACGAATCAGATGTTCTCATCTCGCCGAAATCGAGAAGCTACCTTCTTTTCATCATGTTTTTTATGGGACTTTTAGCGTCGATCGCGGTGGTTAAGTCCGTAGACTAGAACGTCCCGGCAGACTTCAACTAATCCAGCTCGGGGTATCTCTCCAACAAAAGCACCACGTGATAGTGGACGGGTAACCTATCACAGACAACATAGGATGGGAGTCGGTGTAGATTAGTTAGGCATCGTCTAGAATTACCGCAGACTCATGCCAATTCGCATTCAATTTCGCCGTGTAAAAAAGTCAGCCGTCGAGGGGACTCTCACTAGCGTCACTGCGTCCTTTTTGTCTTTATTCGTGGGAAATCTTCTCCTTTGTCAGGATCATGTGGAAGATGTGAATAAAAACCTTACAAAGCAGCAGATGCTCCTGGCAAAGTTCACATATCCCTCACTGCCCTGGGCAAAACCGCCCAAGACGTCATGACACCTCCCCCCAAAGACGAACCGCCCGCACCAATCCCCATCCTCCTCCCGACACTCTCTCAGGAATTTAGCACTTCTTATTGCAATCCTGCAGATACCGATGAAGTAGGTCATATGTCTCTTCATCTTCTGAAGCTATCAGTCTATCAATTGAATGGCTTGTTAACCTCCTTCAGGAGCAACAACCGATCAAAAAATATCTTTCTTTCCTCCTCATATTTCGAACAAATAAGAACAATATGTTTCATATTTTCAGCTCATCACACGTCGCGCAGTTAGGGGATGTTCTGAGGTTAATCTTATTTAAGTACGAGCCGCATATTAAGCGATTTCGAGTTAGCGTAGTGAAGACATTTTTACCTCCTGCCCGAAAATCAAGGAATATCGTTTGGTTGAGAGAACCTGGATTTATAGATCAAACCTCCCGATCTATTATCACAATAGTATTTTCCTTCCTGAATTAGACAATTGGGCTGAGGTTTCCATCGAAAAAAACGCCCAAATATTTGACAATAGATTTCCTTTAATTCAACCCCAGAAAGGAAAAGGCGAGTCATGATGTTTTCTTTTTTTACAAAAGTGTACAAATAACGTTTTGGACAAAGAGAATTTGAAACCCAGATCATCTTCTTTTCGTGACAATGTGTCAATGGCGTTTTATAAAGTCCTTCCCACGTTTTGGAGAGTTTTTCCAGGCAAGTAAAAGCAAATAATGGTCTGACTATACGATCATCTATATTATCAGCCAGACCGTTTACCGCAATAGCAAATAAACTGACGCTCAGAACCGAACCCTGAGGAGTCCCGTTTTTTAAAAAACGTACCAGATGAGGCAGTACCTAATCTCACCCGGAATCTCCTCATTTCGAGGAAGCTTTCTAAAAATGTAGCTATGTTCCCTCTTAAACCCCAATCATAGAGTTTCTTAAGAATACCAAATCTTCAGGTCTATTGTATCATAGGCTTTTTCCAGGTCGAAGGAAAAAAAGCTTGCTCTCACTCCAAAAAAGTGTTCTGAATAGCACTTTCAAGGAGCTACATGATCTTCAGGGCAAAAGTTAAGTTTTACCTCAATAAACAAATTTAACCTTTTGTTAATTATGGCTTCCAATGTCTTCCTGACACATGATGTTAGAAAAATATGTCTGTATTTATCATATATTAAAAATGAAAGTGATATTTTTAGTAAATTTCTCGTTTAAAATAGAAACATAATTTGTTGTTATTCTACTAATAAATTGTGCGTGCATAAAAACAAGGTTGTCAATTGATTAGTTATTTATAATGTAGCACCACTACACTTTTTCTCTCATTCCATGCACGATTCCAGATCTACATCACCGAGATGTGAGTGTTGAATTACAGCTAACGATATTTCCATAATTTAACATAATCTCGTATTTTTATTTATTCATTCCTAATTGAACTGTTGACTCTTTTTGATCCCTTTTCAGATCTTCGATGTATTGGACATAGTGATAATTTACATCTAGGCACATATTTTACTATTAAATATATCTAGAATGACACCTACACTTGAGAAATAGAAACTTATAAATAAAAAACAACTGTTTCGATTTATATCGCCACTCTGCTCAGAAATCCAGATGACATCAAAACAATAGGCTGAAAAGATTTCTAAAGATAACTAATCTATTTTCAAAACTTTAAATTAGAAATCTAGCATAAAAGTGACATCATGGCAGACCTTTAACAGAAAACTCTTATTGGTTGACGTCTTTATACTTAACTTTTTAAAAACATTACTTTCTAGTTATAATTTGTACTCTTATTATTTTACTTTGTACACTATTTATTAGTATGGTTAAACTTACAAGCTTTTAATATTAATCAAATCTTTATTATATAATTTAAATCAAATAAAGCGAAATACAATTTTTTAGGAAGATCGTTTTGTGCCTTTTCATTTTATCCAGTCTGGCTCTTGCTTGCTTTGCGCTGGCGAAAAATTCTTGGAGCGAAAACGGCGTAAGCGCGATTTTCGTTTCAATTAAACTGTTTATTAAATAAAATTATTTTTCCAGGTTGATCACCGTCCTGTTGGACCTCCTTGTGAAGTGAGGCAGGTATGTAAGCCCAAAAAATTATCTACGCGTTACGAATATTGATATAACCAGTCGAGTAAGGGATTAAAAAAACGATGGAACGACATAATCTAGCTTTAAAAGTGATAAAAATAAGAAAATTGTCCCGTTTATGCAACGTGTGTTAACAATTTTGTTGATTAAGCCTCTCCTATAAACATTTCCTTGATTGTTTTTCTTTTATTAAATTTTCTTTTTTAATTTTCCAGGTGAATCTCTTAAAAGGAGGCAATATTGTCTCCATAATTCACCAAGACTGTATAAAAGAGCGCAATTTGTTTAACAAGAAAAATGTATAAATTTGACTTAATTATTAATACTAAAAATAAATATTTATTTGAACCGAGTTCTTTTAATTCCCACATCGACAGGAATCGATCCAGTTCGAGACGAAAATTTTCTTCGATACAATATTTATTTATTTCTACCTTTCGAGCGTCCCTGGTTCGAATCCAGCGTCTCTGCACTCGAATCCGTCACGTTTACAAATGGGCTTTTTCCAAAAGCACCGGCAGCCTGAGGGTGCATATATCTCGTAGTTGAAATACCCCCGAAAAAAGTTTATAAATATTCAATCCATTATAAGTTTTTTAAACGTAATGTTGAAAGTAAATTTATAAAATTAAAGTATTAAATATTTCTTTCATAGTTAAAACGTGTTGAGCCAAAGACAAATATTACTTAAATTTATGCAGAAAAATGTTCCAAGTACTGAAATTATCTAAATATCTTTTTCTTTTTTTTTTACGAGGGTTCGCAACAGCAGAGGTCATATAAATCCTCAGGGTGCCGGTGTTTTTGAAAAAAAGCCCATTTGTAAGTATGTCGGGTTCAAATGCAGGGCCGCTGGATTCGAACCCGGGACCTTGACCTTACAGTGATGAGCGCCGTGTCAAAGACGAAACCTCGCGGCCACCGACGCCCCTTATCTAAATATCTAAAAGGTGTTAATAATCTATATTTCTCAAGGCTACTCTTTGGAAATTTGGCAAGTCGGGAAACCATTGTTGCCCTATTTACATAAGGCACAGCATTTTAGTGTACACTGGCAACAGAAGAGGTAAATCGTGATGAACCGGATGAATTGATGTCCGATGAACTTGAGGAATCGGTCAAGGAAAAAGAAGCTAAGAAGGAAAGCTTATGGGGAAATTTCAGATGGCGAAAAGTGGGCACGATGAAAAGTAAAACTTCGTCATATCTCTTAAGAAAGTTAAACTCAACCGGAAGTGATACAAGTAAGCTTTCAGCAACAGCAATCAACAGCTCATGTGTATAACTATGTACACATAATTGAACTATTGAAAAAGTGACATCCAATTATGAACGTAATACCTCAAAAAAATGTCTTATAACATAGAGGATTGGTCAAGAAAAATTGAATTTTTTCTATGTTTTTCCTAATTAAAACCTTTTCCGTTAGTTTTTTTAAAGCAATTTCTATCAGGAATTTAAGTTAAACTGGATATTTTTTCTGTGTCTCTAATGATAGACTTACGAGTATATTCTGTTGAATTCTTAAGTCGGTGCTTTTATTAATTGTTTGGATGATATATTTACCGGTATGTGTGACACTGCCGGCAACACCTCTACCGCTTATGGAGTCGACGCAGTCCTCATTCAAATACACATCCACCTTCGGCTTCACATACTTTAGCTGTGATACCAAGTGTAAAAGGTTTCATATTCTTGTTTCCACTCGCATATATTCAATTTAAACGTTGTTTTTAATACTGGGGGTTTCCTCCGATTTGTATCTGGCGGGTGTGCACTCCACCAATGGCTAAGGGAAGCGGTCGATAAGAAGGGGAAATGTTGAAGAGGGGATGACCTGGACTTGTAATGGACCTTGAAATCAATATGGTGGTGGGTTAAACAGTTGGTGGTTGGAGAATAGGGGAGTGAATTGTGTGTTGTGTATTGGGCAAAATGCAGCCTCCTCCAAGAAAGGTAAAAGAAAATGGAAAACTGGATAAATAAAAATACATAGCCGACGTTTGAGCATTTCTCGTAAATAAAAGCCTGCGCTTTGCTGTGCGAAATACGCCACCAACCCTTAGATCGACTGTGATCTTTGCAAAACGACTTTCTTATGGGGTTTACAATAACTTTTATATGAATTATTGTACCCTCTAAGTGACTTTCAATAATGCTTAATGTATATTATAAATTAAATGATTTATTCAAACATACCTGGGTCAAACTTTCCTGTATCGGCTTTAGTTTCAAAATCCTTAAATCGGAAAATTCTCCCGTGAAGTTTTCTTCTTAGTATAACTAATTGTTCTATATCAATCAATAAGAGAAGATTTTTCTATATAAATTACTATATACACGTGATTTTCCTTTTCAATTGGCTTGGAAAAATTTCAAGTTTAACCCAACCCATGCCACATCCTAAAAGCACAGGAAAACATTTTCAGATCTCTAATTAAAACGTGTACAAAAATACGAACAATGCTTTTTGAGTTAACCAAAACCAAACATGATCTTAATAATAATTTTCTATGATTATTTATATAAAATCGTGTCATAAATTGGATATAATAATCGTAGTGTCATTTGAGTTGAAGAATGAAGAAATTTTTTTTTTAAACTTAATCAAAATGACGTTTTAATACAATTTCATTTTAAAATTTAACATTATCCTAAAGGCTCTTAATTCCTTTAATAATATTACAAAAAATATCGTGAAAATTCGTATTTATTTTAAAATTTTGAAGAGTTATAAAAAGTGACAGCCAATTCTTGGAAAAATTAAACAACTTAGTTTACAATGTAATTATTTGTGTGTAACAAAAATTTGTAAGTATGGATAATTAAAATAAAAAAGGGAATTTGTTCAATTTATATTTGTAAATCGCAGGCCACAAAAAAAAAAATATTTAAATTATTTTATTCCTGAGAGATTGTTCAAAGAAAATGATTTATTTCACCTATGTAATGTTTACTATTTACTAGCCTTTGAAAAAAAAAATCCAGGTCGTTGAAAAGTTAAATTTTGTGTAAATCCACTGCTTGTCCATTACGACAATTTGACTTCTGCTTGCATCTCTTATTGAGGGACTTACCTGTTGGCACGTTACTGCCATTGCTGAAAGACATGTAAATTTATGGACCAAAGGAAAATTTCAGTTTCAGTCTATACTTTCCATAGTGTATTTTGGAATATTGTCGAGAGAAAAATTGTCAGTTTTTTTCCCCCCTTTCGCCATTCATCTTGCCTTTTACAATTAAGGTTGGTTTGATTGATTGAGCCGGAATCGGTTCTGCCAATCATGCACAACTATTATTGTGTACTTTTACGTCGTTGCCTCTTCCAATCAAAGAATAACTCTTCCATTGTTTAAGAATATGCTTTAAATATAAAAACCTATAAAGATGAATTAAATTGTACTGTTGAAAATCAAGTTGAAATAATTTATCTATACTTGTTGGCACGGTTTCAAACTTTGTGATTATGTGAATCTTAATTGAATTGTACAGCTGATAACCTGAGAAATGTTCGGTCGAAAGATGAAGGAGAAAATAATAGAAATGAGATACAAGGTAAAAACACGAAAATCAAGTCCAACGATAAATAAATCAATAAATAATACTTCAGATTGATAAATTTAATAAATTTAGATATTTTTCATAATTTTTACAATAATAATAGAATTTAGTGATTTTAAAACCTGGTTCCTACATAAAATTCCAGTGTTTATTGGATGAGAAAGAGTGACTTCAAAATTATTTACTTAGGAAGACTAAAATTACAAAGAGATTATTATTGAAAGACACTTTTCTTCCCGAAGATAAAATTAAAAACGAATTAAGGTTTTAATTCTTCAATAGGTAACAAACATAATCCAAATATTTTACACCCGGGTAAAATTTAAATAAATATGGGCCCTAATTAAATTTCGATTACTGATTAATTGAGAAATTTCGAGAAGTGTACCGCCGGTTCTTCATCTAAAAAAATACTTCCAAAGAAATATTTGGCGAAAAAGTATTGCTACAATTATTAAATTATATATTCAGTTAGGCGGAAGTGAAAAACAAACATTTTTTTTTCAAAACGAAGAAACAAGGTGAAATTGTGGCGGTGTTAAAAATTATATAAAGCCCGAAGTTTAAATAAATTAATAGTATCTTCTATGCACAATAAAACTATATGTTTAAACTTATAATGTTGTTAGATGAAAAATTAATCCAAAACGTTTATACAGACGAATCGTGAATTGTCATCGTACAACTTTATGTGTTACGATTTGTGCTCGTAAATGTCAAAACTCATTTACTGTAACATTCGTAATAAAATGTCTGCAAAAAAAAAAACCCTCAGATTATACGTTTATCCTAGCCTATGTGTGTCAATAGTTGTATGCTCATGTCCACTGTTTCCTCTGGACATGCTCAATTAGCACAGATTGATCTACATGCGTGATATTTTGCTAAGTCTAATACCTTCCAGAATACACGATCATAGCTGGACAGAAACTACTAAATAACAACGTACCAGGCAAACCATACAAAATATACACGTATAGCCAACTAATATTATTTAATATCTTCATAAATAAAATAGAATAATAAAGGTAAGCAGTGATAGATATATTCGCGAAAAAATTATTGGTTTTTAATTAAAACTGTATATCTACGATACTAAATGTTTTTATTTGCTAGATTCATTTAAAGTTTACATTAGCAACGAACATCGATTATCTACGAAATTGTTTTTCACTACTCAGTTTTGTTCGGAAGACTTGAATCTAAAAAATCATTTAATAATTCAAATGGTATTTATTTATATATATAATTATTGGGTTTTGATGGAGTTTCTATGCACAACATAATTAATTATATGTTTAAATGTGTGGTGATTATTCGGAAATCGTGAGATGCGTGACATAGTTTTCAGAAAAACATTTTCTTTATCGTGCCAACGTTTCGACCTTTATTGAGATCATCTTCCGGGCCGGGGATTTACAAACATTGTTTAAATTTAACAAATAATTGTAGGATGTGGAAAAAAGTTTATTTATACAATGAAAAAACAAATCAATCGAAGTCTTTCTACTCACTCAAAGTGTTAAGCAGAAAACAAATCCCAGGCCCTGAAGATGATCTCAATAAAGATCGAAACGTTGGCAAGATAAAGAAAATATATTTCCGGAACCTACATCACACCACGATTTCCGAATGATGTTTAAACTTATAGTGTTAGATGAAAAATTAATCCAAAACGTTTATACAACCGACGTGAATTGTCAACAAGCATGACAATAATCCTTATACCGTCTGTCACAGTCATAGAAGAATATTTATACACTATTACAAGAAACAAAAAACTATGTTTAAAACGAATATTTCAAAACAGAATCGGAGGGAAAAAAATTTACACAAATAGAAATTAAATTTCTCAATTAGGCGTATATTATCAGAGCCAGATTAACCCAATTATTTCCATTAACAACAATAAATCACAAAATTCTCTTATTGTGAGGAAATTTTTTTTATTTAGAAACCATAATAGTTAATGCTCGGCTATTCAGTTTGGTCATATTTTCGGCTAATTTTTATGGATTTTTCGTAAGCATGGGCCGTCTACGACTTTCTTGGTCGTTAAGATTAAAGACGCCACGTGACGTGAACTCAATTTTCACAGCCGTCACGCAATAAATAAATTATATTAAATTCCTCTTCAAACAAGTTCAAGAATGCTAGCCGACGTTAAGACGAAATAATAAGACAAACATTGTAAACGCTATATTGGGCGAAAAGCTTGGATGGATATTCGAAAAATGGACGATTCTTTTCGAGCATTCGTTTTCATTGAAATATTAAAAAATTAAAACCTGCACTTATGCTTTTATTATTCGAGGGGCACGCTCGAATCCCGGGCGGCCCATTAAAATGACAAGTTTCACAAGTAGGTCAAAGGGACTAGCAGACCCAATTTTCGTACAAGACCATTGCCCTTTCGCCTTGTCAACTAAATCGATCTCAATATTTATGACGAACGATTTAATTAAATTTTGTCTTTCGTCCCGTGGCAAAATAATTTTCAATTTTTGCGATGCCGAAGACGACCAATCCAATATTTCTTCAATTATTCAATCGGTAATAATTTATATGAAATCATGTCATAACTAAAATTAAATAACTCGGAATAGTCTAGGCGTAATGAATAAACTTCTTAACCGCAAGAGACCCAGCACAAAACCACAGTGATTCAATTAATTCATACACAGCATTCCAGAGCATACATTAATTAATTATAATTCACTCAAGCTTAGAACTATTATTCAGAAATCGTGAGATGCGGTCTGGTGTGGTGTAGGTTTCAGAAAAACATTTTATTTATCGTGCCAACGTTTCGATCTTTATTGAGACCATCTTCAGAGCTCAAAGTGTTTGTCTTCTGTGTAACTGTGCCATTCTTGCGTGTCGTGTTGAGAGGGCCTAAGACTCTAAATATCATAAATTTTTAAATGCAAAAAAATTCAATCAACGTATTGACTTTTACACAAATTTTTAATTCAAAACAGTATAACAATCAAAAATTTTTGATTTTCACTTTTACAACAAATTAAAAGTAGTTCTTGACCAATTAAGCCCATTATGTAATTTTTTTACTAAATGGAAGATAAACATTAAAAACATAATTCTTTTGACTATCCATCATAAAAAATCATAAGCTAAGTTAAACATGCTTATTCAATAAATAAAGATTTAAGATATAAATTACCTGGTACCAAAATAATAAATCAATTTAAAAAACTTGTATAAAATTAATCTTTTCGGTAAACATTCTTAAAATTAAACATTATTCTGTAGTGAATTACTTCTCTGTCAAGACTGTAAATACTGGTTGACGCCATAGAAATAGCACCCACACTTTATGCCCTGAAGATGACTCAAATAAAGGTCGAAACGTCGGGGGAAAAAAATGAAAAACGTGTTTTTCTAAACTACCTCATTCTTGACAGCAAGCAATAAACACTATTTTGTTCTTCTTGTATACAAAGAGTTCAAAAACAAATGGGTAGAGGAATATTTTTGTAAAATTATAAGTTATATATGTTAATTTTTAGTTTGTTTTGTCTTTCCAAAAACGCAAGAGATTACAAGTTATAAAAATTTGAGGAAATATTTATAAACTTTCCAACCAATTTTTACACAATTTCACTGGAAAAGATACAGAAAGGTTTTGTATTTTTATAAACCAGACATTCAGGAGTATTTGTTACGTAAAGCTAAATAAAGGACGTAATTTCTAGGGAAATTATGCCAAGTTTCTAAAAAATCTTCATGCAGAACAAGTGGCTAAACTTCAGCTAAAAAACCAGAATGAATGCGAACTTCTAGAGGATATAAGGTAAAATTATAATCTTCGCCTACATGAAAATACTCTTTTCATTCTAATTAGAAATGAAATATTGAATTAGAAAGGTTAACAGCCAACTAAATCACAATTTGATAATGACTTCTTACTTTTTAGGAACTTTATATTAAAGCGATCCGCCATAGAAAAATCATATGCTGAGGTATGTAATGAGCATTGACCAATGTAGATTGATTGAACAAATGTTTATTTGAAGTTTTTAATCAACTTATAAAGTTATATTTTTACAAATGAAAACTTGAAATCATTAAATGGAAATATAGATTCGGAAAATTATCAAGTGTATAAATTACTGCCGTTTTCATGTCAAATATGGATTTGTTTTTTGTTTTGTTTTTTAACGCTTACTTGTTTTTAGAATGGTTTAGTACAGAAATGATAAAGGTGGATGAATATGTAGATTCACTATTTGTAAATCACAAATTCGTTGTTTGTGTTGAACCTGGTTTCGAGCATTAAACGCTCATTCATCATCAGGTTGAAGGAGTTACAAACACGCTCTTGACATGAATTGTAATTGTGAAATCACAAATCCACTGCTGGTTTTTGATGCTGCTCAATTTTGAACGTGGGAAAAATGTGAATTATAACACAATTATCCTAACAAATACTGCAAGAAAAATATTTTAAATTAATGATTATTTACTACGTCAAATATTATTTAAATATATGTTTAAAATAGGAGGTAAATCAAAATCTATTATATTATTTATGCATTTATCTTCATGTTTAATTTTACTTTTTTTTTAATTTCTCCCTCTTTTGTAACGTTAATTGGATTCATGAGTGTGAAGAATCAGCTCGTATTTTGGTGGGTGGATGTGGGTTTTCTATAAACGTCTAGTTCAATTAAGTTATTTATTATGGAAAGTTTTACGTCTAAAAAGTTTAAACAACCATCATTATTCATTTACAATGTAAAATTTCTACTAGAGTGTGAAGAATTAATTAATTGGAGGATTTCCTTTAGATCCTCTATTGTTCCGGACCATACACATAAAATATTTACATAGGATTTCAAAAAAAAAAAAAAAAAAAAAAAGGACAGATTTAATTAACTTGTTATTTGATTCGAAAATAATTTTTTCAAAGTTATCCAAGAATAATTAGGCACAAAATGGGGATAATTGAGACCCCCCCCCCTATTAGTAATTGGGGTTGATAGGGTATTTTCATAAAATTTCCACCATCGGCCCAAGTCATACATACAACTTGAGGTGCGATGGAGAAGCTGCTTTCCAATCAGCCCCACCCCATTCACACCAATAAATACATTCACTCATAAAGACACAAAAAAATGAAACACATATTTTGCAGGCTATATGCAGTAAAAAAAAAAATTCAATTTACATAAAAAGCGAAACAGGGAACTCTGAAATTTGCTATCATTTTCGAAAACTCTTCTTAAATCAGCCAATTAAAAGTATAAGTTATTTAAAAGTTTTATTAAGTCCCTTTTTCATAAGTTTTATTTATTAGTTTAGTGAATTATTTGTAAATAAATTAGTAAGATCAAATGATTCTAAAACACAGTTGTAAGATCTATTTATGTTTTTTAACTGTTTAATCAATTCTGAAGAATTTTTAATACCAAACGGTGGTTTGAAATTAGTGTGGCTTTTATTTTATCTATTTTTATCATTGTGGCATGGAGAATTATAAAAAGGCCCTGATAGACATTAAATATACAGGACAAATCTGCAGAGATATTCAAATGAGAGTTAAAAGAACACTTGCCCAAATGGAACAAATTTTCACAATTTAAAAACCATCTAAATGAAACAAAACACCATTTAAATTTAAAACCCACAGTTTTAACAAAGAGAAAAGGCTAGATTGGTTTGAAAAATTTGAAATTAAAAAAATGTAAAATTAAACATGGATATCAATGCATAAAAAATGTAATAGATTTTGATTTACCTCCTATTTTAAGCATACTTAAATAATATTTGACATACAAATTAATTACTAATTTGAAATTATTTTCGTTCAGTATTTATTCGGATATATTCAGTTGTGTTGTAATTCATGTTTTTTGCATGTTCAAAATTGAGCAGCGTCAAAAACCAGTTTCTCACGTGATGATGAGCGTTTAATGTTTGAAATCAGGATCATTGTAAACAACAAATCTGTGAGTAGAAAAATTAATTTAGTATGGTCAATTATTATAAAACTTAATAAATAGTTTTCTACTCCAATGTATTGTACAAACTTAAATAAATAAATTTTTTTAAGTATTGGAAATATAACTTTCTTACACTGTTTCACAGAATAAAAAATACTAGAACTTATATTTATTTATTTTATTTGTTTCTTTTATTAATTTTTGGTGACCTTTGACAAGAAATTGTAGAGAATATAAGAAGAAAATAAAAAATTATCTACTATTTCGTAAAAGAACAAAAAAACATTCCCCATTGAAATTTTTATTAATGTCGATTAACAACAGCATTAATATGTAATATGATCGTTTTAAATTATTAACAAAATGAATTATATATTCTACATCTTATAGGCATTACTGAAAATATCATCAGCATTTTTAAATCGTAAGATAGCCAATATACCAGACATTAAGACTGAAGGATCAGAAGAAAAATGGTAATATTTTAAAAGTATAATTGAAATCTGTTAAGAACAAACGTCAACTTATTTAAAAAATTGTTTAGGAACATGTGGAATGTGTGGAGGACTGTACTTGAGGAGAATGAAAAAATGGCTCGGGCGAGATTAGCTGCTGTAGAAGTATTTTCTCAAAATGTTGCTGATGATGCCAAAATTCTTAGAGCCAATAAGCTCATCACTGCCAAACGGGTACGCGCGCTAATACTCTCAATTTTAGTATTTGTATTGATTTTTTGTTTGTGTTTTGAAGTGTTTAGACCAATTAGCAATTATTCAAAAAGAGGTTCAGAGTACAGTCCTCGAGATAGATAAAACTAAAAAATTATATTTTGACGAAGAGCACAGTGCCCATGATGTTAGAGATAAAGCAAGGGACATTGAAGAAAAGTAAGTAATACTAAGATAATATCTGTAGAGCTTGATCTTAATAAAATGTGCTTTATTTTAGGCTAAAGAAAAAGAAAGGCTCATTTTTTCAATCAATCACTTCCCTTCAGAAAAATAGTGCAAAGGTAGGCAGAATCGTGTACAGATAAAAATTCTGTTTAGACTATTATTTCCACTTGGCACTTTTATACTTGCTGTATCATTTTATCAACGATCATGAAACTCTTTCATGAAATTACCGGTGTTTAGCGTAACAATATTTAAATTTCAGGTTTCTTCAAGGCGAGAAGCTTTAGAGGAAAAATCATCTGGTGCTCGTAATGACTATTTGTTAAGTTTGGCAGCTGCAAACGCTCACCAAACACGTTATTTTGTAGTAGACTTTCAAAACATTATTCAGGTAAAAAAACCAAAATCACACACATATTAATAAAATGAACATTAAGCATTGCATACAACCTGTAATATTAACTTATTAAGAGAGGTCTTTTATATAAAGTGTAATTATTATCAAGGACCAATTCAAATATATTTGCTTTCAAACTATAATTGTTTAATTTATTTATAGAATATTTATGTATATAAATAATATTATAATCAACATTCATGAATATTTATTTAAATGTTTTATTACATTGATCTGCCCATTTTTGCTGATTTTGTCTGTCAAAAGAGATTCAGTTTTTTACCATCCTGCCAATGGATCTGTTTGCTAATAATGAAAACCGTATCACACAGACTCAAAACTAAAGATAGCGAAATGCCGAAATATGAACAACAGACCAAACCAAAATGATCAGTAATGATCAAATTAAATTACTTTAAATTTTCTTATTTATAATGTGAATATGTCAACTATTATAGTTCTTTTAATTTATTATTATATTTTAGACGATGGAGGGCAATGTTTATGAAAAAGTAGCTGATTATCTTATGTTGATTTCAAGAACAGAATTGTTAACATGTACAGCCACACAAATATCTTTTAATAGAATAAAAGAACAATCCGCACAGGTAGTTAAACTTTATTTTTATGTTCGGAAATTTTTTCGTTTTGTATTGAAACACAATTTTACAAATTATTTCAGCTTAGCCGAGATTACAATCTTCAATGCGTTTATTTGTATTATCCTGTTTTAAAACAACACATCCATTACGAATTCGAACCGTGTGACAACGACAATGTCACAACGGTGAGTGCTGAACACAGTTCGGCCGCAAGTGCCCTTAGTAAAGAAGCTAAGAGATGGGCAACAAAGCTATCTAGAGAAAATGCGAACATAAAGGATGCCACAGCAAAACTCGTCAATCTGCAAGCTCTTAGAGAAGGAGGACAAAAAGTAAGATTACAAATAATTTAACTACTTATATAAGTGTTAGTAATTAATAAAATCATTGGTCTTATATTTAGTTTTAATTTGCAAACTAGAGCCAGATTTAACTAGGAAATGGTAGTACTCACTGTGCACAATTTTAGTTATAATTGAACTATTTTTTTTTTTTTTAAATTGTATAACATATTTGAATTGATCAATAAATCTTAGCGTTGAAGATTTTTATGAGGTCTATGATAAGACATCTCAATCTATTCTTCAATTTTATATACTTTAGTGGTTCGTCTGCATGCAATTTTGTCAATTGCCAGTTTATATGTATGAAATACTCTTGGGGGACGTGGTAGCCGAGTGGTTGGCATGAGAGACTCTCGGCTAGTAGACCCCCGCGGTCGCGGGTTCGATTCCTGCCGTCTCCTCTGGCCTTTTTTCACGATATCTTCCCCCCCCCCCAAAAAAAAGAACTAATATGCAAAAAATATTCTAAAAACTAAGATTGGCATACTAATACAATGTTGAAGCATGAATTAATAAAGCAAAGCCAGTGAGAATTAAAAAAAGGCCAAAAACGATCAAGCTTCGTTACTTCACAAACCTCACTACAATGTTCCAAAATAATAAAGATAGTGTTTTTCCCATGAAAAATTTGGTAGTTCTTATTATCTGTTTTACATACAAAACATTTTCTTAGCTTAACTTTTTTTAACATCAATCCAAAAATTTTATTAGCATAAGTTTACATTTTGCAGGTTGATCCAAATGATCCTAACGGTCCAGATATTGACACAAAAATGGATGAACTTAGGCAGATAATAAGAAGAGCAGAGGTATTAAATTTCGATAGGATTTAATGTTTTTATATTATTTATTATTATTGTTGCCTTCTTGGCAGTGCAATAGTTATTCTTTATCAACAGCTTTGTGCATCACTTGTATCTAGCATGTATCTCCCTTTAACAAATCAAAACTTTCCTATTTAAAAAAAATGCTTCCAATTTTGATGCAGAGCACAATAACTATAATCACCATAACTATGATGCAATGAAAAATGTCCAAACCTTTATGAAATTTATGAATTTCTAGCTTAGCTGTTAATATCCTGTATACCTTTACAGACTTCGAAAGCGAAAGCTGAAGCTAGGATAGAATGTCTAAAAGCTGGAGGTGGTAAGTTTCAACAAGTTCACGTTTAATTATAAAATTTACTTCACTACGTATTATGTTGTAGTAAACGTTGAAGAATTTATGTTGGACGCTGAAACTCTAAGTGTACAAGATTTACCGAGATCCGGCAGTTCAATGTCAGTGAGAACCGATACTTCAGGAACAGTCGTGCGTCAATTTTTTTTGTAGTTGTACTCGGTTGGAAACCCTTTTTTAATATTTTTCGTTCTTTTAGGAGGCAGGTGGCTCTGATTCCATGTACGATAGCGATTATAACGATGCTACGTCTGACAATGTAGGAGCAGAAAAACAGACAAGTATTGATGAAAAAGAGAGACCTGATTCTGCTGAAGTAGATGGAGAATGGGGTGAGCCAAAATATAAATTATCCTAAAATGTTAACTTTTAAAATTCATTAATTTGGTTTCAATATTTGTTCTTAAATTTGCAATTATTCTGTAATAACATTTCATTACTAAGTTAAAGTAGAAATGTACGAATGATTTTTTTTTTTTTTTTTTTTAAGCTGTTTTTCCTTTAACAAATAAACAAAAACCAAAAAGAAATCATAACAAGCTGAAATATTGAATAGACAAATATTTACCAAGAATTTTTTACTGTAATGAGATTAAAATGCAAAGCTCATTTCAGCAATGCTTGAACAAGAAAGGCAAAGGATTGAGCAACTAACTGCAGGTTGGGAAGACCCGATACACGTCGATTGGGGAGCTGATGACCACGAAACTGGAGAAGACAGCCCTGCACCTGATTACCCTATATCATCGGGACCAACATACAAGTGTACAGCACTATACAGTTATACGGTAAGTAAAAAATCTGTTTTCAAACTTTTTTTTTTTAAGAATGGTAAATAAATGATATTTTCCAGGCACAAAATCCAGATGAATTGTCCATAGTTGAAAATGAACAATTAGAAGTTGTTGGAGACGGTGACGGTGATGGTTGGCTTCGAGCGAGAAATTATAAGGGCGAAGAAGGCTACGTGCCTCATAATTATTTAGATGTTGACAGAGAAGAAGGTGATGTGACAGGAACAGGGACGACTCTTGCAGAAGGTACAAGCTCTTATCAACTAACGTCACAAATATCTTTTTCATCAGTTGACTATACAGTAGATGAAGAACCATCTGATCTGTCAACAGCACAAGACACAATTAAAGAAGTTCTAAAGCCAGCAAATCTAGGTAATAATTTAATTTTATAAAATGTAAACTTTTTAAACGATGTCGTAAAAAAAAGAAAAACTAACATTTTCAGATCTTTCTAGCAGCAGTGAGCTGACATCTAATATCACTAGTGGTGGCGAATGTTGGTGTGTAGCTATATATGATTATGATGCGACATGCCCAGAAGAATTAAGCTTTTGTGAAGGCGAAATTATTCAAGTTTTAAGGAAGGTCGTTCACGATGATGTTGACGATGGATGGTGGGAAGGACGCAGAGGAGATGATGTAGGTTTATTTCCTTCTTTGGTTGTAGAAGAATGTCGACAAAATGGAGAACCACTGACTCCAGAGGTAAGTTCACTCTAATTACGGCATGAAATTTATTAAATTAAAATTTAGGTATATTAACTTCTCATGTTGTACATATCAAGACTGATTTACCTACAATTTTTAACATATTAACCTCTTATTTGATCATTTAAGTTAAGAGGTAATTTTGTTGTGATCATTTTTTTTTTTTTTTTTTTTCCACTACTACGATGCTGGTTCTAGTCTAATAAATGCTTTATTATGGGGAAAAAAAGCAGCAGTCATCACTCACCCTTTGTGCACATTATGTACAATTAATTAAGGTTTTTAGTTGAGATTAAAAAAAGGCAATGTCGCGAGTGGGTTTCGAACCCACGATCTTCGGCTAGATTCGCCGCTGCTCTACCACTTCAGCTAACACGACCTCGATCCATTCAGACCCAAACTTCCCATCTCAACCACACCTTACGAATTTTCTCTCCTCTTGCCATATTTCATGAATAATGATTTAAAAAATGAAGTACGCTTCACTAAAGCTTTTGAATTTTCCATCAAGAAATCCAATCCGATTAGACGACATTTGAAAAATGGCAAAAAGGAGGGAAAATTCAAAAGGTTTTTTTTTACTTTTTTTATTTCAAATAAAAACATTAATTAATTGTAATATATTAATTGGCAAAGTGGACCACGAAATTAGTTAATTTAATTATGTACAATTGTACTATTTGAAAAGTAGTTATTGGTATTATTTATACCAACCAATACTTTACAGAAAAAGATTTATTAATTGAAATAAGTTATTTAGTCAATCAGACCACGAAATATGTTTGTATGATTTATTTTAATATGTTGACTGGTCCTGTCCAGCATTTATCACTGTGCTGAATTGATTCAATGATTCAAAATTACAACAGTCAGGTCAACAATCACATCAACAAGCTAATTAGTATACAGTAATCTCTAAACTCGTGGTTTTCAATATTCACATATGAAAAAAATGAGTTTTGACATTCAAGTTCAAGGAAGTTCAATTTCTTTATTTACAGAGGGGAAAAACTACCAGTTTCATGAACAGTTGTTTTTTCATATTGAAAATAATTCTTTAAAAAATGGATTGGAGGCTCTAGTTGAATTTCAGAAATCTTTTGCCTGGTATCAACATACTGATCTTTCTTTCTTGTTTTATTTTCTTGTGGTAGTCCTGTCACAAATTGCCTTCTCTTCTAAAATGGAAAAAACGTTCCGACCCTTGGTGAAAGAATTTAAATTTAGGGCGTTAAATTTTTTATGCAGGTCAAAGCTTTTCTTCAAAACAGCTCAGGGAAATTTTAACCTTGAGGGACCTACTTATTAAAAAATCAATGGATTTCGATCCGTTTTTAAATCGAAGTTTTAAGTTTAAAAGGGATGTCGAGGCCACTGCAAACCCTTGCGGGAATTCTTAAAGAAATTAATTATTCAGTGAACAATTAAAAGTTATTTTTCCTTGCAAATCAAAAAATACAATGAAAACAATTACCTGATGTCTTCTATTAAGTTTATTTTAAATAAACTTTTTTTAGTTCTGATTTGTATCTCACTTTTGGCCTCATGAAGCCCTTCTTATAGCATAGGAAAATAGACTCAACATTCATGGCAGTTTTCTGGAACCAGACACCAGCACACTGTTAGACATAGGTATTCGATAAAATAAATAATATAAAAAAAATAAAAAAAATATCTTCCTTTATTTAATAATAAATCTCCATTTATTAAATTATTCATCACAGATAGAAGTGTAGTTACACATTTACAATAAAATGAATTATTTGGGAACATCATTTTCAATTTCTTGGCCACTTTCAGTCCATTCGGGGCAGTCGATATGTTCGTCTTCCAAACAGTCACTAGGGTCGTCAACGGGTTCCGATTCATTATTGTTTGAAATTGAAACTTCATCATCATCCAAAATTTGTTCAAAATGACATATGGTTTCGTTCACATCCACTGGGTGATCAAGATTGTTAGGGTTGTACGTAATGGACTGACTATATTTTACACCGTTAAGATTTATGTTGGTGTTAATAATAATGTTATCATTACCACTTTTAAAGCTATTCAAATCTTCTAATCTCAATAAGTTTTTGACAAACCTAAGATTATTTCCTTTTTTCCGTTTTCCATTAGGCATTTCACACTCCGATTCGGAACTTGATGGTGTGAACAGATCATCCCCTAATTTGTTTTGTGTTCGTTTATTTTCATTTGAATTGTCAGTCAGTTTCATATTACATTTTTCAATACTACCTTCTTTGTTGTCAAATTCTACATTACCATCAAATTTCTTATTACGCCTTTTCTTTGTTTTCGGTTTTACTTTGACTTCTTTAACTTTGACTTCTTTCACAGGATTGTTTACAACAGTCTCGATTCTATTCTTTTTTATATTGTTCAGGCTATTGTGATAGACAGCACCGACTGCTAATTCTTCTTTTAACTTTTCCAAGTCAAATTTGGCGTATTGGGTACCTAACATTTTATCCACTAATCTTCCATTGATTCTTTCTTCCCTCTTGAATTTGCATTTTAAACTTTTACGTGACCTATCTGGAAAAATTGACTTCATCGTTTCAAAATCCGATCCTATTGTGTTGAGAGCTTTGTAAAAGTTGACAGTTTCTTCGAAAGTCCATTTTTGACGATTGGGATTCGTTCTGGCTTTCCTCTTGGTGAATTCATCCTCTCCAATGATCGACCTCTTCTCATCAGGGTTTTTTTTCCTCAAAATAAGACTCTCTGGTGCAATCATCACCGAACCGTCTGGAGATATTTTTAACTGAGGCACTGGCACAGTAGTTTCCAGGCCTTCATCGTCGACTCGCTCTTCTTCTCTTCTCTCTTCATCGTCGCAACTCAACTCGGTCGAGGGCAATTTTGTATTGCCATCTTTTACACATTTCGGTTCCGACCTGTGTTTCATCGGGTTGTCTTTCGGGTTGAAATAAATGAGATCGAGCATCGTCAAATTTTGATGATCCGGTGTCAAAGTCCCAAACTTCTTTAACATTTGTTGCCTTGCTTCATGGCTCATCTTGCCGTACGTCGATGAAGAGAACTTTGTAGTTCTATCGAGCCTATCTATCACAGAGAGTTTCGGTTTGAAAGTCAACCCACGCACAGTTTTTGGTGCAGTCTGCGAGCCCTGATCATTCGAACTGACTTCAGCAGTCTTTGTCACATCGATCACTGGAGCGTTTACTTTAGAAACTGTGTCAGGTGTCTTTGTCACATCGATCACTGGAGCGTTTACTTTAGAAACTGTATCAGCTATCTTTGTCACATTGATCACTGGATCATTTATTTTAGAAACTGTAACTGTAACATCTTGACGAACTTCGCTCGTCTTCGTTTCAGAAAGATTCTGATCGACACGATCCACACAGGCTTCAGGTTTCTCGTTGTCTTTTGGTTCATGGTGATTCTCAGTTATTATTTCTTTTTCTGGTTGTACGTCCTTCAAAGCCGGCTGTGCCGAATCATCTTCTGTCCTGCGAACGTTTGTAGCCGACCGGTTGTTACTGTTCGGCACACCTGCAATTTTAGGCTTTGGTTTAAATTTCAGAGCTCTGAATGACATCTTCAACTCGAAGAAAGGTGGAAAAATTATTTCACAATTCGTGAAAGCCTTAAATTCCAGTAGTATAAGTGAAAGTTATACCTTCCAATCTGATCGTTACAATATTTTAAATAATATCGAAATCGACTCGCTTGTGCGACTCCCTATTTCCCTTTCAGTGAAGCCACGAGGGCGAAAAACAAACCGTAAACTAATTTGTCGGTCCATTAAAACAATAATAATAATAATAAAAAGACGGGAGGAATTCACTGAAAGGCCAAGTCTGGAAATCAGGCCGACCAGCTCAGCTAACCTGATGAGTGGCCGGGCAGATCGAAGTCCACATTCCCAGACGGTAGCTGAAAACTGGTGGAGTCCGGGTTCCAGTCCGACACGAGATCAAATCCAACAAATTGCTGCAGTCGACAGTAGTGTTATAACTAAGTTCACACTTCGCCCTTTAGAGCGACGACAATTTTTATCGATTTCTCTACGGCGCGCGCACGTTTCTCCTTTTTTTTTTTTCTCCAGATTTTCAAAAATCCGAACTGGACAGATTAATTTGGAACCGGAAAACTTTTTCTCTTTCTATCTTCCTAACTACAAACACACATATTCTCTTCTTCGTCAAAAGAGAGTGCAGCTAACAATCGACTCATCCTAATCTTTCTCCGATCAAGTCTAGCGATATTTGAAAAGTATTTATTTATTTTACAGGCAAAACCTTTTAAAATTATACAGTAGTTAGTAGTACACAGGAGAGCTAATATAAAATTCATTATAAACATAAATAGTCAATTTGGTGTGATAACCAACATCAGGATTATGGGGTGGAAGCTGGGGTAGAAGAACTACACGTGCTGAGGGAAAATGAACTTCTATATTAAAAGTTAATAACGAAAGAAGTGTTTATAGAGGAGGGCTTACGGGAAACAGACTCCTCAAGTACTACAATCATTCCTGTTATATATCTGGTGGGAGGTCTAGGAATGGATTTAACAATGATGGGAGTGAATGGTATCGGTAAAGCCCTTATATTGGGAAGTCGGAACAAGAGGAAAATTTTTAAATTGAAATATTCAGTAATAATTGGATGTTACACCAGACTGGATTTGTTAGGCCATTTCGATTCTACTGTTTTGATCAACAAACTATTTCAATTGCCTGAGTCCATTGGGGATAAATTCCACTCATTAAGAAATTGTTTCATGTCCCAGTTTTTTATACTCTCTTTCACTGTGCTCATAAAGTGAGGTAATAGCGGTTGTGGCCTGACAAATTCAGTATTAGAGCTTTCTTTGGCCAGGCTATCTACCTTTTCTTTACCATGGTGTCCTTTATGTGATGGTATCCAAATAAGTTACCTTGTTCACAAATGTGGAAGAGATCCTATTCATAAGATATGTGGTTTCCTCCACCAGTCTTGAGGTTGACAAATATTTTTGTAATTACCTAAGACTAGCCTGACTCTCAGAAAAAATTCGAATATCTTTTCCATTGATTTTATTTTCCGTAAGTTCTACAACACACATTAATGGCCCTGATTTCCACCTGAAAAACGGAGGTGTTATTGCCAAGAGGGGAGGAGATGCTGATTGCTAATTAGGTATGTAGATTCCTGCACTACTCCCTCTACCTTTGATAAATGAACCATCTGTGTTAGTGTTGTGATGGTCTTCATCTAAACTATAATTATATTCACAAGGGGTGATTACCTGAAAGTACTTTTTCCTCAAAGGGGTTTTAATCTTTTTATCACGAAAGCTTAAATAATTTGCCATCAACCTTACTCAATAGTTGTGAGATTTTCAAGTGAATTACTGAATTATAATAGTGCTCTGATCTTACCTCAATGTGTAGAGGTGAGGTATTGGTTACGATTTCAAGTGCTCTGGGGTGTGTAGTTGAAAATGCTCCTGTCATCATCAAACAAGCTAGTCTGAAATGAACTTAATTTGATACGGTTCCCTTTATTTTCTAGAACATCCACCATACTAAAGCTGCAAAAAATAATCTAGCACTATATAGACATTTGGCTACCTGTGGCTTGATACCCCATATTTTACCAAGAATTCTCCTACATTGTACCATTGATATTGTGCCTTTCTTATATATATCATTAGTATGACATTTCCAATCAAGTTTCCTGTCTAGCATCATACCAAGGAATTTGATTGAATCCACTAACTTTAATTCTATGCCTTCAAGGGTTTTTAAAATTACCTAATGTTCTTCTCTTACTAAATATTATCAATTCCAGTTTATCTTGATTAATTGGTAAACCTTTCTCTCACAACACCATTCACAGGTGTTGACACCCATAGTGTTTTCCATTAGTAGTAAAAGAGAAAGTGCTAAATAAATTACGTATATAATAAATTGTCAAGTTATATTAATTTAGCTTTTAAAGTTCCTAATTTCATATTTTGTCTTAATTTTTTGTATATAAATGTATCATAGTTATGTAGACATCTTAACTATTATGACTGTATCTTGAGGACATTTAAATTCCACAACTTATAAACAATGTTGTTGTTTTTTTTGTTTTTTTTAGTGTGACGATACTCCCCCGGGATCTGCTCCTCCGGTTTTTACTCCTCCAGATGTGCCTGTATTTCTTATCGCTCCACAATCAGTAATAATCACACAACCGACTCCAGTTGTAGAACATAATCCTATTGTTGGTAAGTTGAAAAATGAGTACTGATTCTTGAATAATTAAGAATTAAGTACTTAACCATCCCTAACCATTTAAACAAACAAATTAAACTTTGTAAAAAAAAAAATCAATAACAATTCTTCTTAGCAGGGAAGGAAAAAGATAGTTTTTCTATGGAACTAAGTCATGGACAACAAAAGCAATACGACACTCAATTTTCTGAAGATGTTCAAATATCTGTTGTAGGTAAGCTGTGTTTTTAAAATGTTTCAATTTTTTTTTTTTTTTCATTCTACCATTTTAACTTCTTGACAAATTAAGGATTTGTAGCGCAAAGGAAAAAAATTAATTAATAAACGGAGTAATTTGCATGGAAATGCTAACTAAATTGCACGATATGATATAACTGCGCATTTTCAATTAACTTATGCCCAAAATGTTCAAGCTTTGTGCAACATTCTAGTGCAGTATTGTTAAAATTTTTATTTGTTTGACGGCTAATGACTAATAATTAAAATTTTGTATACGCATCAGTCGCAGACGATGGAGATTCACAGGTACACACTTTTTGATTACGTTTATTTTACACCTTTCATTTATTTCTAATGGTAATTGAGATTAACCGCATGTGTTATTTGCCAGAATTGAAAACATTTCTATGAAATGGACAAAAATATGGTCTGAATTAAAAAAAAAAATAACCATTTGGTTACACAATTAACAATGTTGTTTAAATTTCTTTGACCTTTCTCATTTGAATATTTCCACTCTGTTTGGCCAGGTGCAATCATATTTGAGTGTGTCATATTCAATGATTGTCATGATAAATAGATAAATAGGAAGTGTAAATGATTTTTTTTTTTATCAAAGATTTACATGAACTTCTTAAAACATAGCAATTAGTAAAGTTTTAATTAACAGATTAATTAATTTATATAAATTATCTTGTCCTCTTTATTTAACAATAATTATAAATTAGAAAAAGTTTTAAAATTCAATAAAACTTTTTTTTTAATATTTAGGAGGTTGTGAAAGATGAAACTCAAAAAGATCCTGATTTCGGATTGAAAACTGCTCAGATCGTCATAACCGCTGCGACACCCATGGTAGAAGACAATAAATCGTTCCCTCTGCCTCCTGAGCCGGACGAATTGCCTGAAGATGGAGATGAAGAGCCGCCTCAGTACAGTTCTGCAACCGTCAGTGGCGAAGGAGGAGGTTCAACCGACGATGATACTTATACAGGACCAAGTACAACCGAAAATTCTCAGGTAGTGGTTTCAGTTTCAGAGAAGAAACAAGACGTCATACCCGACGAGCTAGAACCTCATCAATTAGCAAGGCTTCAAGATCTCAAGGAGTCTGACGCATAGTCAATTTTTTAATTATTTTATGTACTTATTAATGTGTGTATATTATTTGAATATCTAAAGTTATAATGTAAGGAAGAGACAGTTAGTGTAGAAATGTACATTAAAACTAGTTGATTTGCTGATCAATGGCCTCTTGTCTGTTACACTATATAGTCTTTAAATAACTGCCTTCATTTGCTGCATGTGTATATTGTACTAAGCAGTGTCTAAATAAAATATTGATTAAGGATGATTCAACTATGTAATTTTGTTTCAATAAAAAAAATAAAAATCCGACTGCTGTAAAGGCTATATTATACTACGGTCTCACTACAATGACTTATTTGCCTTTGTAAAATAGTAGACTACTTAAATAGTAAGCGTAAGGTCCGAAATTAATTTTTCTTTTAAGCATAAAAGCATGCTCCCTAGTGTCAAGACAAAAAGACTGAATTGCTACTCGCAGAGCAAATATAATATTAAAATTTATTTCTCGTCCTCGCAACTTTCTACAATTATCCTCTACGTTCACAATAGTGTTTTTGAAATTTTCTTAAATTGATTCCTTAATATACTGCAATTTTTTCACAATAGTGTAACTAGGTACAACTAAATGTTACCTAAGTTTTCAAAACCAGGCAAATCCATTATTAAAATCTCACCGATATTTATTTTTTAAAGGTAATTAAATTTACATTTTTGTTCTTGTTTAAAAAAAAAATTCTATAAATACTCTCAAAAAATCTTTTCTTCTCTCTAATTACGTTCACAGCATGAAATAAACTATTCATTTTTAAAACCTCTCTTTGATTTTTGCTTTATTGTAAAATTAAACGTTAATTTCAGTGCAGTCCTCTCCTAGTCCTTTTTTTTTTAGTCTTGACTTTGCTTCATAGGTGTGGTGTATGCATTCGAGGTACAACATATCCATGAATTTTATATGGTAGTGTATCTAGCCTAGTAAAAGTTCAACATCTGCCCGTCTGATACTCCTTTAGTTATTTTTTTAAATTCTTCATTTTAACATCCAAGCATCTAGGCCTCATATAGAAACATTGCTTGAACTCTTGAAATTTTTATTCCCATATGTATACTAAATAAAATCTGAATATAATTTTATGATTTATTCCAAGGGTTGTAACGCATTTTTTTCTTGTTTCAAGCAATATCAGTTATATAAAAACTAATTTATCTGTTCACATAACGTTTTAATCATAGTTTTTTTTTTAAGTTTGTAAGAAAAATTGTTATATTTCCACCACTAGAAGAATTGAGTTGGCTTTTTTTTTCCATGCGAGTTTTAGTCTTTAGCTAATTTGTTTTTTTATAATTTACAATATATACTTATTAAATAATTGTATGTTAATATGGTGTCCTTGCTCACTTTCCTATAGTAAATGTTCTAAGGGATATTATGCTCATCCTATTATGCCTGTTCTAAGGTAGGTTTTATCTTCAAATCGTCATACATATCTTAGTATTATTGAATATTCGACAAGAATTCATATTGTTTTTGGGGTTAAAGAACTTGTTAAAACTATGAAAGGTTAGACTCAGACCATTACTCCATTTTTTACAGTTTTTTAAAGCTCTTGATACAAGCATGACTGCTGGCCTACTGGCTTAAAATTAGCACAATACATTTTTAGAATGTTATCAATTCCTAATTTGAATTTGCATGGGATAGTTGAGGTTGATAATGGTAGCAAAGCGATAACAAGGGCACTGTATTTTTCTTTTTTCTTTTTTTTTTTTTTTTTCTCTTTATATACTTCAAGGGATCTTGTACAAACCATAACAAATACAACATACAAATATCATATAAAACACACTTTAAAAGCCCAATATTTTAAGTCAAATAAAAAAAACATTGCCTGAAACACACTTTCAGGAATAACCGATTTATTACATTACTACATTACTTTTTAAATAACTAAAATTGCTAACTGCTAACGTAAACTTTGTAGGGAAGGGAGGCAGAACGTTTGCACTTAAGTTGTGATATGTGCACTTTTATGCATGAGCTGTGTTGATAAATTTTCCAAATTTAATCGATCCATTCAGTTTTCATGCCTCGCTCTCGTATGCCTGATTATTTCTCTAACCAGGCTGTTTTTCTCTATATCTTCAAGAGAAAAGATTCCACTCTAGATTGTTCAAATGATTTTCAATCTTTTTCTATACGAGAATTAATCTTTCCAGTTTTTTAAATATACAAATATTTGTAATGATAGAGGATATGAGAAAAATTAGAGAGAAAACTCAGGGTCTAATAACTTTTCCTTAAGATTTTAACTAATTAAAATTAAATATCTATTCAAACGAATAAAATTACATCCAAAATTTACTTACATTTAAAAACAAAAATATGATGATGTATGTAAACTGATTGTACATATTCTTTTTTTAAATTAAATTTGTTTAAACATAAGGAAGCACATGCAACAAAGTATAATTTATCGTTGTTTATAACAGTAGTGATTTTTGAAAATGATTTGTCACTAGGGATTAAACCCTTATTTGTTTCACAAATAAAATGTTAAAAAAGATGAAATTTGCATATTTTGATTTAGGTATATAAAATTTTTAAACAGAACATCAATTTCCTCATATATTTTTTGAATAAAACATTTTTAAGTTTCATGCACACATCCAATACTTTCATGTTTAAAGCTATTGTACACACAATTTCGTTTTAAGTATTACATTTAAAATAAAATAAATAAGTAAAACGTTCAACTTGTCATAAATAAAATGTGTACCGATTTTATCGTTGACAAGCTTAAGCTTGTTTCAAAACAAAAATGTCAAACTAAAACATAAATTGATGTTAAACGATCAATTTGAAAATTTGGTTATGAAATGCTTGGCACCTTCCTTTGTACATATGTAAATAGGTTTACAAAAACATATTTGTAATGTACATTAATTTGATGAATGAAAAATTAACAGCTATGTAAAAAGTGTAATTTATTATTTTGTTTTTGTTCACGATACTTTGCTTGGTTTGATAGAAACTAGACTTTTTGTTTCTCTTTATCGTTTAAGTAAAAAAGCAGTTTATTCTCTTATGTGTTCGTCTATAAATTGTTTCTTCTTCCTATAGTTGTGCCTTTTCTTAATTAAAAACAAATCTGTTCATAGTGTGAATGTTTTCAAGTATATAGAAGACTATTTTTTAACAACAAAATACATAAATACAAAAACAATGGGACACCATAGAATAAATACAAGGAAAAAATCTTCATGTTTTAACATTCATGGGAACATTCTTATATGTAAAGGACTTCATATACAACAAAACAGTTTAATATAAACTGTATTTACATTCTGAGTAATGACAATTTTTGAATTATTTAATATAAAACAAATTTCTACTCTTACATGTATTTCCTCAAAACTAAAACTTTTTATTTTTAATTTATATCATTGAGTATGGTACTTGGCCTTCAATGATAAATAATAAAGCTACAAGATCAGAGATGAGGCCAGGAAGGTAAAAAACCAACCCAATTAAGTTTTGAATAATCATTATAAATTTATATATAACATGTAATAAAATAAATTGCTCTTAATTGAATAGGCCCCTGAGGAAGGCGTCAAATACAGCCGAAAGCTCCACATCAGAAAATCAAGTTGGTTTTTTACCTTAATGGCTTCATCCTGATTTCGTAGCTTTATTATTTAAGTTATAATCTTCAAAGATTTATGTGCGAGTACATCGGTTTGTAAATTGGTATATTTATTTCTCGAATAGCTAGAAGATTATTGACAATATTATGTGATTTTCTTATTAAAATAAACAGCATTAATATATAAAAATTGTGCATTCGTTTCAAAGCCTTTTTTAAATATTTTTTAACAATAAATACACAACATAAAAACTTTTTTTTTGTTATAGCCATAAGAAACATTAATTATTAAACTTCACACATTGGTTAAATTTTAAATATCTTTGAAGAATAATAAAATTACATTATAATTACATTTATTTTATTTTCTTGCGTATCTTAGTTTTTAAATGAATATATTATAACTACAAAATTAAATTAAATCCCATCTGATGCAAATACAGTAGTTGAAATAATTCAAAAATCATAATATCTATGGATAGATGTATTTATACTGTGCTATATCATATATATTATAAATATATATAATAATAATATATATTATAGATAAATAATAATATATTTATAATATATATAAAAGCATTATACAGCCGGCTGTTGTTAATTTTAAACTTGATAATTCGAATTTCTTGATTATACAAACTCCTCGGTAGGTCACATTTGTAAACGAAAAAAATTCAATATATTTTGTTACATGGTAAATGAAATATTTGTTATAACAAGGGGAAAGAAATCTATAAATTAAAATAGAGCCACTTCCCCCTCTTTATAATTCAAGCTTTTTCATGTCCCTGTAAATTTCCACGTATAAGTTTACTTTTCTACAGTCTAAAGTGTCTTAGTTTTTTCTATTTTATGCTCGTTGTTTTGTCAAGTGTTCTCAGGACATCACAAAGGATGTGCCCTGGCATAATGCATGACAAAGTTTAATTTTACAGTTAATACATTCCCACTTTTTCATTATTTTTACCGTTTATACAACTATTTGATTTTTTTTTTCTTTTTCTTTCCTCTTGATAATTCAAATCATTTTCGTAGTTCCTTGGGTTTCGAATTATTAAGAGTCGACTGTATATTGAAAACTGTGTACAATCATCAATAATCTCTGCCTTATAAATGTTGTATAAGAAAGCTTGAGACACGATAAAATTTATAGTTTAGTAATAATATATTATGTCCAAAAATGTTATGTTTTCTTTATTTACTATGCAGTGTATAAATAAATCTATATGTATATATACTCAACATTAGCTATAAACAAACATTGATAGGAAATTGTTAATGTTTTCTGTCATTCCGCTATTTATTGTTAAACATTTACCTTAAGACATGTGTAATCAGCACTTTAATTTGTTTAGCTTGTTAAACACTTTTTAATAATTAAAAATGTTTCAAACTAGGTTGCTGCATTTCTCAGGCATTTAAATTTACTTAAACATTATTTCCTGTTACTAATGATGTTATTCATTTCATAATTACCAATTGTTAGAAATTATTTCATGATAAAAACTAATTATTATGATTGTGGTTAATATTATTTGTAAATACCTAAACATAATTCAAATTTTCAATAAAAATAACCTCGTAAAAAAGAACATTAATAAAATATGTTATATTATTTATTGATCTGTGTTTAGGTATTTGTATTATTTATTGATTTTATGCAAGGAATGTACATAGTACATAATCCTGAATAAAATACCATTGTTGACAACCAGCATTTTGAAAAGCGATGACAATAGCAACAAATTAATATTAAACAAAAACGTATTACGTTTTTAACTAGGAAAATGTAAATGTCTATTTCTGAATAAAATAGGCTCAAATTTTATACAAAATCTACACAAAATTCCTAACATAGATAAACACATTCCTAATATACCTAAATACTTTGATCATTGTGGGAATTTGTTGAACACGATTGCACAGCCCGTAAATTTCCTCCAATTCTACAAGTTCACAAACAATTTGGCTGTGTAATTATCGATTCTGTACAACAATTACAAATTTGAAGTGGCATATAAATAACATTTTGATATCTAAACCAATAAATTCCTATTTGCAAACGTAGAGAAAAATGGCGTTGATTTCTTTTATCAGCTTATACCACTTGTACCACGTAAGTATTTCATTTTGTCATAATATATAAAGATTTTGCCATTGCATGGCATATTTGTGTGATATGAGGGATCTTAAGTAAAGTTGGTGATTTCAAAGGTGTCTGTAGTATTGAAGTAGATTAACATGGGACTTTATGCCTATAGGATTTGATAAAATTAATTTTGAACTCACATTTTGTCTTTTTATAAGACAGTATTAACCAGAAAGAAAAATTGGTTATTTTATAAAATATACATTAAATAAGATTTTCTATAAAAGTAAAATTATGTTTCCATTCGCACTAATAAATTACATTATCACACACGAAAAAACAAGGTCTAAGTTTGTTACAAGAAAAAAAAAAACTTCTTAGAAAAAGAAGAGGATCTGACAATATAACTCCAATTGTCCTCAAAAATTGGAGTTGTTTCCATGCCTGTGCCTGTCTTCTTTAATAAATCATACCTAACAGAGTAATCTTCCCAGAAATTTTTAAATAGTTGTTTTATTCCTGTTTTCAAAGTGGAAATCAAAATGAGGCTTCCAACTACAGGTTCTGAAAATCTGTGTCAATTTTCATTGCAGCCACCCATCCTTTTAGGCGTCAGAAAGAAAAAAAAAAAAAAAAAAACTCAGAAGCTACCATGGGAGTCGAACCCTTATCCACGGGTTTATCCAGCCGAGCGTCTGCTGCCTTAACCACTTCGCTACCACAGTGTATAAATTACAATTTCTCTCCTTCTATTTGCTTGTTTGTCTTATCTTCAATGTTAGATTCTGACAGTTAAGCGAACTGCTTTGACCAATTTATTCATTGATACCATGTGGGGAGGCAGTTAGCATTTTTGTCCGAATCTATTATGTATAATCATTGTTTATCTATTGAATACAATTGTACTGCATTTACCCTATGTTTACACAGTAATAACAACAACTAATAATTTTGTATATTTTATTTATTTTGATAGAAACGAAAGAAATTTAGGGATTTAGTAAGAAAAATGGACAGAGATTTTTTTACAAAACATATTTATTTGGACCAATTTTCTTAAGAAAAAAGAGTCAATAATTGATGGATCACCAGGTCTGAGGATCAGCAAATAATTAGGGAAATTAGTGAATACACATGTGTCCCAGTGGAAAGGAAAAATAAAGTAAAACATTTAAATACATTTTAATAATAATAATATTCAAAAACATACATTTTATTTACTTTTATTAAAATCACTAGCTCAATTAACATACAAATAGTATAATATTAGTGCATATATAGAAATATTTCATTTAAAAATTTAAGACATCGATGATCACTTAGTTTAGTAGTGTGCAGTATTCACTACAGGAGAAATTGTTGCTTAATAATATCACTATAATTTTAAATAAATAATTAACACCGTATATTAAAAATGCTTGTAGACTATTTACATGTGACTTGTAGCATATTTTGCTTCAGACATATTGCCTTTTTCCTCATAGTTTGAAGCAGACAGCACCATTGACTTAATCTCTTTAAAAGGTAGTTGTACTGATAGTTTAAATTGTAAGAATCTTTTAAAGCGACTGAAAAATATGTTTTATTTTTTTGTTATCCATAATTTAAGCAATTCTCCCTGTGTGTATGCAATTTTTTAAAACAGTAGTAAGAGTAATATAGGGAAATGAAATAAAAAGTTGTTAAGTAAAATATTGATGAGAATATTTTTTTTAAGAGGATATATTTCGAAAAAAGCCCATTTATAAGTAAGTAAAGTTTATGTCTGTAAGTAAGTATGTGTTGAACCAATTTTTCTCCAAATTATTACGTCATAGTTTAAAGAGGCCATCGGCCCTGTTCGGTAGGTCGGACCTTTGTCTAGACCCTAGGTAAAATCTCCAGTCTGTGTTGAACAATGATCAATGAGGCCGTGATCAGTTGTAGCCTAGGCGAGAGGCTGGGAACAGACGGACAGTAGTGAAGTCAAGGAACGAACGATGGTTAAGTTACGGACCTAAATCCGCGATTAATTCCCCCAATTATTTTTTGTTCGCTATTTTAACAAGTGCCGGATTTTTTAATATGCAGCAAGGTTAGTTATTTTATCTATTTCATCTGTGATGTGCCCTATGTACCGTGTGTTCATACCGAAAAGGAAATACTGACACCCTCAAATTTGGGTTGGTCTCTTCCAGTCTCAGCAATCCTGGCTTTTTCTTCTTCTTCTTTTTTTATTTTTTTAATCGTAATAGTCTTTTCTTTAAAAACATTTAAGCTGTCGGGCAGAATATCTGTAATAAGCTCTTCTTAGTAAATATTTCGATATTTACAATTTGATTTTTATCCTGACGGTTTTTATTTATTGCATGCTAAATTAAACGCACAACTCAGCAGGATATTTCTTCTTTGAGTTTCTGAAGAGTCAAGTGCTTTTGTGCCGATCCTGTTGCTGTTCTTCTATTTATTCGAATCATCTTTTTTTAAAGGAATTTGGTAAATCGCATATATATCAACTTCAGAAATCCACGTTGCTGAAACTCACTTTTCTCAAATCTTTCACTTCTTAGACCACGAACAACTTTTTTTTCAACAGATTTATTTTTTTAATTAATTTACCTTTATTTTGAAATAGTCAAAAAGTTTGGTTCAATTCTTTATATATTAAAAAAAAAAAAAAAATTTTCAGATACACACACATTCTTTGCTGAAAGACAAGTATTTGCAAAAGTGGTGTGTTTATATAGCTGTACGTTTTCCTCAGCAAAAAGTAAAATTGGGTTGACAATAAAATTATTAATGTTTTTTTACAGTACATATTTTTATATCATTGAGATGTATTGTCTTTGCCATTTCTTTATGCCATATTTCAGGTAGCCTGTCTATTCCTTTTGTATAAAAATTCCCATCTTTTGAGTCCAAGAATGTTTGAACTTTGGAACGCTTTTGAAGTTTCATCCATAAAGTCTTTTTTATAATGACCGAAATAAATATTAGCCACAAGTTGAAATGTCCGAAGAGTATGGTGGGTGTGATAAAATTTCACAATTCAAATTAGTTAATGTTTGGTCCTCAAAGCAACACATGCCGAAATGTTTTCTGTTCTTTATTGAAGGTCTGGAGCGGACCATTGGCCTTTTGGTAAAGGCTCCAAATTCAACCGGCCTGTCATACCAAATGCACAGATTTTTTTCCCATGCATTTGTTATTTTGGAACAATTGTTGTCTGAGTTGGCAGTAAACTTTTTTTTTTTTTTTTGACTATGTTTTTGTATGTGATCTATTTTTCATCGCCTGTTATTGTGTGTCTTTTACAATAGGACACTGCACATTTGAGGACACAAACTTTCTTCTATATATGTCAAATTTGGAGTTCATGCAACTTTACGTTTTGTATGTTTATCAATTTTAAATTGTGGGCCAAAAAAGTTTTGGCACAGCCCACTTTTTTCTTAAATCTCAAAAGTATAAAGGTTAAATGTTTTGTATTACTAAACAATTAAAGCTAGTGTCCAAATTGAAACTCCTAAGTACCAAATAGACCTAGTTTAAGAGAAATGCTCTAAGCTCAGGGAGTTTATATTTACCGTGCTAGGCTTTAACCAACCCATATTAGATAAAGCCTCATTACCAAAGAAATAAAGAATACTTGAATGAAAATAGTGATGTTATATATTTAATCGTGCCTGAAGCTATGAATAAAAAAAGATTTATTAATATGTACTTACAATTAGTCACTGTATAAAATGATTTTTTTTCTTTCCTGGATACTGTTATATTATTTGCCAATGACTGCCTCCAAAATGGTAGTTTCATTAGTGAAATAGTTTTATTTTCTTCTGACTGCCTAGTTTTAAAACTCTCTGGGGTAATTACATTGATAAATAAACTGCAGAGAGAGCTTTTTTCATGTGGTAAAATATGTTGTATTCTGTCTCTCTCGTGAAAATATTTGTGAATGATATAACGCTGTTTTAACTAGGTAATAATAATCACCAGAATAGAAAACAACTCCAAATTCACATTTTTCACGTGTTATGAGATATAAGTTAAAACAACTTTTGCTATACAAAATTTTGTTGACTTCATGTGAGTTTAAATAAAATGAAGTTAATGATCACATGAAAGCATTTAAAGTAGAAATTTAGTTCTTTACTTCTACTAATGTAACACATTAAAATTTTGTTCAGCATTTTTTTTTACATTTTTTGTTTAAACTTTTAAATAATTTCTATACACTTGGCTCTTTTTTTTTTCTGTGACAAATTCACCATTGAGATCATTGTAATGAGAAATTGGAAATATTCCACAGTTTTTGAAATAGTGAAAAGATTTCTTGGACTAAAAGCCCAAGATATAAAAATCCGCATTGAGCTCAATAGAGTAGAACGCAAAAGATGATGGGTTTTTAAAAATCAAAAACAACATTATAGAAGTATTTTTCTGGGAAACCCTAATTTAAACGTCTGGTGAATGAATAGATTTTGGGGTTAGTTATAAATTACTTATGACTGTACAGCAAATTAAATTTTAACATTTTATAAAAAGAATCTGGAAAATTGAATTGAAAAGTATTTGTACAGAAAACAGATGAAACCCGAAGTGAGCATGGAGGTGAGCTGTGTAGAGGAGGGAGAAAAGACTGATAGCCCGGACGAATGGCAAGGCGGTGAGGGTGCCATGGGTCCATTGGAAGCCCCCGTCGAGGAAAATATCCCGAATAACGATGAGCAAAGGGATGAGACTTCTCCACGGCCTGAACCGCCCTCACAAGACTTCCTCTCTCCGGTACCTGACTTTCAGAATACATCGTGTAAAACGCCTCATGTGAGTCAGTGGTTGTACCACCTGATTGATTTGTTTCCTTACTAATCCCATTTATTCATAATTTTAGCGCAAGAGGAAAAGCGATACACTTATAGATTTGAAAAATCAACTGCCTTGCAAAAAACTATTTTCTGATGATAGTCCTTCCAAGTAAGTAATGATTTATTTCAGCCTTATTTATTGGAAAAATCAGATTTTTTTTAACTTAAAATACTAAATAATATTGAAATATAATTTTTGAACATATGAATATTAACAGTGAAAAAGTACAAATTGTTAAATTTTGTTTTTTAAAGGCTCTCTTGTTATTATACATTTTTTATATTTTGCCACTAGACTCATTATGCTTGATTGTACTCGGCTGTTGACCGATCTTGATATAAGGTTAAACATTTTTTATATTAAAGTTTGTGATGTTAATCGGCCATCTTGTGATTGATTGAGCTAATGCAGGATGAGTGATGGTCACTGGTTATTTCTCCATTTCTGCCTACTAATGCTTATCATTTCTCACTTCTGAACATGTTGATTCTGTTCCTATTGCAAAAATCCAAACCTAACTGAATAAAATTTAGGCCAGTCAACGAACAAGAGTAAATAGGCCCTGGGAATAGACCAGTAATTGTCACTCTTTCAATACGTTTTTTCGTATTAAAAGGATAAAAATGACCATTTATTTTAATCCTGATTTATATTTTATTTTAAATCCTCAGTCTTGAGTACATATGACCTTCACTTTGGATCACTGTCCTTACACTCGGAAAAATAAGCATAACAATGTGAAAAGAATGATGACCTTTATAAATTTAAATGACAAATAATTTTTTTAAATAGTTGAAAGTTTTTGTATAATTGGTTTTTAAAGTTCCATAATGTTCATAATGCTTAGTTGTAGTATGAAGAAAAAGCAGGTGAGCTCAGAGAACATGACTGACAAGTTGAAAGTGTCTCTTTCTGTGATACCTCCAAAAGAACACCCACCACCGGAGATTGCTGATTGGCTGCTTCAGTTTCAGGTATTTTCTTCTGAGCCCTATGATTGTACAGCGCAGTTAATTGTTTTTTTTTTAATTTTAGAAATGGTCAAATGCCGAAAGGATACTTGCAATCGATAGGTTGATAGAGACTTGTGAGCCGACGCAGGTCCGACACATGATGCAATTAATAGAACCCCAATTTCAAAGGGATTTTATCTCTTTGCTTCCTAAAGAGGTAATATTAAAGTGAAAGTTTCGAGCTGAAGTATATTAAGTTAAACTTTACTCTTTTAAACTACAAGTAGAAAAAAAAGTTTATTGGTACTAAATAAAATCAGAGGCAAATTGCCGTGTCAAGTTTGTTTATCCACATAGAATCAGTTTATTTTTTCTTAGTTCGCAATCCAGTGTTATGAACATAGTAAATTATTTCAGCTTGCCCTCTTGGTACTATCATTCCTCGAGCCTAAAGATCTCTTGAGGGCAGCCCAAACCTGCAGGCATTGGAGGTTTTTAGCGGAAGACAATCTTCTTTGGAAGGGCAAGTGCCAGGCTGCTGGTATCAATAGAGAGTCTACGTTGTATTCAAGTAAACGGGCCAGGCACAGGTCACCTTCTTCACCGGCATCTCCTTGGAAAGTAAGAATATGCTTTATTCATTCATAATTTTCAATCATTACTCCCATGAATAGTCTACTCTGAGCAATGTTTTTGTTGTTGTTTAAAACAGATATTAAAATATTGTTATAATACAAAAACATTGGTCATATTTTCAGATTGACTTAATTATGACAATTTTTAGCAACCTTTGATGTTTTATTATGTCATAAATGAACAGAGGGGTTTATACTCATTGTAAAGAGACAAATTATTGATCTGTTTTTTTACAGCATACTTATAGCTTTTATGTACTTATGTATTACTTGCTATGTAATATGTTCTACTGCAGAGTAGTGTAGCTCCATGTAATGTTCCTATGTTGTTCCATTGGTGCTTTTTTTTCCCCCCTCCTATCTCCTATATTTCATCCCTAACCATCTCAATCCATCAAGGAACCTGCTAAAATTCTAATTTTATCTCTTCTTCCTGTAATAAATAATAATAGTAATAAAACTTCTGCGATTTTTATTTTTGTTAAGCATGTATAGACATGGCTGAAGGAGAAATAAATATAAAAAATAATTTTAGTGCATAATAAATTGTTTATGTGGAAAAATTTAAAATAAAAAGTTTAAATTTAAAGTTCAACAGTAAGTAATACTGACAGTTGTATTTCTCGTAATTTGTCTCTCATTGTGCCAATCTTCCTAACATACATTTTGGCAACCACTGGACTCCTGGGAGTTACGAGTCACATGGCCTCATTGCTGCTCATTTAGCAGTTCGGTCGGCTTTCTCATTGCCTTCTGTGCCAACCTGGCCTAGAATTCAAGAATAATATTTATATTTTTTCTGTGTTCAATTCGCTTGTTTTGTATTGTATTGCTGTGATGTCCGGCCCCCAATTTATCCGACCTTGCTCAGTACAGATTTGGTTGTCAACTCAGCTGTAAATTTACTAACAGCACGTGGAAGGGAAGGTTTTATGTGTCCCTTCCAGTATACCATACATTGGAATCCTTTGCAATCCCTCAAAGCAAGTTTATATAAATGTTACTTTATTATATACATATTTTGAGGGACAAGAAGTTTGGCTTCACCAATTTATGCATAGTAAGGCTTCTACTAACAAATACACAATCCTGTTATATTCTGGAGAGCTGAACGTTGACCCATTTAATATTGTGGGCAAGGAGACAAACCTCGTTGTATAATTTTTTCAACCTATTATAAATTAAAATTCTGTGGCTGTGCTGGGATTCAAATCCAGAACTACTAACCTGGAAAATATGTGTTAAAATCCCCAACTTATGCTACATTATTGTGTATTTTTAATATTGTGTAAAATGTAGGTTGAGATGATGGAAAGTTGGTGTCCAAATGGATTGAAATCACGATATCTCAAGTGGTTAGAATTGTGGGGGGTATTGTTTGAATCATGCTTGTGACCCTAACTTTTTCATCCTACTCAATACCTTTCATAAAAAGAATAATTAATTGAAATAAGTAATTTGGTAAATTATACCACTAAACATAAATGGATTTTGTAAAATGTAAAAACTGCATAAGATAAGTTCTCTTGATAATTATAAGCAAGGTAATGAATGAAATTTATTGTTAAAAGTTCAATTGGTCTAAGATCATTGCAGTCCCATAGTGAAATGGTCATTTTAAAATAATTTAAAAATTTCATGCCAATATCATAATCTTTTTTTCTCTATTTCCAGGCCGCTTTTATGCGACAACACAGGATAGAAATGAATTGGCGCGTGAGGCCTATTCGACCACCAAAAGTATTAAAAGGGCATGATGATCATGTGATAACTTGCCTACAGTTTTCGGGAAGCCGAATTGTCAGCGGAAGTGATGACAACACGTTGAAAGTCTGGTCTGCTACTACTGGCAAAGTAACATATTTTTATTCACCATTATGAAAATATTAAATATGTATACGTTGGAAATGTTAAAAAAATGATTGCATTTTAGTGTCTGAGGACACTTTCCGGTCACACTGGTGGAGTGTGGTCATCGCAAATGTCAGGAAGTACGATTATCTCTGGAAGCACAGATAGGACATTGAAAGTATGGAATGCTGAGACTGGTCAGTGTATTCATACACTCTACGGTCATACGTCTACAGTTAGATGCATGCACCTCCATGAGAAAAAGTAAATGTTTGTAAATTATCTGACTTAAAATATCATCGGGCAAATTTGTATAATTATTTCTTGTGTTGCTTAGAGTTGTGAGTGGATCAAGAGATGCTACTCTCAGGGTCTGGCACATCGAAAGTGGGGAGTGCCTGCATGTTCTTGTAGGGCATCTCGCTGCAGTTCGTTGTGTTCAATACGACGGAAGGCTTGTTGTGAGCGGTGCTTATGATTATATGGTGAAAGTTTGGAATCCAGAACGAGAAGAGTGCCTGCATACACTTCAAGGTCACACAAACCGTGTTTATTCATTACAGGTATTACATTAACAAATCCTCATGAATTTAAGTATATTGAAATAATGAACGTTTAACTTCCATCCTGAGGGGTGTCAGTTTAGGCATTGACACATTGTTTGTCGCTGTAAGTAAAGGTCCCCGGGTCCGATTCCAGTGGCCCTGCGATTGATGAACCCTACATACTTACAAATGGGCTTTTTTTTACAAAATACTGACACCCCGAGAGTGAGGGTTCATAATTGTCATGGTTCATAGTCATAGTTGAAATATGCTCCTTAAAAAAATTACTTTAATCAAGATTTTGATAAGAAATACGATAGTTGTCATGTAATTTGCATTAAGTATCACTTAAATATTTCATTATTCAAATGTACGCATACAACAAAACTAATGCAATAATTTCAAATCTACGCATAATTAAAATTATTGCAATAATTTTTTAATGACGAAATATTTATGGACTATCACTTTTTAATTTTTTTTTTAAATTTTTGTTTAATATGGATTTGTTTTAGTTTGATGGAATACACGTGGTGAGTGGATCGCTGGACACTAGTATAAGAGTGTGGGAAGTGGAAAGTGGTCAATGTAGGCATACACTGATGGGTCACCAGTCACTTACGTCAGGGATGGAGCTGAACAACAACATACTCGTGAGTGGCAACGCCGATTCAACAGTGAAAGTGTGGGACATTCTATCTGGGCAGTGTCTCCAAACGTTATCCGGCATCAACAAACATCAGTCGGCCGTTACTTGTCTTCAGTTCAACAATAGATTTGTCATCACTTCTTCGGATGACGGAACTGTCAAACTCTGGGATGTCAAAACTGGTAAAAAGATTAATTCTCAGGGTAAACTTTCTAACACGATTGCTTGAAAATTAACTTTCATCCGAATTTTTGTTTGTTTTAGAATGAGACAAATTGTTATTTTTACATAAATAATTTTGTCTATCTAAATAGTTAAAGAAGCAAAAGCATGTTGAGTTTTTTGGCCTAATTGATATGTTTTTATTAAGTCTTTTAAGTAATTGTTGCCTTATTCTTTACTGTGTTTTTAGGAGAATTCATCAGGAATCTGGTAGCTTTAGATAGTGGAGGGAGCGGAGGCGTGGTTTGGAGAATCAGAGCCAATGAGACAAAGCTGGTTTGTGCAGTTGGTTCAAGAAACGGCACCGAGGAGACTAAACTTCTTGTCCTCGATTTTGACGTTGAAGTCAAGTAAGAGACTGGAGGAGGAAATATCTAAGGAAATATTTAATCATCTTTGTCTAGGAATTAGTGCAGTTTCTAAATGCGTCCGGAATATTTTTCCCTTTGACTTTCTGGTTTTGAGTTAAAAGATGGTGCAACATCAATTAAACTTAAACCTTTATGAGTGTGGAAATGACAAATTTCTTTGCTGGACTTTATTTCAAAAACATTTTTGGCAATGCGCAATTAATTATTGAATTTCGCTTTAGTATGTTTTATAATTAATATATTTATTTTTTATAAATGATCTTTTCTTTATTTAATTTGATTGATCATTTTGTGAGAGTTGTGTGTGTCGTGGATATGTGTGCGCCCGCGTGCACTCATATGTATATATAGATATATATAACAGTTCACAAATATGTATGTTATATATGGTTATATATATAATAATAATACATGTTCACAAATTATTATTTTGTACCTGTGTCAGTGTAGGATACTTGTACTTTAAAAAAGTTTAGAGAAATAAAAAAAATATATTGGCAGTTGAAATAAACAATTAAAAACTAGGAATATTGTGTATCAGGGTAAGAAATTCTATGCTTATCTACCTCGGGTTGATAAAGTTAACATTAAACTGCCAGTGTAGGAACAATGTAAGACTTGTAATATTTTCCTTGTTTGTAATAGGTTGTTTCTCCTGTTTATTGTTTGATGTAATGCAAATTCTGGTAGGTGTTTGTTTTCTTACAGAGAAGTCTGTGATAATATTTAATGTTTATTTGCCTTCTCCCCCCCCCCCCGTTATGGAAGAAATTAATAAAAGCACTAGTTACCTTTTTCATACATTTCCAAGTCTTAAATCGCTTCCCACGGGTACAATTTTTGAGCAAAGATGAGATTTCGTTTCCACAGCTCATTGAACTTTTTTTTGTGAATTATCAAAAAAGGTAAATGTCAGACCCAAAAATTGATATCGCCTCGTTACACGATGCGAATTGGAGTGCTCTTTCAAAATTTTTTGGGTACACGTCTTGATCATAAAGAAATGAATGCTTATGTTGAAAGAGTTGGGTTTTCCAATAAGCGGTCTTAGCATTAAAAATTTCATCGTATCAACCAATTTTGCTTATAAAAAATGAACAAACGAACAAAAAGGCTAAGTTGTTTTGTAATCTTATAAATTTAAATTACATCACATTTTCTTCGAACAATAATATGTACTAAAAAGTTAGATTTTGTTATTTGGTCCATAAGTGATAATATATTATATAATGATGGATTGAGTTTGTTATACTGTATTACGTTTCTTTGATTTGACATTATTTTTGTTGAATTATATTTTTTGAATCTCATTTGACTCAATTCATTTATAAACATTTTAGTGTTATTGTGATTGAATTGGTTTCTCTAAAGCAAACCAGCAACATTAGTATTGGAAAGAGTTATTTTTTCATAACGATCTTTGTTTTACAAAATAATATTAGTGGTGGGAAAAATACTCAAGCCATGTTCTGTTGTCCAAGTGTGTGTTCTGAATAAATTTGTTTATTGTTGTTGTATTTATTCAGACTGATGAATGAAGAACATTGCTCAATTATGTTTTGTATTGTGTGATGTGAAAACAAAATTAAGTGTAATAATAAATTCTACTTTAATCCCAGTTATCTTGTATTGTTTTTTTTTCTTTTTTAACGCCCGTAAATGCAAATTCTTTTACGATGAACCAGTTATTTATCATGAAACCATCACAATACAAACCAGTGAATTAGTAAATATTGAAATAGTACTACTATGTTTTTATTCTTTAATACACAGGGCACATCAACTTCTATAGTCCATCCGTTTATTTTGAAAATGATTAACTTTAGCCAAAAATGGTCTTGTATAAACCTCAAGTTAATTTGGCGAGGAATCTCATGGTGGAAACGGAGTTAACTTCTAGCTGGGAAGTGACACTAACTTTGTTATTTTAAATGATGATCTCATATTTTTATTGTACAATTCGATTCTACAGCTTATGTTATGCCACTTTTACTGAATGTAAAATTTTAATAGGATTGATAATTTCTAGGTTATGTCCAACAGAAGACATGTAAAAGCTTTTTGTAACAAGAAAACGGTTTATATATAAAATGCAGGAGTTTTATTTGAGCATTATTATAAACATAAATTTTAATTAATGATCAAATCTACAAAAAAAAAAAAAAAAAAAAAAAAAAAAAATCCACGCCTTCCATCAGGCATAACTCAAATCGTCGATCCTATCAAAATTTTCCTTTCAGTAAAATTAGCATAAAATAAGCTCGAGAATCAAATTGGACGATAAAAATTTGGGATCGTCATTTAAAATAACAAAGATAGTGTCATAACCCGGTTAGATGAGAAAGTTATGATAAAACTGCTACCACTTCGCTTTCCTAGTCTAACTTAACTTGGGGCTTGTTTAAGACGAGTTTTCGCTAGAGTTTTTGAACTAATGGGTGCAGTATAGAAGTTGATACACCCTGTAAATAACACAAAATTTGGTAATATGTATAAAATTTCATGGCCTAAGACCATCCGAGAGAGAGAGACTAGGGCGTAAACTTGTGAATCTAAAATTTCTTCTCTGAGATCAGTAATCCCTTAACATTTGTGGATGTTTAGTTCCAGAAAACTGTATTGAATGTTAAATCCATGAATGTCGAGTCCATTCCATGATACCAAAAATTGAGGTACAATTAATTAAAAACTTGAGAACTACAAAAACAATTTCATTCAATTTAAACAAAATAGAAGACATGTTTGAACATGACAATTGTTTTCATTGCTTGTATTTTTTCATATGCAAGGAAAGAAATAACCATTAATAGTTCACTGTTTTGATGAATACTTAAATTTTAAGTATTTCTACATAAAGGTTTGAAGTGGCCTCGACCCTTTTATCCCTTTTAAAATTAAAACTTCGATTTAAAGATGGATTTTTTTTGTAAGCTGGTCTCTCAAGGTTAAAATTTCCCTGAGCTGTTTTGGAGCAAAGCTTTGCCCTGCATAAAAACGGGAAAAAAATTAACATGTACAAAAGTTTTATTCTTTCACCAAGGGTCAGGATGGTTTTTTTTCTGTTTTGGAGGAGGAGGCATATTACGATAAAACTTCAACTAGAGAATAAAGCAAACTGAGAAGAAGGAATGATGAAAGTAGGCAAAAGTTTTCTGAGATACAATTTGGGCCTCCGATCCATTTAGATGACATGAAAATAAAATTGTTTTCACAACTGTTTTTTTTACCTTGATTAAAGAAATCAGACTCCCTCAAATATCAAAACTTTCCTCATGTTTTCATACCTGAAGAGTGGAAATCATTAATGTCAAAACTGCGAGTTTTAAGGGATTATTTTATATGCAAGGGGTATTATTTACAAAAGAAATTTGAATTTTCTTCAAAAATTAGACAAATTTGACTACAAAACTAATAAAATATTGATCAATAATAACATAAATATTACTTGTTGATATGCTCAGAATTATATATTTAGATTACATAGCTGAATAAAAAACAAATTATAATAAAACAAGTTATTGGGTTGTCCGGAAAATAATGCAG
>CM077112.1:18521749-18602002 GCA_039619505.1 Cimex hemipterus
TTTAATGAAAACTTAAAATCCTGCATTATTTTCCGGACAACCCAATACAAACATTGTTTAAATTATATTTTAGGGATGAATTGTACAAATACATATAAGATTTAATACATGTGTCATTCTTGTCTGTCGTGTTAAGACAAGGACAAGTGACAAGTCTAGCATGCGCTTACCGGACATCGCCAACAGTGAAAAGAAACAAGGCCCTCATCGTCTGCTTTTCAACAAAAACGTTCTCTTATTGATAGCCGATGCAAGTTTCTTCTCATTTTTGGCGATGTCCTCAGAATACTTTTTGCTTGGTGTACGTGCACGATAAATAAAATGATCTAAAACCTACGTCCCACCTGACCGTATTTCACGGTTTTCAAATTATCATTAACGAACTGTCACACCACACATTCATGGGTGCACTTTATTCGAAGAAACGGCATGCACGCCGTGTATACTGTGTTATTTTTGACTTAAATATATAGGTACGTATATCAATATTATTGCATGGCAATATTTCTCTATAAATAGTTTATTCTTCCTTCCAAAATGATTAAAATAAAATGTGACCATTGCAGGTAGTGAGACGTTATTTACAGCGATACACTTCGGCAAAACTTGTACGTTGTTTAGTATTCTGTCAGCCGTGAAATGTCTTCAGTCTATCAATACGCACGAAAAACCACTGACAATACGATAAATGTCAAAAAATTTATCGGGTATTCATGTAAGATCCAATATGAGTTGTAAAATACTTAAGGTGTTAGAACTTAAACAAGGACCTAGACGATAAGGCCGAAATGGCAAAAACGTCAAGCCCCGACAAAGCCTCGGATGAAGTGGAAACTCCTTAAGAGACTTTAAATGTTGCCAATTTTTTATCCAAATTTAATTTTTCTTGTTAGAATTTTCATTTATTTAGTTAATTATTTTAGCTAACTCTTTCATACTTCAATCAGTTTCCAGTTCTATAAAATTATCAATACTTTTAGGGAATATTATTAAAAAATAAATGTAAAGCATCATGTAAATTGTAAAATTAAATTTGCTTAACATTGAATTCATAGTATAATTTTATTTGCAAGAAGTTAATTGTTCGGTTAATGTGATAGTTTTGTTGAGTCCAGCATGACTTTATCCATTATTTTATGTAATATGTGGTGTTTATTATTATAGAATAAAGACAAGTAAACATAGCCGCAGCTACGCCAATATCATTAATCAAATTCAATAACATACATATAACACACAAAACGTATAATACATAAAACAATCAGCACATTCCACACATCTAATTAATTTTCTAAGTCTAATTATTCAACAATTTTTCTCGCCTTTTCCTAATTAACCCTGTCTATATAATTCTGAAAGGATAATCAGGCCGAACCATTACCCATATTTTACCATTGTCGGCTCCTTTCACCTCAAAAAGGCCGACCCCCTCGTAGAAAAACGGATTTCTATCCCTATTTTCTTCCCCACCCTTTCAAAATCCAACGTGTATAAACAAAAAAACATTAATATCTCACTGGCACTCTCATCGATTGAGTCTAAAATTTATATCATTGAATAAATTCGCTTTTTCGCATCTTACATGTATTATTTATCTCAATAAAGATCGAAATGTTGGTACAATAAAGAAAATGTTTTTCCAAACTTACGTCAAACCAGACCCATCTCATGATCTCAAAATAATTTTATATAATATTAATTTACGATAGAGATCCGAATTGTTTGATGAGTTTTAGTGCTGAAACAACGTACAAAGATTAATTGTCTCTAGGGTATACAAGTTTCAATGTTAAAATACAAAACTTCTTGAACAAATAAAAAGCCATGTGCTTTACAATAAGAGTACACTAATATTAAAAACATCAAAACTGAAAAAGAGAGGCTGAGAAATACCTCTAAAAATTGATTTTATACTGCAATAAATAATAAGGAAAGGTATTATTGGTTATATAAACAGTAACGATTAAAATTATGTATTTTTGCTAAAGAAAAATTCAGTGTTTTAAGGATTGTTTAGATTAATCGATTTATAAGAGTTTAAGAGTTTAAATCATCCCATGCAGAAAAATAGGAATAAATATTATCTGAATGAATGCACACAAAACGTTTTACAATAACTGGAATTGACAAAAAGTACATATATATGTATATCACCCTTAAAGCATATCAGTACATCCTTTGTTTTTAAACTCTTTATTTTTTCCCTTTTAGCACAGGACGAAATGTGCCGAGTTATATATATATCAATTTTCAATTACAATCGAAAGAATTCGAGTGGACTTTTTTTTAGTTTATAAAACGTTTCTTTGTTTTCACTTTGTGGAAACGGTCATCCCGCAGGAAGTAATACGAGATAAGCCGGCAATGTTGACGGTTGGGGAGATAGTGAGCGAAAGAGACAGTTTCACTTATGCGAGAATAATTGTTTCGCTTTCTTTCAAGAGAAGCTTTTTGATAAAAGCAAGCCAGACGGATACAAAGGACGATGATGAAAAAATGGGATTATAAGACAATGGCGGTATGGCGGAGGGCGGGAAAAGGGACGGGTTGAATATAACAACTTCGGAGAGGAAAAAAAACGGGAAAGAAGGCGCGGTGTGGTTGCTCGGCGAAAATAAAAACCTAGGTGAGAAAACGTTGCCTTCTGAAAAAAAGACATTACTAAACTATTTTAGCATTTAATAAATATTTAGAACGAGGAGACCACCCTCCAAACTGATATTAAACGAGTTGAACTTTTTCTTTGGAAAGTTTCCCGATCTATTTAAGATTTTATTACGTTTAAAATTTAAGTAGAACTCGTTCGATTGGGTCACACGGTTACGTACAAATGATTCAATTAGCAAGCATGTATAAATTAGTCAACTCTTTTCTTCGCCTATTTAACCATATAAAATGTTAATTGTCTGGACGATAATAACACAATATTTTTATGTTTTCGTTTCTGTTTAAACTTTCAAAAAATTATGTACAGTATTTCAAATCAAAAATCAGAATTTTAATTAAGTTTAACAATCGGTTAAAAAATAATATTTTAGCTTTATTTAAAAATTAAATTACATTCGTTTAGAGTACAATTGACGCATTTACATTTCACAATACTACTTTCACGATACAATTATATTGTATACAGATGGCTCCAAAACAAAAGAAGAAACTGGATCGAACATTCTGTACAAGCCCAAAACATGAACAATCAATTTCCAGCATTAATAAATGCCATCAATGGTTATGCCCTGGAAAATCTTAAAAGAAGCTACACTGGCCAAGCAACCATAAAAGCATAAGTATGTAAAAAAAATCACATCAAAATTAGTCAGTGAATGCATACAAAATCTCCAAAACCTGGGGAAATGACAAACTGATGATATCTTGGCTGCTAGGGCAAAGAGGAATTTGGGTAAAGAGAAAGCAGACATACTGGCCAGAGGAGGCCCCGAACTTGGATTCTTATTCTTGCAATAACAAAAACAAATATAGACTCCTCCATCGCAGAATGGTTCCAAGCAAAACAAATGGAGAATTGGATAAACTCTAGCGGTGCTAGACATAGTAAACTTATGATGAAATAACTCTCGCCGAGACTGGCAAAAACGCAATTGGAGAGGGCCAAACTCAGAGGAGTGGTACAACTACTAACTGGTCACTGGCATCTGAGAAAAAATCAACACAATAAGGCCATATACAACTATGAGATCTTATCTGTAGATTATGTAATGAGGTGGAGGAAACAGCTATGGAATGGAAATTAACTCCTTAATTAAAAATGGCACCATCCTTTGGTACACAGATGGATCAAAGATACAAGAAGGTACAGGAGCAGGAGTATTTGGACCTGGCATCAAATACTCGGAACCCATGGGAAAACTCACCAGTATCTTTCAAGCAGAGATTCACGCAATAGAAAGATGTGTCCAATTCAACCTAGATAAAGGATACAAAAACAAGAATATAACTATCATGTCAGATAGCCAAGCAGCCATCAAAGCACTAAGTGCAAACATCATTAGTTCAAAGATGGTGCTGAACTGCGAAACCAAATTAAATTTACTAGGTACGCAGAACAAAGTTAGCCTCTGCTGGGCCCCAGGACACATGGGTGTAGATGGCTACGAGAAAGCGGACACCCTTGCAAAGAAAGGGGCAGCTACACCGCTGATAGGACCTGAACCCTTCTGTGGCATAGGAATCCACACTATCAACGAACATCTCAGACAGAAGGACAAAAAGAAAATAAGGGAACAATGGAATTCGCTTATTGGACACAGGCAATCCAAGAATCTTCTAACCAATTTTGGGAAGAAAGAAATCACAGAATGTGTCAAAGGAGGCAGGAATAAACTGCGAATCCTAACAGGATTCCTAACTGGACACTGCAGACTAAATGGGCATCTAAAGAAAATTGGAATAATCCAGGATGGCATATGCAGATTCTGCAAAGAAGCAGAGGAAACACCAACACATCTGCTAACAAACTGCGGAGCGACATTAGCCCGTAGGAGGAAGTGTTTTGGGATGTACAATGTGACCATAGAAGAACTTCAACCAATAAAACCGGGCCTATTAATCAAATTCCTTGATGAACTAGGACTCACTGATGTGCTTTAGGCAGAGAACGGGGGATACAATAGCTCTTAAAGGGCGCAGTATACAACACCTTGAAATATCATCATCATCACCAAGAAGAAGGATTGAGTCGTTTTCTTTGACCTAAGGCACTAGAAAGGTACAATAAACAACAAAAAGCTGCAGTGTCTGAGAAGCGCAAACCCCTCTTCCTAGTATCCTTATTACCATACCTTACCATTCCTTCCGTATTCAATTCCAGTCTTGAATCGGCCACCGGACGATCCGTTTGTCTGCATCCGATATTAAATACCGTTGTTCTGCTTCCAATATTTAATTTTAAATTATTTATGGTGTTTATGAGTTTAGTAGAAGTTAATGTTATTGCTTTTATTATTTACATTTCGGCGAGTAAACTGGAGTAAGAATTCATCGGACGAGTCAACTACGTCTACTCAGTTCCAGAACGCCAAGAGAGGTTGAGCTCAAAGGTACTTAATTTTGAATTCCAAAACACGAACTTTATTTGCCCAGATTTATGGCTTTGAGGTTTAACAGGGTTTTAGGCTACAAAAGGACGGTCTGGAACAGGCATGTGCTTGTCGACCTGCGTACAGGTAAGTTCTAATTTAAATTTAACTCGTTTTCTTATTTTTGCTTATTCTGTTTTTTAACCAGTAATTTTCTTGCTTGCGACTGACAAATGGCCCTTACAGAGTCTAAGGGCGATGAGACTGCAAAGGGAACCCAATGAATATGCACAAGGAATAAATAAGACTGGACTGAAGATCGTTCCTAAGGTCGACTTCAAGTAAGAGCATATATTATTTGTTTGAAGAAGCGTTTTAAAATAAGAAATTAATTTTTGTATGAAAAAAAATCCCGAGTAGTGGAAGTGGGTCCAAGTGGTTTGGCAAATTGAAGTGAGATCTATGGCAAGGCCGATGGGCGTGTGGTGCACGTGCTTCGCTGTGTAAGGGCAGCGCGGCGGGCGCAGAATCTGATGAGGGCGGGCAGTGGCTCAGTCCGACGACTGAAAAGAGAAGCGCCGCTATTGATTCCGGCTTGTGATTTGGGGCGTCGACTCTCGACGAGGAGGAGCAGTGTGCGTGAGTGAGTGTGACTGTGTGTGAGATGACAACATGCCTCCTTCGCTACCTTTATAGCCAGGTAAATTTAAATTTTCCGATCGAAAAAGGCCACCAGACTCGGGGGCCCCGGGCCGACCGAAACCGATATATCTTGGGGCCAACTTAACATAACTCTACTTGGCATAATTTGACTTGCGTTTTATTCGTACTCCCTGGATGCGGTACTGCTGATATATACTTTCCGTTGTGCCTATATTGTTGTTTTTTACGTTGTACCTTCGGTAGAATAAGCGGCGCTTCAGAAACATTCCTTCTTTGAATGACATGAGAGTTAGAACTTACAAAGTTGTTTTTTTTTTTTTGAAAATGTATCCACTATTCTCTCCTCGTTGGCCTTTATTTTATTAATATGATATTATCCCGCTTTTACTATTTAACATAGAAAAGAAAATTAACAAAAAAACACTATAAAATAGAAACAACCACTCGCTCTAACTTTAACTATATCAAAATAATTATTATAAGTCAATCAATAATAAGTACACATATAGATAAATAATTTAACGAATATTGTTAGAAAAACGTTTGAACACTCATCTTTACTATTAATAAAAACAAAAAAAACGTGTTTTTGTATAAAAACTAATTATAAATAAATTATTCCCTATAATTAAAATTTACAACTCATCTATTAGTCATATATGAATTGAGAGTTGGAAAAACCTTTGGCAGGTCAGACCTGAGGAACCCACCCTAATGACCTACTTCTTCAGGAAGATGACGGTCTCAGCTGTCGGAGAGGCGTACGTTTCGGTGGATCCCCACATCGGGAAAAGAGTTGCACTGCGATAAATACTGCGGAATGTGGCACTGCACTCGACCGGGTCAACAATTAGAGTGGAATGTTTTTGATTTTTTCGTTTCCACCTCGCCAATGATATGAACAATCCGGTGGGATTTTTCACGTTTAAAATAGCATTGGGATTATTTTCATGTCCGCGCATCTTGTACGGGGGATTTTTTTTTGTTCAAACTTATTTTTAAAGTTTTTCTTCTTTAGGTCCAATTGTCTTTACCGGATATTAGATTGTTTGAAGCCTTGAAAGTTCACGGGGGATTAAGCACAACTGTTGTTATGGTGGATAATATTAATACTTTACTGACGAAATAAATAAATGAAAAAGAAAAGTTTCAAATGTGACAAGTTCAATATCAGAAGAAAATGACGATTCTATTTTTCCGGAACTAGTTTTTGTTAGTTCTCGAGTTGATCACGTTTATTTAATACTATCTCCCGATACTCGGAGCTGTCTCCTTGTCAACGTGACTAGTCGAATGTAAAGAAAATTTTTTTAAAAATCATTAAAGGTATAAAATTTCATGGTCAATGCTACATATATATTACTAATTTATATAATATAAATTAATTTTTAATAATGATAACTGTTCAGATTAAGGGGTTGAAAATTGTGGCAGGTAATATGAATTTTATTTTTGACTTGTTTATCTACTTGGTGAATGACAAAAAATTTGGTCCAGCGTTTTCCTTTCAATAATTACCAGATATTCACTATAGCCGACGAGAGGAGCAAACCCTATTTGATCTAATTTGAGGTAAAAAATGTAATTTTTTTCCTTGGAAACAGTTTGACATATTTTGACTATTGTCTGTAAAGCAGAGATCAAGTATGAATCGTTTTAGGTAGGTTTTTTGAAAGTTTGGAGGTTGATTATTCTATCGATCGTCATCGACAATTGTTAAAACATTATAAAAAGAAAGAGGATTAGATTCAGAAAGGTCGTTTTACAAATTAGTCTTGCGTTGGGAACTATTAGTCAGAACCAAAGCGGGGGCCATCTGTTGCATCCACGAAAGTCCATAGGCCATCGACTGACTGCAACCTAAAGTAAATGGATTAAACCGATCCCGATGTCAGTCTCGAGTTTTCCTAGGAGAAAGCACAATGCCTCACAATTTAAAAAAGTTGTACATTATTTAAGATTTATTCTTTTAGTTTTGACAATCTTTTCACCTGAAACTTCCCTGGTTCCTTTGACTGCCGAAAAATTATTTTTATTGTGTAAAATATCAGCTTTGTCTTAAGACGCTGTTCCATTGACGTAGTTATTGTGAATTATGATCTGAATTTATTCAAATTTATTTTATGAATTTTTAATCCCTAATTGATTGAATCTAGGTGTAAATATTTGAGCCAATGTTTTCGTTAATCTCTGCCCATTGTTTCTTGCAAGTTTTTTGTTTCGTAATTATGCTGTGCGCTACAAGTAATATTGTATTGACATCGGTTTTTAACTTTTCATTAATAAATGTACGCAAAATAATAAAAGTTTGACAAATAAAAACTTTTTTAAAAATTCGTGGTTGAATGAAAAACTTTCGGATTTATCAGTTTATTAGTCATTTTGTAACGATCTGCTGTGTTTCGAGGACCTGCTGTTGCTTGCAGGGTGCAACTGGTAGGGTAAAAACTTAAATGATTTTGTATTTAGTATTGGAATCGTGCTCAATAATCGTACATGTGTTGCATAATTACCAAACCTTTTGGCCTCTTTATTTAGCCTTCATCAACAGAACGGTAACAAAATACAAAATGTGATTAATAACGAACATATAAATAAATTTACTTACGTTATGAATTGTCTAAATCTATATATTGGTCAGATGTAAGTCCTCTGTGGTTTGATAACACACTAGATACTGTTGTTCATGGTTTTTTTATCTGAACTAAGTTGAATATTTTTAATACTATTTTAAATAGATAGTTTAACGATAGAAATTTGGTTATTGGTTTTAGTATCATTACCAGAACTCCGGTTTGAAAAAATTCCTCAAGTAAAATATGATTATCTAGCAAAATTAAAATTGTAAGTTTTCTTAGAAAAATGGCCCGTGGTTGTAAATATTTAGTTTAGTTTTACTTAACTGATAAAATTGCAAGTATTGATTGCTTTGTATAACCTCAACTCCGGACATGTATATACATGCAAATAGGTCAAGAAACGAACTTATGACGGCATGCCGTGGTAATCACCTATTTCGGTGTTTTGGCGGTCCGGGGTCAGACCTCGGTTTCATCCGTCCCGCCGCAGAAGTTAGGTTCTAGGGGCTGACGGCAACTAGGTCATTTCAACCCACAACGCATGCAGTACTGTACACATTCTCACTAATTATCAAATACAGGCTTTCTTATTGACATATGAATTTCCACGATCGGCCGGATCGTTTTTTAGATCTGAAGAACCGTCTTTGAACGTTTTTTTCCACATGAACAAATGAAAACGTTTAATTCGTTTCTATATTGGTTGATAGCTTAAAACATGAAATAACGAAACCATCTTACCTTTTATATTAGGGTTTAATTTTACTGATTTTTACCCATCTTTCACAGATTCTATCACCGGCAGTGTGATGATGCGGGTTTGTATGAGCGTTAAACTATTCGATAAATTACTAGTCATTGAAAGTATTTTGAATTGTTAAATGAATGCGACAGTACTTCACCAGTATTTTATAAATGTACGGAAAAGTTTATTACACAAAACTTGTTCCAACAAGACAACGATCGGTTATAGATCTAATGGCAATTTGAAGAGTCAAACTTTAGAGGAGGGGGGTGTGATTCTCTTATCCGTTTTCCTCTTTATTCGTTTGACATCTATCAATCCTTGCTCGCTTATTTCGACCTTCATTTCCTGTTTAGGGCTTATTATAAGATCTTTTGCCGTTATTACACCCCGTGAGGCGTAAGTCCTCTGTCTTAAGTCGCTCTAACGGTAATCCCACTGATATGGCCACTCTTTAACTGGCCTGTAGAGAGTCAGGCGAATTTTTCACATAGGTGGGCGGCTGATACTTTATTAAACAAAATATTATAATAGGTGAATCTTTTCAAAAATCCAAATGCAGGATGGATATTGCCGAGTAACCAGGATCGTATAAAAAATTAATTTTTCGGATTAGGCTCTATTTCAAATTCTTTCCGTTTGCGAAAGCATTAAAATATCTACTTAAAATCATTAACTTAAGCATTTTCTTGTTTTAATTTTATAAATGCATAATGGTAAAACAATACTGTATAATTTGTTTTTGTAATAATTAATTTAATAAGCCGTTGATGTAAGAATAGCCAGAAATGAATCATTTAAACTGTAAATAATCTGTAAATAATAATCTTTCTCTTTTACTGTCTATCTATTTATTTATCTATCTATCTATCTATTATAAACGTAGTCTCAGTTTTATTGTAATTTTGTTAATTGAAGAGAAGTGGACGACCTAAATTTGGTATCTTTTTTAAATAAAACTTTATTCGTTTATTCGTTCTCTCGCTCTGTATTTATGTATGTTACATACATACTACTGTAATTATTTATTGAAAGCTGTAAACAAAATTCTAGCTAGTTTTTTGGATTAGGTTCAATTTCAAAATATTTCCCTGTAGGAAAAATTAAAAAATTATAATAATCCCTATTCCCCGCTTATTTCCATTGCATACAAATAAATAACATGCAACACATCGTTTATGTTGGAGCAACCCTCAAAGCGGATGTAATTTTATTTTTAATGTTTTTTAAGCGATTACAGAATAGATCTATTTCAATCCTTTAAAAAAAAGGAGAGTTTCTGTTCACAATAAGTTGTTTTGCAACCATCCGGATCTTTTTTTTTTAAAGAATAGAACACCGCACTCCCTCCATCGTCCATCATTTCTAAAGATCTATCTCTACTGAATCCACCAACCAACATGTTCTGATAATAAGTGAGAATAAACAGTTGATATTACAGAAAAGGATAGAAAATAGATTTTTATACCTAGTTAATTAAGAAACATTCATATAAACTCGTTGCAGAAGCTCATAGCTTTCTATAATAAAATTTAACAATTCATATAAAAATATCTCCTCTTATTTTAATGGGAATAATTTTCATTACAGCTCTTATTTCATCATTTCATCATATTTTATATAGTCTAAATGTAATTTATATGCTAAGAACCTTACAAACCTATTTTAACTTGTTCAAGTTTATTGATGTATTTGAAAATTAAAACATCTCATAAAAATCGTTAATTTAAGCATTTTATTGTTTTAATTTTATAAATGCATAGTGATAAATCAACACTGTATAATTTGTTTTTACAATAATTAATTTAATAAGTCGTTGATGTAAGAATGGCCAAGTTGAACAATTCTCTTAGTCTGCCAATATAATATTACATAATCCCTCTTTCTCTCTTTATATATTTTTTTTCTTGTTTTAATTATAAACGTTGTCTCATTTTAATTGTAAGAAAGGTGGTGGGCGACCTAAATGTGCAAGCTGTTTTAAGTAAAATATCATTCGTTCGTTTCTTCTCTCGCTGTGTATTTATGTAGCTATAAACTGTTAAAAAATTCACAAAGCTTTGTGTGAAGTATGTCTTTCGATGTGATAACGTTATATGACGTTACATTTTAATTTTATTTAATTTTTCGAACTCTGATTGATTTTTGGTTTCCGCAAAAAAACCTCAATTAAAATCGTCTCGTCAAATGGACGGAATCCGTGGAAGCTTATAGCACACGTTGGCCCGTATCCACATGTATCAAACATCGACCTGCCACCGTACCAATTTGATTTGAAGCTTTGCGGAATCCGACGAAAATATCCCGTCCCCAAACGCTATAATCCTTTAAAATAGTAAAATTAATTAGGTTTATTGGTGTGATGCTGAAACGGGATACTTTGTGCTGCAAAGGAGAGAGGGCGAATGTTAGAGGATAGCGGTGCGAGGGCGCTGCCCCCAAATCGATACAGAACCAACCCAGAGAGCCCACTATTTGTGTTCCCCAGCACGCTCTTTCCTTCTCGCCCTTTCATCCTTTCCTTTTTTCCCCAGAAGGTCTAGTATTGATTAAAGCCTTTTTAAATTTATTTTCGCCGTTTATAATTCCACTCTCGTTGGCAAGTTTTACCTTGTAGTGAAATTGGTACGATTTGTAATCCGTTAATCATAAACGACATAACAACCTGGTGGCATAATTTTTTTTCCGACCTGGTTTGTGCAGTCTTGTAATAGTAACGTCTTAGAATTTTTTTTTAAAAACCGTCCTGCCAGTTTTGATTGTGCGCTTTAAAAAAAATATTTCTTTTATTGTAAAAGAATAAAATGAATGCGGCTAATACTCATTAAAAAGAAAAAACAAACTGAGTATTTGTATCGCAAAATAGGAACTCTTTCTTATTTTATTTTTGACAATTCGAACTTATATTTGATATGCAGCTGTGTTTAGTGTTGAATAATTGATACATAAGGACAAAACATAGATAATTATAATCACGTAGGTACAAGGTTGAATTTAAAGAAACCTACGGCTTGTTTGTTTATAAATATAATTTCTTTATAAACATTGAATAGTATGTTTTGTAATTTCCTTTAAACAAAAGAATATACTTACGGACAAATAATTACTTCCTGGAATTTAATTTAAGCTGGAATTCGTTGACCTTAGATAATCTTGAAGAATATTAGTTTGTTTTGTGGAAATCGTAAACACTGACATTTCTATCAGACACAATTCTTTTTTTCTTAGGTGAATCTCTTGTACGGGTGGTCAGGTCAAAGAAAGGTTGTCGGGAGGTGTTCGAGTAAACTAATTTCCTGAACCGAAAGGATCTACTTCCCAAATCCGTAATCTAAGCCTCTGGTTTGCTAAGTCCTGTATATTTTTCGAAGAACGATTGAATCCTATTTTCTCAAGCAGTCCATGGTCAGGGCCTTGTAAAAATAAACGATTAAATTTTTTTTAACAGTGATTCTAAGGACACATTTTTCAAGCCCTTTGGTGCAAAAATATATCGAATTTGTCAATTTCAATTTTTTCTTTTGAGTTTCTAATCCTAGTAAGCCATACATACATAAATTTTTTTAGTTTATTACACGTAAACCATTACAAAAAAATAAAATTAATATTTGTGTATGTTTATTTAAGTCAGTTTATACGCTCAATAACGGACGATCAGTTTGTATCTCTATTTGTCGTAAACTAGTTCATGAGTTCTGCAATTTAATTTATGACTATAATTAATCTTAATATTCATGGGCTTGATACATTTAACAAATACAGAGTGTTTAAAGCATGTGCGACAATACAAACTTTAAATATTCACCATTTTTATATTTTCTTACAAAAGTTTGATGTATTGTAAAAAATAATTAAATTGTGAGATTTCTCAGTATTAACTTGAGGGTGATTAAAATGTCATTTGGTCTTTACTGATAATTTTGGTCTGTCTGTTCTCGCCGTTTTCGTCTGTCAGACCCGTTTAATTAAGAAAAAATTAATTAATTAAAAATCTCCCAAACTCAAAACTGAAGGATGACATATTTTTTCTATACTGCGTATATTGCATTGAACCTTTCCGTTTTAACTTAATTAAAAAGGGTTTAAAAACTACGCCACTTTGTGGATTTTACCTGCTACTTTAATTTTATTGATATATAATTCAAACATCCGGCAGATTGAATCGTGCAGTAAAGTTCAATCCAATCAAAAAATCTCATTAAATTTATTTTCTTTTGTTACTTGTTAAATAAACATACACCGTTTCGTAATTTTATGATTTGCTTTGGCTCAGTTAATTCGTGTTCGATATTGTAATGTCAGTGCGGATAAATTCGCTGGAGGTGATTTTTTCATAGTTGTTCTTTTGACAACTCATGTTTTGTTGAATGGGAAATTTATTTCTTTTAAATATCTGTTCTACACATCGTCTGATTAATTAATTAAAAAAGCGAGAGAATAAAATAGTACGATATAGATAGGTACATAGATAAATAGAGAGAAAGATGTGTTAGAGGTAGATAGAGAAACAGATAGCGAGAGATAGTGAGAGGTAGGGAGAGAGAGAGAGAAATAAATAGCGTGAGATTAAATAGATAGATAGAGCTAGATAGAGATAGATAGATAGATAGATAGATAGATAGATAGATAGATAGATAGATAGATAGATAGATAGAGATAGAGATAGAGATAGATAGAGATAGAGATAGATAGATAGATAGATAGATAGATAGATAGAGAGAGAGAGAGAGAGAGAGAGAGAGAGAGAGAGAGAGAGAGAGAGAGAAGGGAAGAACGTGAAAATGGGATGAAAATGGGAAAGAGGGATAAAAAAAAACAAGAGAGAGTTGGCAAATAGAGCAGTTTGTGTGTGTGTGTGTGAGTGTGAAAGAGAGAGAGAGAGAGAGAGAGAGAGAGAGAGAGAGAGAGATAGAGAGAGAGCGAAAAGAAATATAAAGAGAAACCGAAAAAAAAAATTATTTCATTGTTCAGTTTAACTATTTCACTGCGATTTCGCAAAAATAGTTTTTAACAATAAAGAAAGATTCAGCTTTTAAAAAGAAATTTGATTATTAATATGGTACTTAGAGAATTTTTATTTTATCCCTTTCCTATAGTTTTCTTATCTTGAAGATAAAATGTGGATTTGCAGCTTTTTGCTTAATAACATAATTTCCTCTAGACAGTGTATGCTTTGAGTTGGAAAGAATAAAATCCATTCCTTAGCTTAATATTTAAAAAGTATTATGATTTTGATATTATTTTATTAGGCTAGTTGTTATACTTGTTTTATTTTTTATTTTGTTATATCCTATTTTAATAATTATCTTAACGTGCAGTAGTAGTTCATTTAAATATTATTTTTAGAGGTATTAAAACATTTGTAGTTTCTTTATAGTGGAAGGTTTTATTTCAGGAGAGCGTTTTTGCGAAATGTTCGGTTAGGATAAGAAAACGGTGTCCCATAATGTCTCTAGTTTTATCTCGACCGTGATGGAGGGCCCTCGCTCTTCTTATCTCCTTCTTCTTCTTGTCCATCCTCCAGGTCCTAGCTCCTTCACCCTGCATCGTAAAGCATGCAACATTTCCAGCCCTTGTAAGTCATTGTTTACTTATTTGTCTCATCAGTGATCAGAGGGGTTTCAAGATTTTTCAATAATCGTTTGTATTTTACCGGGGTCGTCGTTCCGTGAAAATTTGCATATTGATGTAATTAATGTGAATTAAAGCTGACAAGTTTGATTTGTTTACAACTGGGTTTACATCGTATAAACGGATCTTAAACCGCTTTTCAAATTAGCTGTTATTGTTGAATGTAATACAATTTGCTTCTCAAATCAGATTTTAAAAAAAAGAAACCCAACTTCCAGGTAGTTTTCAGTTTTGAGATCTTCAATGGAAATTCCGTTTTATTGCATCTTCCAAACATTTTGCAACGATTAACTTCTTATCAATATAAACAGGAATTAAGAAATGTAGTCAAATAAGATTTTTTTTCTAGCACATGAAACGAATCAAACAACGTTCGACTTTACACTTTTAGAAACCTTGAATTTTAGCAATTGTAATAACCACCTGATCTTCAAAGTGTACATATAATTGTATAACTTTTTCCAAATTGAAATAAATTTGTTAAAACACAACACACGAACTTGAATACGAATGGTGTAAATTTAACCTTTTAGAAAGTGCAATTGTAAAATTGAAAAAAAAAAGAATCCCTCGTAGCCGAGGTCGATGGCTGAAATCCTTTAGGATTTAATGTTATGGCACTTGGTGAAACTATAAAACTTAAGTGTGGTGTGGGAAAAAGACTCCAATATATAGAAACAGAGAAGAAAGAAAAGACCCTACTAAGTTACGAAGCCACTGCTTGTGTTCTATTGAAAAATCAGCAGAATAAAAAGTCTTTAAAAAAAACCATGGCAACTCCTTTTTAAAAATTTAAAATAAGATATTCCTTATCAATAACACTTACACCAATAAAATCCGTCCGAAGGAGGGCAAATTACACATAAACCAAGTATTATTTGAAAATCATAAATATTTTTTGTATTGTAATCTTGAATTAGTACGTATTATAAAATCTGATGTGCTTTACAATATTGCAAAGATATATTATTTATATTATATATTATTTTGAAGCTTATAAATATAATAGATAATTTTCCTGAAGAATTTGACAAAATATAGTTTGCACGATAGTTATTATATTACCCTTGTGTTCAAAAACTATTATTATGTTTTCGACTGGAAGGATTAAATTTGATAAAAGTTGGATGTTTTGGCTAAGCCTCATAGTTTCATACAGTAAATCCATGTCGGTTTGAGTAATGTGTTGTCTTTTATTGCTAAGGCAGAGTTTGTAGGGTCTTTTTCAGTCTAGTATGAGAATTCAACATGAGGAGTTTTTCGATGTATAGTTCTATGTAGCGAGCACAGTTTGTTCGTGGATTTATTCTTGGCATTTATTTTCATATATTTTTACCCTTTTACTTCTTTAGCCAAGGCTCCAGTGTTGAGCGGAGACAGTAGCATCTGCTAATGTAAACAAGAAAGTATTTCGGTGATTAGCTATACCGATAGTATTTATTATGTAAAGGATTGGACTAAGTACACTGCCTTGGGAGTCTCTTTATCGGACGGGATAGATCAGGGAATAGGAAGAACCGTAAGTTACCCAGAACGGGTCGGCAAAGCAGGACTTGAGGATAAAATAGTAGGTAGTAGGATGCCTTTGAGTTTACATATCTCAGCATGCCAAACCGGTCGAATGATTGAATAGCCTCGAGAAAGGCAACCGGAGAATACTGTTATTTGTGTTACAGTGATATTGTTGATCTACAAAGTGCTGGTATCAGAAAAGTCAGGGATAAAACGAAAAAATTAAGCAATAGATAAGGACGTCGTATGAGGAGCCTTTCAAGGATCTTTCCCATAAATGGAAAAAGACTTACAAGGCCATAGGGCGAGACTTTATGCAATGGTTTGTTGGGTTTCGGTACCATGATAATTGAGACAAACTTCTATTGGGTAGGAAAGTACGGAGATCTTACCGCCTAAGATCGTGAGCTTATCCATAAGGAAGAGAAATGCACATTTAGGAATTTGTCAAATATTTGCTGTAATTAATTATTAACCGGGAGATTTTTTACGAGGAATTTTACAAATAGTGCTAATAATAATTTTGACATCAGATGGAGAAAAAGCTGCCGGGGGCTTCAAGGAGAGGTCTGCCCGGATTAAGGAGGTGTATAGGCTAAACCTGCAATACGTAATGGTCGTGCAGAATGGTTGACTCAGAGCCTTAATTTTAATATTTTTGTTAAGCCAATAAAAATCATATTAAATTACATTAATACACGTTACCAATTTAAGAACAATACATTTTAAACCAGAAATAATTAATTTTTCTGATCTGAATGGTGTTGTAAAATGTTTTACGAAACCTTATGTAACTAGTGCAGGAGAGTTAACGAAAGCAAAAGGTTGTAGGACCGATTCTAATATTTATTTTTTAAGCGTTCTATTGCGGAGAAATTTAATATCAGTTTGAACTTTTTAAAAAGTGGCCCGAGGTGACTGGGTATAGCGGCTTTATTTATTGAAACTGTTCAAAAATTAGTAAGGATAGTTCCAGTTTTGTAATATTTACTTTCCTTCGCATTTTTATTATATTTGATTAGAAATGGCTTTAAAATTTATTAGAAATTATGCTTTTTACTGGAAGAAAATTTAATGAAGGGATTTAAAAAAAATAAAATAAAAGGTTTTAATTCTTCAATTTTGATTAATCAATACAATAATTTTTGTAAAAAAAATTAATACCGTGTATGTTAAGCCTACTGTTCATAATGTTTTCCTTATTTCAGTAGGAATTTCACTCCAAAGATGTTGCAACGCTGCAGTTGTTGCACGTCAACTGGCTGCGGGTGGTGATCGAAAAGCTTTCTCCGCAACGCATCCAACATGTTGCTCAACAGGATTGAGGTTTGGAGACAATGGGAGAATGGGTAGATCGGAAATTTTCATCAGGTTTTTGAAACATTAATGAACAACTCTGCCTCTATGAGGTCTGTCATTATCATCCAGAAATCGAAAATCCCTGCCAATCAGTGCCCTGGTTTGAGGGATCAATTCCTCGATAATTTCGTGGACATAACGGACTGCGGTAAGGTTGCCTTCATCCTTGGAATGTGGCGTCCAGTGTAAATCCCAGCCCAGACCATTACACCGTCTCTTTCAAACTGCAATGAGCTGAGGCATTTTACGCATCTCTTGTTCTCGGTACTCTTCGGCGCCTGCTATGAAAATACGGACAGAAACGGGGCTCATCAGTAAACCTGACAGCATTCCAATTTGGGTTTTCTTCTAGACGCCCGCTGCACTGTCTTATCTTGTGATGCTGCAGGTCGTCTCAGAGGGGCATACGATACGAGGCCAACTTCCTACAAACGATTGCGAATCGTTCGTGCCGATCAAGGCCTTGCCAAAATATCTTGGACTTAGATAAATGAAAGGGTTTTGTCTTGCAGCAAAGACAATATTTCTGTCCTCCTTAAGTGTCGTAATGCGCGGGGATGCACTACCAGGCTTCCTATAAGCACGTCCAGTCACTTAGAATGGGGCTAAAGAAAGGAAAACGATGGTCTTAGAAACGCCAACTGCCTCAGCGGTATCCACTTTCCAGTGACTTCGAAAATATTTTGAACTTCTGGCTCAAAATGATTTATTTCCATGCCTAAAAAAATACAACTGGATTAAAATGAAGAAAAAATGAGAAAGGGCTTTTCTTTACAAAATGAATAATCTTCACGTTTACTACCCTAAATGAGTGTTAATATTTGTTTGTATTTTCAATTTTTTCCAACTAACAAGAACAAGTCAGTTAATTTAATTAAAATAGAACAACAGAATAAAAATAAATTACAAACATCCCTATTAATTTTTGAGCAGTTTACAAATAATTATATTTAAAAAGAGTTCCATCTTGCTAAAAAATATTCATACTAGTTCATCATTCATATAATAATAATGTTATTTCAATACTATTTTTAGACTCCACCACTGAGAAGAGTTAAATACGAGTAGAAATCAAACCCGAAAAGTTCCATAGAAAGATCGCTAGTTCTACTGTGCGAGAGCCAAATTTTTTCAGCCTAAAATAAGCTAAAAACCCGTGGTGATGAAAACGCGAGGTGCAAGAAATAGTCATGATCTGTCAGAAAAAAATATCCTTATGGATAGAATGTAAAACAAATATGTAAATATATATGCCTAGATTGTCAAGAATTGTTTAAGGCGCGGGAATGGGGAATTCGGTTCAAAAAAACATTATTATTATTACTATTATTACGTATTAAACAATTGTAAGTGAGGGATAATATTTGCAAAGCCAATTATTCCGCCATGCAGTGAGTTTTTGACACTGTATGCCGCGTGGAATACAGAAGGTCCTATGCTGTCTAAACTGAAAAGGAGTAATCGATAATTTAATATTGTTTCGAAGTTGAGTACATTCATTAATTAATAATAAAAATAAGTATAAGTATAATCTGCTTGTTTTAAATTAAGTTTAACTGTGATTCAGATTGGTTATAATCAAAAAGTTTTATACATAGCTTAAAGGTTTTTTAAAAAAATATTTTGTATTCTTTGAAGTATCTGATTTGCATAAGCTGTGTGTGGATTCCAGACTAGAGAACAATATTCGATTGAAGATCTCATCATGATGTATGTATATGTATGATAACGTTATGGAATTCTTAAATCTTTTGACTATCATTAAAGGAAACCTAGCACATTAAACTTGTGGATTTGATTTCATCAATATGTTTATTAAAATGTAGTTTGCAATTAAAATAGCAGCTGTTTATATTTTAATTGTAAGTAACGCAAGAGTTAGTGCATAGAAACTTCTGTTCATTTTTTAACATTTAGTGTTAAATTGATTTCAAAAGGAATTTAAGTCAGATTGAGGCAGTCGATTTTTATTAGACTTTATTGTTCTTAATATTTTTAAGTAGGAATGGCTAGACATTTAATAGAATGAAGGTTATTAATAAAACTATTGAATAAAAGAGGGAGTAATTAGAGGAGTTTGCCCATGTAGTCATATTCTCTTTCAGTAAAGTTAATTTTTAACCAACTAAGTTCTATTCAACAAAGCACTCGGACGATGTGCTCAACTTATAAGATAACAACCCTTAATAAGGCAAACTGAATAAAACAAGATGTTTCGATCTATAATTAATTTCCCAAGAGGTCGGGCAAGTTGGTCGAAAATTGGTTTTTATCGGACAAAGTGGTAGTAAACAGATGCCAATTTCTGCGTACCCTGATAGACGAACATGCCAATCAGCTTTTGAGTAAAATCGTTGAATACAACGAAAACGGTTAAATAACTATCATAAAAAAAATGAAACGAGTATCTACGCTGCATGCAGATACATCTGTACATGGATATATCTTATGATGGTTAAATAGCCACACTCGCAAATTATCTGGGGACGCTTATTTATTAATTTGTGGATCGTTTTTATTTGGAAGCTCATTACAATCGCGTCGCTTCATAAGAATCAATCGCCCAGCGTCGCAGGCGTCATTAGCGTCAATCGCGTCGCGTCATAAGAATCAATCGCGTTGCGACTTTAAAAAAACCTGCCCACCAGTTCGTTCTCGCGTATGATTGGTAAACAGTTTCACCGACGCACGGTCGTGGTAACAATTTCCGTGTTAAACTTTCGGACTGACCCCCTGCCGTAAGACATATTAATGTCAAAATTAAAGTAAATACCTGTGCGCTATATACACGCGCTATTAATATTTAACTTTTGATCCATTTCTTTTTTGTTCATTTCTGTCAATCAACCTAGAATTACGATGATCATCAGATATTGTGAGTGGCGATGAGAATAGTTCAGAAAATTACACTCGGATTTAAGCCATTTGGGAATTGCCTATTTCAAACTAACACTGCACACATATTATAGGTCTTGCTATACTAATTACAAATAAAAACTATTTTCATTACTAAATAGGCAATTGTTTCCGTAAATTTACCAAATCCAACGCCAATTAACCGCCAGATATTATTCATCTTTGAATCCGCATGCGGCAAAAATGAATATGCACGAAAGGCACATCGGTGATTGATATAAGAAAGGAAGGACGGCCGTAGATTACGGCGGTTTAGAAGCTTTCTGATAAAGTGCATGCCGTAATCATCCCCCTCCATACTGCGGATTATCTTTGCATGCAACTTCAGGAGCTAAAATCAATTAAGCGAATTAACAATTTACAAGTATTAACTTAACTTTTACACCACAGCCCAGATAAATACAAGTGTTTGAATTTCGTTTGAAATAATAATATTTTACAGGGGTTTATAACAGCATAAGTCTTAACAAACCATGCATTTATGATGTTTTAAAGATTAATAATTATTCTCTTGAATACGTTAGGTTAATTATTGCAAGGATATTAATTTTATAATAGTCTGTGGGGTCCTGTTAACGAAAATGCAAGACACTTTTTGCCAAGAAAACGCAAAATTATAAAACAAATCGAACTACTTTTACAGCACAAATTGACGAAAAAAATTCATATTCTTTATTAAAATGGCCGGCTATCATTTCCAGTAGTGTTGTAAATAAGAACGGTGTACAAGTAGGTTTATTAACAATTATGAAAAATTATACCCGGTGCCTTTACCAAATTTGTAAAGAAAATAAATAATTAAGTTGAGAGGTGGGGGCTATATAATCATGGCGGAATCTTGGGCTGATGCTTAGTAGAAACTAAGAATAATTAAAGCATATTTCGATAAAAATGGATTGACGTTTCCTAGTATTTCTTGCAGAAGATGTACCAAGAGATTCAGAACCTTCATTTGGCCCCAAACACCAACAATTAAAAAAATGTACGGAAAAAGTCGTATAGGTAAATGTCAAAATCTGTATTATGGGCCGGGTACTTGAAAGGAGTAGTACTTAGAATTACTTTGGAATCAAATTTTTACATGCGGCTATAAATCTCCAGAACAAAAGCTATAATAGCTACCATAGATTACATTATAGATTAGAAATATATACGGTAAAGCTCGTTCTAATAGTTGGAAAGCTCAGTTGTTGAAATTTTATTATTCCGTGGCTAAAACAGCGAAGGGCTGAGCTACCCACTCTTTCTTGAGATCGTTGAGCAAATCTACACTCATCTGTAAAAAGAACAAAGACAAATGGCTGTGTTCTCGAGCAAATGCGAGTCGTGCAATTTTGTTCTGGTCAATTCTGGTCCTTTTACGGGCGAAAATCCATCAGTCCATACCGATTTAATCTTTTTCGAACAGTACGTTTAGAAATTTGGACACCTCGAACTTCCTCGAGGTGATGAATTGCTTGAACAACAGAAGGTGCCGATTTGACAAAATTCTCAAAGCCAAATAAAAGTTCTTCCGGATGATCTGTTACCCTAGGGAGTTCAGAACAGGGACTTCCATGGTAGGACCCAGTTTCTCGAAAACGTCTAACGGCGTCTCGCAGAGTTTCGTTCGGATCTACGATGGTTATGGCATACCTGATAGAATACAAATGATCAATAGTGGAGTGAATATTGTTCAATCGTTTTAAAAATATAGGATTCGGATTTCGAGCGCACAGCTTATCATTATGTCGAGAGACGTAGCTGTAGGCTCGAAATCCTGATCGGTGGAAACCACTTTGGGTAGGAACTCTCTTTTCAAAAAGAGACCTGATGGAACGTCCATCATTAATAAGTGCCACACCATCCTCAGCACTAAGTGTTATTTTTAAGTTGTAAAACTTGAAATTAAAAATAATACCCATGAAAATTAAACAGTTTATTCTTCAGAATTCAAATGAGACTGAACACACATTTGAAATTTCATAAACTGAAAGCATTGATAAATCCTTTATTCTTAATTTGGATTAGGGATTACATGTGTTTACGTCTAATTGATATTCCCAATTTAAAACATAGCATAAACAAATATTGGTAAAAAAGTGAGACATTTAAAAGCAGAATTTTCTTTATAGAGAAAATTAATAAATCAATTAGGTGGAAATTTTTTTGCCCGTCAGTTTAATTAGGTTCCATTTGCTGAGAAAATTTATACAATTTTAACTTTTGAGGTGGGTAAATTGTGTAAATAAAAAAAAATATCGGGACATCTGTGTTGAAAATGTCCCTTTTTAAATAATTTTTTACAATCCTGAGCGATAATAAGAAAGTCGAAGACGATCAAGCTACAGGTCCAAATCTCAGATATCAAGAGAATATATTATTACTGAACCCACAGTTTATAAAAATTACACAAAACATTGAAAGGCTAACTAGACCTGAACGATAAACCATTACTTTGTTTTTCCATGTCCGTTATCAAAGAACTCCTCATAAAAAATGAATTTCTATCCCTACTTTCTTCCCCACGTCATCAAAATCAAACATTCATTCAAACATCAAAAACAAAAAAAAAACCATTCATATAACGGTTCACTCTCAACACAACAGTGACACATCTACACAGAAAAGCCCACACTTTGGGTGAGTACAAATATTCTGTTTAAACCTAAAGTTCTATATTGTGTATATCTTGTATAAATTCATATTAATATCTTAAATAGGGGCCGCGGTAGCGGAGTTGTTATGGCGTCAGACTCTCGGCTAGTAGACCCCGCGGTCGTGGGTTCGTTCGATCCTCACCGTCGCCTCTGGAATTTTTCTGACGCCTAAGGGGACCGGTCCCAACCCCCTTCAAAAAATGAGTTTCCTAGATGGAAAAACACCGGTACAACGGGGGCTCAAGTTCACATTTGTGTTGCGAGCTCTCCCCCAAAATATGGAGCCAGGGTATAGTACAATAAGCTGAACAGCTGCAGTGCTCAGGAGGGAACTCCTCCAGTCCCTGGTATCCATCCATCCACAATATCTTACATCTATTATTTAAACAATAATCCCAGGCTTTGAAGATGATCTCAATAAACATCAAAATGTTGTCACGATAAAGAAAATGTTTTTATAAACCTTCATCACACCAGACCGCATCTAACAATCTCTAAATAGTCAAAAAAAAGTATACAGTTGAAAAATTTATTTTGTTTCTATATGGGACAATAAAAATTTACATTTTGACCAACGCAAAAAAAATGCGCGCTGCAGTGTTGTTTTAAATTGTACGGCGAGATTCTTGAAAATTTTGAGAAAACGTAGCTGTAAACTTGTTTAGTTTACGACAGAAATAATTCATCCAAACTGGACAGCATATCACGTGATTCATCTTTGTGTAAATATTTCGATAGAGAATTTATCACAGCTTGACGTCACTTTTGTGAATGGGGTTTTGTTTTTCCTTCAAGGAATCCTCCCTGCATGGAAACGTGTGCGCTGTATAACTGACGACAGCTACCCAAGGAGTTTGATCCTGTTGCGAATTATGTTTTATGAGGGTGGTGCGCAGGGCGAGGACGAGCTTAGGACTTATGAAGGGGTGGGTAGCACCGTCGCCGGGGCAACCGCGAAATGACGTCACTCTAGGGGCACACCCAGCAATCATCACTGCGACTACCGCCGACGGTCCGTCAGCTCAAAATATTTTTCCCCGGGCGACGGTTTTTGCCCCCTAGCAAAACTGTTCACGTCGAAATGCGTTCTTCAATACCATCGGCATATAAATTTATCCACAAACAGTTATTGTCCGTATCGAACTAAATAAAGTTAAAAGAAAAATTAAAAATAAATAAATTTTCCTATTGAACGAAATCGTTATTTTGTCCTACCCCCACGTGGCTTAGAGTTTTCCATTTTACCTAGGTCTGCGAGGGCTCGACACACGCTCCAGTCCGAGACGGCCAGCTCTTGTTCACTTAAGCCTTTGGTTTGCCGATAAGTAATCCCGGGATCCTGTACAGGCTGCGGCCGGGCTGCGTGGACTAGATGTTCTCCAGACCGAACTCCTATCGATTTTTCCCTATTGGGCCGTTTGATAGCTGCAATTTATAGGATTGTGATTGGCCGCGTGTGATGGACTCGAAATGATGAGCAAAAGCCTCAGAAGTGAAGAATGATCACATGCTCAGAAGAGGTCATCTACCTCACCTGGTAGTCTATACAAGGACGGATCCGATCTTAGCGTTCCGTCAAACATATTCAATTAATATTAACAACAAATCTAATTTTTACAGCAATTTCTTCTTATATAATTATAACATTTCTTCTTTTGTTTCAGGTACGGAGAAAATAGTTTAACCGGAACATTTCTCATCAACCTTTAACAAATTAACTAGGTAAATATGTTTAAGATTCGATAGTACCAAGTTGTAGTACTTCGTTTGGATTATCCTTCCTAAAACTATTCCTAGAATCCCCCGATCGTCCTACAATCGATCAAATAGAGGATGATTGACGATTCAACTTGTTTATTTTCATTGATTTTATTTATTTTTGCTAATCTAAAAGTCTTGATGCTCGATGAACATTCTAACGATGTTTTTTACTTCATTTATTTGTATCTACAACTGTTCATGTATTGTACATTTATGGAATTACGGGCATTATAGAGAAAGCTGCTCATTGGCAACCGCTCTGGATTAATAAATTGTGGGTATCTGTTTGTTATTTCGATCTTGTAATTTACTATGAAAATGTCTGTAATATGTTTTGATGGATGAAAGAACTGTTGGCATGTGATGATCTCTTTGAAGTGTGCTATTGTCTACGTTAAAAGAGGGAGAAACAATCAGTCTTAAAATTTTGGATTGAAACTGTAATCTTTGGCTATTGGATATTTCTGCCGATCCATAACACCCCTTGCATCCAAATAAGTATGACAAGTATGTGCGTATCGAAAGTGTTGATTTTAATGGTAATTTTGATTGTCGGTTAAGTAGGTAATAAGGTAGTTTAAAACGTTTCTTGAATGTCTTTTTTTTTATCGTGTGGATTCTATAAAGTTTAAGTCCTAAACAGTTTATCGAATTTATTTTTACGGGTTTATTCTACAAGAAGAATATGGTAGGACTAGTTAAGTTGTGACTTTAACAGGTTAAACTTTATTTTACAAAGAGTGCTGCATTTTTCAATTGTTGACAAGTGGCTTTGTAACGTAAAAGGATTATGTAGAAAAGGGATAACTTGCGGTGTCATGTGGCAGTAAATGCATTCTCATTTGTGGACGTATCAGGAGTTAAAATTGGTATTGTAAAAAACAACAGGGGAGCGAGTATTGACCGTTGTGCTACACCCGCAAGCACTTCTTCCATCTCAGAAGTTTACTTATTCTGGTTGAAATTTAAAACATCTTTTCTTAAGCTATGATTTTATGATCAGATATACAGGGAAGTTCTTTTGAGAAAACGTAAACTTGTGTTATGACAGAAGTAATATCATGTGACTCGTCTTTCTGAAAATATTTCAGTAGAGAAATTATTGCGACTCGACTTCACTTTCTGATCAGCGTTTTTTTTCATTCAAGGATTTAACTGTACAGCCCTGGGGTAAAAAAATATGAATCGTACAACTACATGAACATATCTATATTGAACAAGGATTTGTACGCCAAACCAACGGGTTAGGCCTTCTTGAATGTCTGGAATATCTGTGTATCTGTATAAGCATGCGACATCATTATTTCCTTTAAAAAAAAACACATTTTCATATATATATATATATATATATATATATATATATATATATATATTCCTTTTTTCAAAGAAAGGTAATTTAGCAGTTTAGCAGGACCTTTCAATCAACCTTTTTAATCGATAATTTATTTCCCTTGAAAACAAATGGGCCATAGATCGAAATAAGTAATAATTTGAAGGAACAAAGACTAACTATATGGTGTGACAGAAAGATGTTCTCTTCTCTTTTTTCATGGTGCAGCAATATTGACCGACTGTTATCTTGCCGGAACACAACGCAATTACCAACGTTAAATAACGGTGTGGCCAAGTTGCGTCTTCTTAATCGCTTGCAATGTAATTCATAGTTTGCCATCCGTGAGTTTGATTAATATTTCGAAGTTGCGCAGATGAGCTCTATGGTTTTTGTTTGGCAACACGAAAAAAACATGTACCGCAATGTAGACATTTCAAAGGAATTAAATTATTCCATTATATGAGCTTTTTAGTGTTTTTCCGTAAGTTTCTATCCAGTCAACCAATTGCTTGGGCGTAGGTTCACGTCGAACAATTTTAAACCTTTTTTTTCATTTCCCCATGTCGTTTAAACTGACAGGAAAAGTAAAAGAAAATATTACAGCCAGTCATATTTAAGTTTTTTGTTTTTATAATACTATATAATAATACTATATTTACAAAACCAAAAATTTCTGTTAGGCAGCTGACACACTTAAGAATATATAAAGTTATAGTTTTATCTGTGTTCAGGCTATTTTTAAATATAAATAAAAATCCCCGGTATGCAAAACAAAATTAACAGTGAAACGTGATTTTAACAGCTTGTGCGATGGAAAAAAAGAGGGGAAAAGGTTGAATACTTTTGACATAGCGTTTCTCTTTGTAAACTGTCCGATCACTGTGTATCGTTGAATCAGATTTGTTCCACAACAGGCTCCACGGCTTTTCTGCGGATGACATGTCCAATGCTAATTGGAAGCTGTCAGTGAAAGTGTACGGGTGGGGGGGGGCAGTCTGCCCGAGGCTGTTCACGAGAAGTAGGTGGTAGCGTGAAGTTTCGCTTCCGGCGTTGTTATCTTACTGGCCGGAATGAGCTTATCTGGTCGACATTACCATGCCTTACTTAATAGTTCCTTGTTTCCTCTTGGGATTACCACCTCGCCGACATCCGACCCTTTGTCAGACTGTAATTAGATTCGTTTTTAAACTTCACTTACTGGCGGAAAACAACGTTTATTTTATTTCGCTCTTCGACATAACGATACGAATTATGTTTATTTAAAATCATGCTCAATCCAGCTCTTGCTCTTTTCGAACTTACATAATTTAGTTAGAATCAATTATTATCAATTAATTATTAAATTCACTAATTTTCGTGGTCTGCTTGACCTATTATCTTTCAATTAATTAAGGTTTTAAGCGGACCACGAAAATTCGTGAATTTATAGGGCATGCTTTCTTTTACCGGAAAATATCAAAATTAAGCGATTTTACATGCGAATTGACGAAGCACATCGCAACCCAAATACAAAAACAGACCAAGCTTTGTCAGAAAACACAAACTAATTTTCTACTAATCTCTGATAGCTGAATTTAGCTCCACGAGTTGGATAACAGCATTTAATAACATTGGCCGTTGTCGAGAAGTAGTTCGCAGTAAACGATTTCGCTCCAATCCCACCAAATGTTGATTATGTTTGTTAATGGAGGGTCGTTTGGTCTTCCTCGTGACCTTAACACCACTATTGTTAAGCAAGTTTAACTTTTCATTACTGGGAATATTACAGAAATTGTTATTTTTGAGAATCCTTAATTTCATATCTTAGCGTCCATAATTTTAACAACTGTTTTATGTTTTCTTTATTTATGGTTCGTCCATATATATCACTATAACAGTTATTGTCAATAAGTATTAACAAAATATAAAAACTCCTACAGATACTTTGTTAAAAAAAATTTTTTATTATTATTTTTTTAATTTTTATTACAATCTGTAATTATTATTTACACTGTGTAATTTGCGGATCGTGAAGTTATGTTTGAGGGGAGAAAATAATCGGTATTATCCTCCCTCTTCTCCTTGCATATGTTTTTGTAAGTTTACTCAGAAAGGAGGTCGCGGGGCCATTTCCTCTTCAGACGCCTTATGGGGTTGTAGGGATGGGTTTTGTCGGACAGGGCTTGGGCAAGGCTATTTGGATGATGAGAAAGTTTTTTGTAGAAATAGGTAAATTTTTGGGCAATAAATTTTTGGATATAAGGAATTTGGAGGTCTTTGTGGAGGGTAGCGTTTGAGACGTAATAGGGAGCATTTATAATGGATCGGAGGACTTTAAATTGAAGGGTTTGGAGACGTTGGATATTGGAAGGCTTAGCGGTTCCCCACAGTTCTATTCCGTACGTCCAAATCGGTTGTAGAAGTGTTTTGTAGATTGTAAATTTGTTTTTGTCGATAGTTTAGACTGTTGTCCTGTAAGTCTGTGCAGTAGGCCATGCCGTCTGTTTAGGTTTTGTCGTGTCAGTCGTGTATGTTGATTCCAAGTTAGTCGTGAGTCTAGGTCAAACCCAAAGTAGCAACACAGTCAGATTTGGGGATAGGAACGTTGTTGTAGTATATCGCGAGAGGAGGTTTCCTTCGGAGTGTAAATGTGACATGGACGCTCTATCTTTCGTTTATCTTCATTCTCCATTGTCTACACCAATCATACATGATATATGTTCCTGCAGAACTTCCGAGGCAACCTCAGGATCGGAATTGGAGGATAGTACAGCTGTATCATCGGCGAAGGATGCAGGTATGGTGGAAGGTTTAGTGGGAATATCTGCAGTATAAAGGATGAAGAGGATTGGTCCAAGCACACTGCCCTGCGGTACCCCCGCGCCCACAGAGCAGTATTAGGAGTAATTTGATCCTTGTCGGACGCGAAAGAACCGGTCTGTTAGATAAGAGCGGAGGATTTGGTAAATAGCATTGGGAAGGACACGCTTTAGTTTGTACATGAGTCTCCTGTGCCACACGCGGTCAAACGCTTGTGCCGCATCAAGGAAAGCTCCCATACAATATTCTTTACGATCGAGGGAGGAGGATATACGGTCAACAACGCGAAACACCTGCTGGACTGTGGAATGGTGGGGGCGGAAGCCAAACTGATGTTCGGAGAGGAGGTTAGACTTTAATTGTGGCAATAGCCGTTTAAGGAAAATTTTTCAAATACTTTGGGCATAACGGGAAGTAAGCTAATCGGTCGATAGGATGAGGATTTTTGAGCTGGTTTGCCAGGTTTCAGGAAGAGGATGATGTTTGAATATTTCCAAAGTAAGGGAAAACGGGTAGTGCGGAGTATACTATTGTAGAGATATGTGAGAAATATAATGGCTTTTCTAGGGAGTTGTTGGAGAATTTGGGATGTTATCAGGTCAAAACCAGGAGCTTTGTCTTTGTTAAAAATAAGAGTTAAGTCTAGGTTATTAGAAACTATATTTTTAGTGATAAATACTGATTGTACATTAGAATAAAGTTTATTGTTTCTGCTATGGAGTAAATAGTATTGGCATTTTTAAAATGTTTAGTTTGTAAATAATCACATTTCTTCTACTACCGAAACTTTGTTAAAATCTTTTAGTTCGTGCCCTCAGAGGTGCTTGATTCGCAAGTACTATGGATAAGAACGCTCTGATCGACGCTACTAGACGGTGTAAATTTCTTAACAAAGCGAATAAGGTTAAAATAAGCAATTCCAGTAATAAATAAAGTCGAGGAAAGTTAGATAAGTCACGTAGGGTACGCTCCTGAACCACTGTTCCATAACCTATTTACCTGTAGAGTCCAGACAATCAACGAATTCCACGGTCGGCTTGCCATGAAATTTTAACGCTTACGCCCTGCTCTAGATAATAAACTTAAACTTGGTATTACACTGGCAATTTGTATAATTTAAAAGGATGTCTCCGAGTAAAAAACGAAACAAGACATGCTATTCTAGGAAGACAAAGGTTCAAATTTATTTTCGCAATAATCTGTCATATTTGAAAAATTTAGGATTGGAAGACATCTTTACATTAGAAACTTTTCTAAAATTTGTCAAAAAAAGGTTAATAATAATAATGCTTTATTGAACATAAAAAACGACAATTGTGATTTCAAAGCACTTAAGGACAAGGATCTTGGGACCATCTGGCAGAGGTCGTTGAATAAACAATCAGAAACAAAAAAGTACAAAATAAAGTAAGATAATAATTGATATTATATTAATAATAATAAGCCTAGTCAATAAATTGAAAGAAAAGAGAAATAGAAACTGTTAAAATAACAAAAAAGGAATAGGAAAAATTATACAATACAAATCAAAAATTAAACTCGTTAATTAACAATGATGGAAAAAAGCAAGATTTCTATTCCTGGAGAACTGATTAAAGGCTCTTGGAGTATATTGTACATTACATTCGACGACTTCGAACCTACTAAGTTCTTAATTAATTCATATCTGTATTTCATGCGTGCCTAGCGTAACGAATTAAGGACCGCGAAGTTGAACTACTGAAAACCGTAACAGGTCAACTCTGGGGAGTTTGAAACATAAGAGATGCAATAACAGTATCTCACCCAGGGATGAGCCATTCCGCCAAGAAGTGGGATACAATTTCAATAAAACGGGACTTACATAAAGAACAGATTTCCGATTCGCTTCAGATCCAAACAGCCCAGTCTAACTGTAAAATCTCACTTTTTAGTTTAAATTGTCGTCACAACTCATTGAGACAAAGACTGCAAAAATTGTCTATATGTAGGTCGAACAATACGGCAGAAACTTGTACTTCTTTATAAAGTGAGAGATGCCTAGACACTTGGACACGTGACCTTCGTGTTGTTGTTTTTAATTATAAAATAAAAAGGAAAAAACACTCACCTCCAGGACAGCCAACTTCACCTGAGGTAAAGGGAGATGCAAGGAGGAATATGGTCGGAAAAGACAGGAAAAGTCGAGACGGGGATCTTCACCACTCAGATGTCTCTGGAACTTCACCAACCGGAGCGATGACGACGATAAATTCATAAAATGAAGACAATAAACGAAATAAAATAAACTTCAAGCTGGATCACGACTCATATAAAATTACAATTGCTAAAGACGATGACACAACGAATTCAAGCCTCGATCTGGCCGACGACGAGGCCGGAAACATGGCAGGGGATTTTCCAAAATTTTATCCCTAAACAAAAGCGTTACACTTTCTCTATTGTTTCGAATAGTTGATATCCAACATTTCACAGCTTTAAAAATATTGAACTTGACTTTAAGAGGAGTAGCTTCTAGATTTAGTGTTATTTAGACCTAATTTAGCCACTGATGCTTTCCAAAAGAAGTGTTTTTCCTAGAGAGTTTCGGGATAAATATGAATAAATATTTGTACTCATTATCTATCTCGATGATATTGCCCCTGGAAAACAACGATCAGAGAAATCTTCTAGACACTATGATTTTGGACTTCTCTAGATTAACTGTGAGGTTCCACTGTCCACAGTAATGTTCAAATAGTTCGATATTACTATTTAAACCAGTTGCACTGTTCGATAGGATAAGTATATCGATCAGTATCAAGCATCCAAATAATTAAACTAATTATTATTTTAATTCTAATATTTATTTGTGTTATAATTGCCGCGTTTCGCACTTTCAAATTGAGCGTCATTAAAAAATCAGCTGTAAATTGGAACGTCGCGTTGGCGGGGGTGTCAGAGGTTTCACTTTGGCAATGCACGTCGAGGGACGTGGTTGTGGAAGTTCTTCAACCTGATGATGAGCTAAAAGGCTCGAAATCCGGATCGTTGCAAAACAACTTACTGTGAGTAGGAACTATCCTTTTAGAAAGTGTTAAGTATATCGTTAGCATAAATTTATATTTTAACTGTCGTATACGAATTTCAAAATACATGTCGACAAAGGTTAGAAGTCTAATTAACATATATGAAGTACAATGGATATAGGAGTGTTTCCAAGCTATAGGAAAGTAGATAGTTTGAATAATGAAATTGAATAGATTTGTAATGCTTTTTTTTAAGATGGTTCGGAGTTGATATAAAATTATGAAAATACTTTTTTCCAAATCTAACCTAATTAGGACAGTTGGGGAGCCCCTATAAATTATATCATACTTATAAGACTTGACACTTCAGGACTTTTTTGGTGTGATAAATGTTCTACCGAAGTGGCTGCACAGTAACCGGGCTAGTGCTTCACATCGTCAAACTATGTTTCTGTTTTTTCCTGACAGAATCGGCACGATTTTGTGGTGCTTTGCTCATGTTCTTAACTTAATAATCATATTCCGATAGGTTATAGCATTACATTCAGTAATGACCAAGATTTCAGCATAAATCAGCCGAGATGATATATTTTAGATATATATATTTGCATTTTGGCGCGCTGGTTGGATTGGTTCGAATCTTGAATAGTCTTCTTGCTTAGTTGTTTACATAATACTGCCAGATTGGTTTCAAGATGTTGTGCACGGTGTGATCTGTATTTTAGGATCTTAAGTATTATTTCTTTATGGCAGATTTCATCGCCAACTTTAGCCACCAAGAAAAGTAGAGAAATTTTTTTTCTGTCTTTTTCCTTTAAGATCTTCGGTTTACTCTACCTACACTCTATTACTGTTAGCTAAATCTGACATACAATAGAGTGTTCTCTGAGGCTAGGTTTTTTTTATCATTACTGACGCAATTCGGAGAGGTTTTTCGAATAATCTTGATATGCCAATGTCGTGTTTATTACATAAACTGTCTGTAAGATTAGAGTTTTTTCGGTGTTCGCCTCATATTCTCCATCGGAAAACCCTTTAAAAAAAAACAACTGATAGATTAGGTTCGATTGGAAACCTGGGAACCTAAACTAGTGGCCGATGTTGACTGGTGGGAGATAGGAAAAAGGAAAGTGTGAAATAGCATGCAAGCCAAAGATATACGTGATTTAAGACAATAATAATTTTTTCCTTTTAGTCTTGATCGAATTAATATCGGAGAAACAACTTCTGAAGGAAGAATAAACAATTAATTTTTTTAAGACTTTTTTTTTGTAAGCTTGTCTAAAAGCTTTAAAAACGTTAACACAAATATTTATGAATTAGTCGAAATTAAAAAGTGAGTGTAACGAGCGGGAATCGAACCTACGATCGTCGGTTACATACGCCGCTGCTCTGTCACGAGCTATCGTGACTTCGATCCGCTCGAACATTCAACCTCTCGAATTTCATTTTTCACCGAAAATCAAATAGTTTACACGGCATTTGAAATCTGTCAAAAAGGAGGGAAAATTCAAGGGTGGCTTGATACGGGAGTTGGTGTCCGAGCGGGTCGAAGTCACGATAGTAATAGAGCAGCGCCGTATTTAGCCGAAGACAGTTTTTTATCTCGACCAATACTTTCATAAATATTAATCAAATGAAAAATGTTAATTGGTCAATCGGACCACGAACTGTAATGGAGTTAACACAAATATTTTTTAAAACATAGAATCGGTTGATCACTGTTAATGAATAACGGAATAATGCGCATTAACAGCCTTATATATGTGCAAATAAATAGACCGTGCTTCGAATAAATTTAAGGAAATCAAGCTTGCCGTTTTATGAAGCGAAAATGGCCGAGATATATAAATGTAATTATGTATATTCAGTATGGCGAATTTCCCCTTTGCCTTCACACAGGAATTTAATGTAAATCAATTTACCTTCATATGATAGCAGAGTAAATGAATCCCCCCCCCCAATTTTTTAAAATTTCAAATACGCTCTTAACAAAATTTCCCGTAAACAATTTTTATTTAATTTGTAAAATTCATCTTTGACATAATTAATTCAAGCCTGTATAATGTTTTATCGGCATTAAAAAAAATTCTCTTGCTGTTGTTAGAATCTATTTTTCTCTTAAATCACATTTTTATGAAGCAATAATAGAATCATTTACGTTATTCAAACATATTGAATAGAAATTAAAATTCTCGTAATACATTTTTCTAATTTTTATCCTGTAAGACTTCTGGAGAATAATTTTAGTTTATAGATTTGTCCAGGCCAAATATAATCTAGAATATAGTCCATAGATGTTTTGCGGCCATACGTGATTAATTATTCTTTTTATCTATGGTTTTCGATTGAGATGAAAAAGTAACATGAGCGGGATTCGAAGGCATCCCAAAAATAAGGGCTAGCCGAATGTCATGGGTTCGAATTTCGCTGTCACTAACTTTTTCATCTCAACAAGCAGTGAGCCGTTATTTAAAGCGATACACTTCGGCAAAACTTGTGTGCCAAGCGGGTTTAGCATTCTGTCAGCCGTGAAATGGCTTCAGTTTATAATATGAATACACGTTAATCCCATCACTTTATATTTACACAATACATAGTCTATTTAATTTAACTTTGTTAATAATTAATTTTTTTTTGTAAAGTATTGGTTGAAATAAAAAAGTTACTGTCACGAGCTGGATGCGAACCCAGGACCGTCGGTTCAATACGTCGTCGCTCTAACCACTTGACCTATCGTCGATCTATTCGAACCGCCGAGACACTCACTACTCATATCAACCTACAACAATTCGAATTTTTCCACTTTTTCCCATTTTTCAATACCACTCGTGACACTAATTTTTCATCTCAACCAAAAACTTTGATAAAAAGAACAGTAAATTGGAATACAAGAGAGTATTTAAATAATGTTAACCCAAATGCAGTAAAATCGTCAGACGTCCGTGCAGTTTTTCCTATTTTGTAAATGATTTAAAAAAGTTTATTTAACGGATAAAATTGTAATGTCGACATTATCAAGTTTTTAGTAAGTTTATTAAATTGTCAATTGTGGATTTTATCTTTTTGTTAATCACATAGAATATTTGTAGTTCAATAGTTTATCAGGGATTCCCTAAATGAATTTATAATACCAACTTATTACAAAACTGTATCATTTTGTGTTAATGTGTAAAACTGATTTGTGAATTCAGTTAGTCCGACTCTAAAAAATAGTCAACTTCAGCACTAGTAAAAATAAAGATTATTTACAGACATGCGATCTGGTGTGATGTTGGTTTAGAAAACCATTTTTTTATCATGCCAACGTTTCGATCTTTATTGCGATCATCTAGATGGCGTGAGATTTATAAACATTGTTTAAAGTATAGTTTGGGGGAATGAATTGTACAAATACGAATAAGATTTAATATGAATTTATACAATACATGTGTGTGTACATGTGTCATCCTTGTCTGTCGTGTTGAGACAATGACAAGTGTTGGCACTCTCAACACGAGAGACAAGAATGACACATGTACACGGAAAACAAACACTTTGAGCCCTGAAGACGATCTCAATAAAGATCGAAAGGTTGGCACGATAAAGAAAAAGTTTTTCTTAAAACCTACGCCACACCAAACCGGATGTCACGCCTCCAAATAATTTTTATTATAACTAATATTTTATATTGTACAGTTTCATTAGATAATTTAAACATGTTTATAAATCCCAGGCCATTGAAGACAATTTCGATAAAAATTGAAACATTGGCATGATAAAGGAAATGTTTTTTTTCTAAACCTACATCACTCCATGCCTCATTTCACGATCTCTAATCATTAATTACCGGTGACTAAATACTACACAATAAGATTAAATGTCATTTGCGTACATAAAATGTGGGGGAGAAGATTTTGTCGACAGTTTATTGTTTTCATTGAAATATTTGAATGAAAACTTGTATTCTTTCTAGCGTGCGCCTAATCGGCGTTTACATATCACATTGTACAGGACATACACAATTTATAGATTTCTCAAATCGTAGGACGATAAATTTCGGGTGTTTTTCTCCGACTAGAATTCGTTAGTATAAGCTGTCAACCTGCGATTCTCCGTACATATTATATCTAAGGTCTCAGTTTGCTTCCAGGTTGCAAGCCAAAATGCATTTTTTTTAAATTTGTGTCTGCATATATATATATATATAACATTGTACATCATTCTTAAAAACAAAGAAGCTATTCAATTGGTACCACCAAAAAAATTTTTAATATTATTTATAAACCTACAAAGTTTATAAATATTTACTTTATAATTTTTTGTTTTTAAAGTACAGAGATTTTTTCCTGTGTCGTCTCATTTTGAAAAGTGTACCTTCTCCTGACGTAAAAAGTTAGTTTTCGTTCCGTTCAAAATAAATCCAGTGGGGAAAACTCTCGATTTTCATTTTTAGGTTGACATTTCAAATAATTTGCTTCCATAAATAGAATTTAATTTTCATTCGGTACTAATTATTGATTCTTGATTTTATAACCAATTTATTTACTAATTAACCAGTAAACGTTTAAAATAATTGGTCTTGATAAAAAGAGGGTAAGAGATTTAGGACGAAATAAAACTTTTTTTCGCCACATTAAGCTCGACGAAGTTGGAGGCGAGGGGGACTTGACACTGGCCAAGCAAGTGACAAGTTAGCATTCTATGTGCATGTCATACAGATTCGAAGTCGTGGCAATATCCCAGATTTTTCGATACGAAATCATACTAATAGATAACGTATTTTCTCCACACATCGAAGTAAAAAGTGCGTTCTAGTAACTGGGTGAATTGTGTTAACAAGCAGAATGGAAATTGCTCTGTATGGAAATAATCAAGTAAATCGGTTAAAGTACTTAACAATTAATTACGGTTTTTAGTTGAGATGAAAAAAAGTCAATGGCACGAGAGGTTAAGATGGGGAGTTGATGCCCGAGTGGATCTAGGTCACGATAACTCAGGTGGTAGAGCAGCGTATCTAGCCGAAGGTCGTGGGTTCGAATCTCTCTCGTGCCATTGACTTTTTTTCATCTCAACTAAAAACCGTAATTAATTGTGATATATTAATTGGTCGACCGGACCACGAAAATGGTGAATTAAGTACTTAACAATAGTCAAACTTAATCAATTGAAAAACAGTGTGAAACATTTCAACTTAGTATTCAATTTAGTATATCTGTTTGTTTAAAATTCACAATCCTGCCTCAGTATTTTCTTCATTTTTCAACATCGTTATTTTCAATGGATAGTTGAAAATTGGGAAATTTCCGCATATGGCAATGTTGAGCGTTGTTGTGCGCTGGTTACACATAGATTCCCCTCGGTACACCCAAGGCCGCAGTAATCCTGACAAATAGTTACTCCAGGGCTAACCGCAGTTGCTATAGTTAAGGGCTGGGGGTGTTATTTAGTCATAGCTTCATCTCCCTCTTCTCGCCCCTCGCCCCGTGCCCAGCCCACATTAGAAATCATTACCAACTCCCATTATGAAACCGCAACTCTTCAAATTAATACTCGACATAAACCGTCGGTCTCTTCATTAAAATAGTACTTGTAGGTCTAACGTTCTAGCTAATTCATGTTTTAAGGAAAAATCTCTGACTTAGTTTAAACCTATTTTCCAAAATTCCAACCAAATTTATTTTTATGAGGTTATTTTATTTAATATTTGAAATTCCTGCATCATAGGAGGATTTAACGTTAGTTAACCTATCCGTTTTGGGTTTCCAAAACGAAGAGTCAAACCACGGCAATATTTGTTTCCCCAATTATTCACAATTTCAGTGCTCCTAGGATTCAAACGAGGAAAGAGTCCAATATTAAAATTGTTCTCTCTCCCTCCCTCTTCCTCCCTCTGTTCTTTCTTTTTCTAGTATTTGTTTAAAGAAATTGAATCCCGTGTACCTAAGTCAGGCCAGTTAAGCAAAATAATTATTATTTAGTTCTTCGTGTTATTCTTTCATGTAGAAACTGAATCGGACGACATTGACCAAACGCCATTAAAATTACTTGTCTCATTTCCTTCGTTTTAATGTAATTTGCCAAAAATCACAAAACATCAATCAGAAAATGAGCTATAAACTCAGTTTCGAAAAATCAGAGCAGCCATAATTAGCGGTTTTTAATCAAAGGTTTGGTCAAAATGAGAATAAATGTGGCCAGTGGCCTCATCGATTAGTAAGACAATTAAAAAGAAAGTCGTTCAACCCATACTAAGGATCGGGCATTGTAAAGCCTCTAAGGGTGAACTAATGGCACGTGAACCACCACCATGAAAAACATGTGCAATGAAACTAGTAGTTCACATTTATAACCATCCTCTTACATTTATTATCATTCTTCATTCTTGGCGAACGTCGGTACAACTTCATCATCACGTGAACAGTAATAAAACATTAAAAATATGTTGCGAGGCACTCGGTGTCACTAAGTATCAGTAAATTCATTTAATTTTTTTAATTTCTTGATTTTACTTACATTTGATATTTAATGTGGTAGAAAAGATTCCTTGTACTGTTATTCCAATAATTTCAATTAGTTCGAACATTGAGTTCATCTAGTTTTCCTTTTATACTTTCTACTTCCTTCAGGAGTCGAATAAATGCCTGTCAAAGTCACTCCTCCCTTTACACATGACGTCCCATTTGACCGAAAATACGATTTCACCCTTTACTTCCATTCCTTCCCTTGTTCATCCATTCCCACAGTTCTCCCTATCATTCTCCAGCCCTGTCGATAAGCCCTTCAGAAAAAGCAGTTGGCGAAAAGGAGGCACTTATTGTTTAGACAGCCTCGCTCCCGATACGACTTTTCCTGTCGAGCACTGAGCATTTCTTACAACCTTTTTCGACTACGGCTCCCCGGGCAAGTTATAAGGAATCACAAAAATCCGTCTCTCTAGAGTGAATCGCTTTGGGTTAACAACGTCGATAAAATTTACATTTGAATATCCCTTCACGAATTTGCTCTTGTCCAGTTTTGAAGTACTAGCCACTAGTGAAATGTAAAATGGCAATTGGAATAAATTTACTCGTTATTCGAGTAAATTTATTCCAAGTAAATTTCGAGTAAATTTCGAGTACACCCCGGCACCGATAACCCTTGATCGAACCACTTCCACTGAGTAACGAAAACTCTCTGTACAAATGACGATCAATGTAATTGCATGTAACAGCTTTAAAATTGTTAAATATATTTTTAAGTATATAATGACTTGGTTTTATGTTATTTGGCACTGTAGAGTTAAGTACAGCAAGCAAGGACAATAGTGACAGAGAATACAGTTGATTTTGTTGTTCTATGCGGAGATGGCAGTCAATAGTGCTACTCTGATACAGATTATTTCGACTATTAATAACACTATTATAAAGCAATGAATTATCTCAATTTTTGTGTAGCAAATCATATGAAGTATACTGTGGAAGCAAAATTTTTACACTTCCCCCCTCTAAAAACCAACTTTTTTTAATGCTCAGAGTACTTTTTTCGTTTTCTTTAAAGCTCGTCATAGATGGAAAATTCGGCTGCGCCGTCTACGGCCCATTCCTGAAATTCAAAAAATTGATCTCACTACCAAGTCAACTTTCTATTTTTCCTGTCGAAATGTTCGCCCTTGTCGTTGCCCTGGATTACATCAACACGGTGAAAGGTGTAGTGCTTCTGCATTATTTCGGACAGCATGAGCTCAATAAGGGAAAAAGAAAAGTTCCATCCAAACGCGAAGTTCCGCTATTTAGTTACACAAATAGTAAACACGGTTCATAACATGGAGTCTCTCCAAAAAAAATGGTTTTTTGCTGGAGCAGAGGACATAGTTTAATCGTGAACAATGAAATTGTCGACCGGCTAGCTATCGACGAGAAACGCACAATAAACAAACAGTGGTTAATATAATGGCGTAACTGGTATTACAAAGGAGCTGCGGGAAAAGTTTACAAATGTTCCCAGACATGCGCCTCATCCCTTGGTTTAACTAGGCAAAAACGTCCTACGAAATTTCTATGCGTCAATGAATCGAATTCGCAAGAACCATTGCAACTACACCTACACAAAATAAACTATAGGTATCTCCAAACTGTGAGACGTGTGATAAACTGGAAAGCATTAAAAATTTAATCCTTGATTGTGAAGAAAACAGAACAGTCTTTCTTCATATGGTCTACACGCTGAAAAAAGTTAGCAGGCATTCAGCTGGGAGAGCTAGCCTGGAATCGAGCAGGGAGGATGTGCATAGGGCCCTTTTGCAGGACCGTGGTATTAGTGTCTGAAGGGTGAGCTGTCTTACTTGTGTCTGATCTCTGAGATGCCGCATCCAAGGTTGGCCCTCCAGCGAGTCGGAAAATGTGGTCCCCGAGTAGTGTGCTATACATTTATAATTATTCGTTAATGCGTTACTACATGAATGTTCATCGGATATAATTTGTTATTTGTTATCGTTGTCAATGTTGTTTGTTTGATTTGTTATGTTTAAATTTTGGTCTTGTTTAAATTCATGTGCCAGAAGCACTCAACACGACTCACAAGGATGGCACAATTACGCAGAAAACAAACACTTTGAGCCCTGAAGATGATCTCAATAAAGATCGAAACGTTGGCACGATAACGAAAATGTTTTTTTTTTCCTGAAACTTACATCAGACCAGACCGTATCTCACGATTTTTGCATAATTTGTTGAATCTTGATTTGATGCGTGGGAAATATAAGGGTTGCTGAGGTGATGATGAAGCGTCCGATTGGATTTGCAATGCGACAGGTCTATAAGATTTGGTCAGGATTGCAGTAAGATCTACAAATGTGAACAAGGGACAATTTGGGCGATTAGGAATGACAGAAGTATATATTAAGTAAAGGATTGGATCAAGAGACCTTGGGCAAATCCGCCCCGGATAAGAAGGGTGGGTGAATGATAAAAACGGTATGTTACCCGAAGTAACAGTCGGCAAAATAGGACTTTTGGATAAACTACTAGGGAGTACGGAGGATGCGTTTAAATTTACGCCGCTCCCAGCATGCCTTGGATAAAATAGAAAAAATTATAAATGTTTAATTTAACAAATGAGAGATTAAGGCAATATAACCCGGGTATTTTTATTATAAAATGATAACAATGACGACTTAACGTAGTAATGACAAGTCGTGCTGAAAAATGTCTTGACATTTCTGGTTCATTTACATTCATTTCCATCACAAAGATAGTATATACCAAGATTCGAAAGGTTGAATAACAATTATGTATAGTTGAATTAATATAAAATGGTCTGTATCGTTTGCTGCCGAGCGAGCGTTGAAGCCAATAAAAGATTTCCTCATTAAACACTCATTAATCATACTTTTCACTCGGAATGAATGATCCGAGTTTCGACGAGTCTAATAAAGTCCGTACGACTGATTAATTATGACTGAAAGATGAAACATTTGGCGAGGAGAGGTTCTGGCGATAGTTCTGGATAAGGGTGGTAATTAGGAAGCAGATAACGGGGGATGGGAACATAACGAATTGAGGATGATAATTAATTTAAGAAGGGCGAGTGGCGGGGGTGAAGAGTTAACGAGGCTTCAATAGTTCTCATTATCATCCTCTTAGTCACATCTCCCTATGTTTATTCATAAGAGGTCTCTTCTTACCGATACTCTCGAGGCACTAACCAAAAAACACAAGTCACTAATGAATACCTTAAAGGGGAGGCGAATTGTGCAAAAAACAGGTCGGAAAAGTTCGAATTCCTCTGGAAAATTGCTCTCTCGTTCATTTAAATTGTTTGGAGAAGCCAAGAGGTTGACAGAGAGTCGCCAAGAGTTACGTGAGGGGGACTCCAACCTAATTGTTAGCGGCGGTTATGATCCCCTAAGTGTTACCTGCATTGCGACCTTTTAGAATTCAGGTTGTGCTCACGCTACCGGCCCAATCAATAGCTTATACTTATTTAGCAGCAGCTCACATGCAGTCCGCCCAGACACGCATCCAACCTCAATAAATCTAACCCCTCACTCCCACTATTTTTTTTTCTTTTTGCCCTGGCGGCACACTACCCTTTTCCTGGCATTATTTATACTGTCAATCACAAACCTAGACAAAGAAATAGAAGAATAGTTGCACAGAACTTACACAAAAGTATAAATAGTTTTTTTACTACTTTGTATGCAACACACGACAAAAATAAATCGTACACAACTGCATACAGCTTAATAACTGGAATCAAAATTGATTATTTGAATTATCATAAAATCATCACGTATAAAACTTCGGTTTTCAAAGTTCAGTTTTGAAGTAAGAAAATAGAAGTAATCCTATGAAATAAACATAATCCTAGATAAAAATCATATCAAAGGCACAAATAAAAATTAACAGAAAAATAAGGACGAATGAACACAGAAATATTTAGCGAGTGATACCAGCAGTGTTATCAATAAATATTTAAACCTTTCCAAACATCTAATGTCTACAAAAATGAAATGCAAATGCGTCAATTGTATTCTAAACGAATGTAATTTAATTTTTCGATAAAGCTAAAATGTTATTTTTTAATCGATTGTTAAACTTAATTAACATACATAATTTCTTGAAAGTCTAAACAGAAACGAAAACATATTGTGTTATCGTCCAGAAATTAGCATTTTATGTGGTTAAATAGGCGAAGAAAAGAGTTGACTAATTTATACATGCTTGCTAATTGAATCATTTGTACGTAACCGTGTGACCCAATCGAACGAGTTCTACTTAAATTTTAAACGTAATAAAATCTTAAATAGATCGGGAAACTTTCCAAAGAAAAAGTGAAACTCGTTTAATAGCAGTTTGGAGGGTGGCCTCCTCGTTCTAAATATTTATTAAATGCTAAAATAGTTTAGTAATGTCTTTTTTTCAGAAGGCAACGTTTTCTCACCTAGGTTTTTATTTTCGCCGAGCAACCACACCGCGCCTTCTTTCCCGTTTTTTTTCCTCTCCGAAGTTGTTATATTCAACCCGTCCCTTTTCCCGCCCCTCCGCCATACCGCCATTGTCTTATAATCCCATTTTTTCATCATCGTCCTTTGTATCCGTCTGGCTTGCTTTTATCAAAAAGCTTCTCTTGAAAGAAAGTGAAACAATTATTCTCGCATAAGTGAAACTGTCTCTTTCGCTCACTATCTCCCCAACCGTCAACATTGCCGGCTTATCTCGTATTACTTCCTGCGGGATGACCGTTTCCACAAAGTGAAAACAAAGAAACGTTTTATAAACTAAAAAAAAGTCCACTCGAATTCTTTCGATTGTAATTGAAAATTTATATATATAACTCGGCACATTTCGTCCTGTGCTAAAAGGGAAAAAATAAAGAGTTTAAAAACAAAGGATGTACTGATATGCTTTAAGGGTGACATACATATATATGTACTTTTTGTCAATTCCAGTTATTGTAAAACGTTTTGTGTGCATTCATTCAGATAATATTTATTCCTATTTTTCTGCATGGGATGATTTAAACTCTTAAACTCTTATAAATCGATTAATCTAAACAATCCTTAAAACACTGAATTTTTCTTTAGCAAAAATACATAATTTTAATCGTTACTGTTTATATAACCAATAATACCTTTCCTTATTATTTATTGCAGTAAAAAATTGATTTTTAGAGGTATTTCCCAGCCTCTCTTTTTCAGTTTTGATGTTTTTAATATTAGGGTACTCTTATTGTAAAACAAACTAACAGTGGATTTCCTTGCAAATACAATGATACTATGCATTCAATATTAATTATTTGAAAATTAATTTATCCAGAACATATTCATTTGCAAAATATACTTTACAATTTACATGATGCTGTACATTTATTTTTTATATTCTCTAAACGTATTAATAATTTTATAGAACTTGAAACTGATTGAACTATGGTTTCGGCTATGTTTACTTGTGTTTATTCTATAATAATAAACACCACATATTACATAAAATAATGGATAAAGTCATGCTGGACTCAACAAAACTATCAAATTAACCGTACAACTAACTTCTTGCAAATAAAATTATACTATGAATTCAATGTTAACGATTTGAAAATTTAATGCAAATTTAATTTTACAATTTACATGATGCTGTACATTTATTTTTTTTTATTCTCTAAAAGTATTGATAATTTTATAGAACTGGAAATTGATTGAACTATGAAAGAGTTAGCTAAAATAATTCACTAAATAAAAGAAAATTCTAACAAAAAAAATTTAATTTGGAGAAAAAATTGGCAACATTTAAAGTCTCGTAAAGAACTTCATCAGAGGCTTTGTTGGGGCTTACGTTTTGCCATTTCGGCCTTATCGTCTAGGTCCTTGTTTAAGTTCTAACACCTTAAGTATTTTACAACTCATATTAGCTCTTACATGAATACTTGACAAATTTTTTGACATTTATCGTGATTTCTAATCATCAGTGATTTCTTCGTGCGTATTGATAGACTGAAGGCATTTCACGGCTGACATAATGCTAAACCCGCTTGACGTACAAGTTTTGCCGAAGTGTATCGCTGTAAATAACGTCTCACTACCTGCAATCGTCACATTTTATTTTAATCATTTTGGAAGGAAGAATAAACTATTTATAGATAAATACTGACATTCAATAATATTCTTATATGTACCTACATAGTTAAGTATGTTATGTAAAATTAACACAGTACACGAGGCCTGCAAGCCGTTATCTTTGAATAAAATGTATTGTTCTAATTTCCCAAGGAGCAATATTCTGTTTAAGTGGCATAAAATATGGTATTTAATAGGTCTGATCCATCTCGCATCCAAACCGTCAGCAAATTGGCCGGCGCATGCGCAGTTGAATTTTGCCGTTCCATCACGCTCCAAGTCAAATTGAATAGTCTATTGTGTAAATATAAAGTGATGGTGCTAACTTGAATTTATTGATCGAACGCCATTTTACGGCTGACAGAATGCTTAACCATCTTGCATTCAAGTTGTGGTGATGGTTATTATTGTAAATAACGGCGGTAGATCATCGAATCACAAAGTACTTTACTTTTTAACCATGAATGCATAAATAACAAAAGATTTTCCAAACATTTTTCCGATCTTTTTAATTCATGCCTTAAAAAAGAAAAACGATGAAAGTTTGAAGGGTTTCTTTCCAAGCTTTTTTAAAAGAAAAAAGTTCATATTGAAATGATTTACAAGTTTGTCAAGTTATGAATATCATCCTTTTGAATAATCGACAATATTTTATATCATTGCGTATTATGTTTTGGAACTTTAATGAATACATTAATGAACTTATTAGTTTATTCATTGATGTTTTTATAATCAAGCTAACAACAAAGCTCGGAACTATTATCAAGGGAGGAATAAACATTTTTTTTAGACTTGGCAAATAAATGACTTTTAGAAATCCTTCTCAGTCTAGGGCGCAAAGGAACCAAGGTGCAAACTAAGAGTGATACCCGACAGAAGACTCCTCCACCTCTTTCCTTTCAACTGAAAGCTAATTGCCCAACTTTTTCACCTAAAACTCACAAATTCTACTTACTTAAGTCCCAACTCCAGCGGCTCGACCCGTCGGCCTTTTCAACTTTGTACATTTGTCAATTTAGAAAGCATCTAATAACAACGATTCGCCCTCAACCACTGGTTAATTAATTACTGGTGAGGCAAACTCTTACAATTGCATCAATACAATTTTTTACGTTATTAGCAAATACATTATATTAATATAAAGTTATTGTCACGAGAGGGATTCAAACCCACGACCTGCAATCCTTCAATACGCCGCTGCTCTGACCAGTTGGGTCCCGATAGCTCAAATTGTTAGAGCAGCGGCGTACTGAAGGTCGTAGGTTCGAATCCAGCTCGTGACGCTAACTTTTTCATTTCAAGCAATACCTTACAAATAACGAATAATTATTAGCAAAGTTGAATTAAATAGACTTTTGTGTAAATATAAAGTGTTGGCGTTAAAGTGTATTCATATTATAAAACCATTTATACACCCGAGCCTGCAGTTCATGCTCAAGGACTTCCTTCTATCCACCTACTATCTTGTACTACACAGTTACCTCACTGACCGATTCTTCCAAGTCATTGAAGGCCATTCCCTCTCTTTATATTTTCCTATCCATGCTGGTGTTCCTCAGGGCCCCTACACTGTACCAGATTTTCACAGCTGGCATGCCAACTCATCCCGAAACCACCACATTCACATTTGCAGACGATACGGCAATTCTCTCTAGCAACCCCGACCTTGTCATTTCCACTCGAAACCTCCAACAACACCTCATACTACTAGAGTCTTGGTGTAAAAAGAAAAGGATAAAATTTAACACGGAAAAATCCACCCACATTACCTTCACTCTTCGTAAAAAGATCTCTCCCCTTGTTTTCTTAAACTACACTGCCCACCCAATTGCGGAAAAGGTGCGGTACCTCGGATCGGTACATCGGCAAACGCCTGACATGGAATCCTCACACAAGACTGAAACGTCAGGAGGTTATGACAAGATTTAAAATTCTTGCACGACTTCTTGGACCGATTTGGACTTACGGACTGGAAGTGTGGGGTTCAGCCAAACATTTCAATATCCACCGCATTCAAACTGCTCAGTCTATAATACTACGAAAAATGCAAGATTCTCCATTTTATGTATCGAACCAAACCACACATACAGATTTACATATTCCGTTCGTACTAGATGAAATACGTTTCCGTTGCCGTAAATTTCATAAAAAACCTCCCAACTAACGTAAATCAACACATCAGAAACCTCGCATCCCGACGAATCCCCTCAAAGCCCTCCTCGCCGACTTAAGAGACAATGGCCGCGAGATCTTCTAGGAAGTGATGGTGATAACAGTGAAAGTGATAAGGACACACATATCGATTGAACACACAATATTATTGTAACATTGGAGTAATACCAATGGGTGTTTTCTTCACTCTTGGTTTTAATTGTGTTTTGTTTTAATTACCGTTCTCACTGTTAGTTATTACCTACTTTAAGGTAGTTGTAATGAATTTAAAAAATTTCACGGCTGAGAGAATGCTAAACCCGCTTAACGCTCAAGTTTTGCCGAAGAGTATCTCTGTAAATAACGGCTCACTGCCTGCAATCGTAACATCTTGTTTGAGTCATTTTGGAAGAAATGATAAACTATTTACATACAAATATTATTTTTATATAACATTGGTATATGTACCTGTATATGTACATTAACTCTGTACGAGCCGTGCAAGCCGTTATCTTCTCATAAAGCGCATAATTACAAGTACAAAATTATGACCACAATTCAGACTTAATACTTCTAATCTTCTAGCTGCATTACATAACTTTAAGGAAAATACTTACCATTAACCCATTTTTTCTTGTAATAGAATCTGGTGTATCATACTTTTTATGTTTTTATAAAAACATTTCGCGTATTATAAACTTAACGAATTAAAATAAATTTTGTAATTTTATTGCAGGTTAAGAAAAATATAATAAAAAATAACATGCCTATTGGATTGTACATTACCTTGTATTTTTGAGATGAAATACACTTTTTAAACATACTAACATTCACATTTTTCCTTTACGAATCTGAATTAAAGATATCACTTTCTTCTTTAAAATTGTTCCCCTTATTTTCTAAAATAGACACTCTGCATTCTAAATTTTATAGTTCTAAACATTATAACAGTTTCTTTCATTCCTGTTGATGCTTTTTCACAAGATAGTTGCATAGTTGTCATTAAATCTTCAAATTTTTTTCTATTTCTTCATAATGCACAATTTTCACTTTCATTTGGCTCGGCCATATAATATAAAAAGCTGGTCATTTACATATTATTTTATTATTTTTGATAATTTTTATAATGTCAATGTGTTTTTCTATGAGTGTGTAATACTTTTATAGTATCTGCCTATTACGTTAAATCTTTTTTTAAGGTTTAATTTATTTTGATTTTTCTATTGTCAAATTCTTTGCTGTACATTACAAATATTGTACACTGCCCTCTGTTCTATGTGTATTACAAATAATGTAAGCAATAAATAAATCAGCATTATCTTTTCACAGAAGACTGGGAGAATACTAAACCACCTTGGTTTTTAATTTGTCCCTGATGGTATCATTGGAAACAGCTTATCACTGCCGGCTTTTTCAATGATTTAGAGCTTTCATTACCATATTTAAATTTAGGCATAAACTCCTCGACAAAATTATATGCCACCTCACATTTTGTTCGTTATTAGATGTACGAAATAATAAAATTTAACGAAAACATTAATTACAAAAGTACAGTTCTTTCTTTCATTCTATCTAGTTTTTTGTTTGCGCATATTTTGTTTTATAATATCAGTATTTATATTCTCAGTCTTTCTTTACGTCTCTTACGAAAATCATCTTTTTAATGTTGAGTGCTGGGTCCGCTTCTTAAATAACATATTCACTTTTGTTTTTTACAATACCAAGGGGGAAAATACTATCGATGAGAGAAGAAATTGTTATTAATACATTGTTGGGGGAAAAGTTACTGTTACAAAAATTGTTTCAACTTTGAATAGAAGTAGGCAAGCAATAAGAAATTTCGTTATGCTCTGAATGATTATGGCCGGAAGAAGGGGCCAATTCTGCAGCTTCAACGAAAGAAATTTGCTTACGAGCTGGAGTTTCCACGAATGTCCGAAATGTTCAACGCATCCTATAAAGAGCCTTCTATTTAAAGGGGATGAAACTCAAATCGAAACCCCCTACTTTCGAAAGCGCAAAAAAGCAATCGTAGCGATTCGCAACTGAATACGTTTCATGGAAAAATAGTTTGAGAAAAATAACTTTTAATCAAGACAATTTTTAATTTTGTTGGTCCTGATAGATTTCAATATTATTTTCACGATCTACGAAAGGAAAAAGAACTGTTGAGGCGAGGTCAAATTGGTAGATGTGGTATCGTGGTTTGAACTGAGATTGGTTACTATGGAAAAACTTAATTAAAATTTTGTTACGCAAAATTGAATGCAAAAAACTATATAGAAATGATTAATGAACCAATTGTTGAAACGAAAGAGCTGACAAGAGGAAGACTCATTTTTCAGTATGACAACGCCCCTGTCCACACTGCACCTATAGTAAAAAAATCGTCGAAATATTATTGAAAACTATTGGAAAGAGCGGGCCAAACTGGTTATGCACAAGTGAAGCGGTTTAACTTCACAGAGGAACTTCAAAGTCTGCATAGTAGAAAAAATATATAAACAAACTGTTCGAATCTTAACAAAATGACTGATGGAAGTCTTGGAGACCCACGAACAACAACCAAAAACTGAGCTAGGTAAATAAAAACTGTATAATAATCAATACGCTTAAAAATAAAGAACTGTTTTATATTTGTGACGCGTTGAATTGTCATAGCTATTTTTGTTGTTTGTTACAGAAATACTGTTAATTATTTGAAATTTTTTACAACCTAAATTGGAATTTTATAAATTCTTGATTTTTAGAAATATTATTATCGAAAAAAATTAGAGGTGGCTTGTGGGGGAGGTAATGTACAAATGGTTTTATTTTTGTTTATTTATTTATTTTTTTTTTTCAAAAACAACGGAACCCCGATGGTTCATATAACCTCGCGATTGAAATACCCTCGTAAAAAAAGTATAAATGCCATGAGCAGAATTGTAGAATTTAACGTCACGTAAACAACGAAAACAGTGATTTTAAGTTCACTACTCTACTCTTCATACAACAATTTAAAAAACAGAATAATTATAAATGTTGATACGATAAATGAAATATCATATGAAGAAATTACCTTCCAGTCCGGGAATGGATAAGAAATGTTTAGTTACATTATAGAGGAAAAGAAATAACTGTAAAATTGGTCAGGTGACATTCTGCAGATAAAGTGACTTTGGACAGCACGGCATTGACATCTACAAAAGCATCTGCTTATCTGCCTGTTTGGGCTCATTTTTCTTTAATCAACGGTTTACGGCCGAGTGTCATCTCTTTCGCCAAACAATCCCTTCATCAAGACCATCTTTTTATTTAATTCCTTGTTTTTCCCCAATTTTTTAACTTTATTATCCGCCTAAAAAGGAAAAACACTACCTTGCAATAGCATCTCGATGGAAGGATTTTATCTCGATAATTCGTTTTAGACGATGTAAAATATTTTTCGACCAAATGAAAATAAACCTAAATTATTTCTATAATAAAGCTATACTTATCAATTTTTATGGTTAACAGATACCTTGTACATGATATGGCATATGGATTAACCAAATCATGTTGAATCCATCGCTCATTATAGATAAAATATTTAAACATTCAGTAGAAACCGATATTGAAGTAAAACAAAGCATATAACGGTTAGACCATTTTCCTTTGTGAACTACGCGCCGTCAAAGAGCATTCATACGATCCGATACAACGGATGCTGTTGATCAATGCAGTAACGTGTGAGATTTCTGTCGCATAAATTGGTGTACGGAATATATTTACTTGATCTGAAACAAGTTATTAACCACGGTAGGCTTTTCACGGTGTAATGATCGCGCGGAACATGGCGTGTTTGTGAACTTTGGCACGACATTAGGATTTTCCTTCATAATAACACCGCCCACGGCAAACAACGTTGATCAATTCACCCAACCTTGCAAAAATCTTATTTAACTTATATGTTTTTTTATAAAACATTGATTCTTAAATAGCTCATCAACTTAAGCATTTCACGTCACAACGACAAAAGTCCACGATTCACATCGAGGAATCGGTTTTCTTTTTGTCAACTATATCTCAGAATATAGAAAATTTGTAAATAAATTATTTTTAATATTAATATATAGAATAAGGCGGAATATCAAATACCCCATGGGTCATAACGGCGAGTGTCAGCTGAAAAAGACTTCACTTTTAGTAATAACAATTTAAATTAAAAAAACGAAGTAACTAATCTGTTCATTATCTGACTTATTCGGTAATATAAGACCAGTAGCTAGTTAAATCAGCATCTGATACCAAGGTCTTCATAGAGCAAGAACTTGACATGACATATTCGAGAATGTTAGCCTCTGCAAAAATTGAGCCATGGACCGCAAAAAATAGTACTTGGTGCATACAAGTCTAGGGTTGTATGGTTTTGGATAAATTCCATTTCATTTAATTTTGAGGTAGTCTGAACGAAGCGTTCTTTAGTTACAGAAGATCATCTGTTGCAGTTTACTAAAAGAAAGAATCATTCGATCAGGAAATTTCTCCTAATGAGCTGAAGGGAACGAAAATTATTTTCAGACATTAGTGACTGAAAGTAAATCAACCAAAATGTACTCAATGCTTAATTCAATTAATTAATTATTTTTATGTAAGGGAATGAAAAAGCTAGTGCCACGGGCAGGATTCGAACCCACGACTTTCGGCTAAACATCGATACCAACGTCCGATCAAAATCTATACCCTTTCGAATTTTTTTCCTAATTTTTGCCAATTTTTCAAATTGTTGCTTTTTCATTTCAACCAAAACCTTATATAAAAAGGATTAATTAATTGAAAGAACTAATTGGGTCAATTGACCACTAAATTATAATGGATTTATTAAGTAAGCCGAAGTAAACTACACTAACAACTTCCCGTGGCCACTTCATATGTCGGCGAGAACCGAATCCTGATTACACCAAGGGAAAATCCAAAAGATTATAGATTGAGATGGAAAGTTGGCGTCCGAGTGGATCGAAGTCAGGATAGCTTATTATTTCTTCCAAAATGATTAAAAAAAGATGTTATGATTGCAGGCAGTGAGCCGTTATTTACAGCGATACACTTCGGCAAAACTTGTGCGTCAAGCTGGTTTAGCATTCTCTCAGCCGTGAAATGATTTTATAATATGGACACTTTAATGCCAACACTATATTTACACAATAGTCTATTTAATTCAACTTTGCTAATAATTAATCGTTTTTGTAAAGTATTTGTTGAAACGAAAAAGTTAGTGTCACGAGCTGGATTCGAACCCACGACCTTCAATTCGCCGCTCCTTTAACCACATTAACATGCGTGACCCAACTGGTTAGAGCAACGATTTGGGTTCAAACCCAACTCGTCACACTTGCTTTTTATTTCAACCAAAACCTTACATAAAACGCTTAATTAATTGAATAAAGCAATTTGGTCAATAGACCACTTTATTGCATTTGGTAGTATGTAAGTTCTTGCCTGACATAAATTTTATCGTTGAATTAAAGTGTTTTCCTTCTTCACATTATGATAATTTTAGTATATAGGAAAGCAATGTTTTACGAGGGTATTCAAATCCGATGTTATATGGACCGTCGTGGTGCTCGTGTTTTTGAAAAAAATTCTCATTTGTAAGTATGTACGGTCGAATGCAAGGTCGCTTGATTCGAGCCGGAACCATTAACTTAAATTGATGATAACTGTGTCAATGGCCTTCGACGCCTTTTGTATTATCCCTTTAAATGTAATATTCCTTTCAGAAATACATTTAGGTGGTACACAAATGTCGACAAAACGCCATATTATTAGAAGTTGTTATCTTGTTCCTTGATTAGGTTATTACAAAAACAGCGCGTTCTCAGAAGGTTAATGTCAATTTAATGAGCCGGAGATGGACAGTTTAGATGTAGGAATAATTTTACGAAAATGGGCGACTGTTCAGCGTCTGTCGGACGAGCCAAATGTCTGCCATAATAGCTTTTTAATTATGTAAAGAAATTCCGGTAAAAACCTTACATTTGCCGCAGCACAAGGGTTCCCAAAAGAGGCTCACTCCTAGGCCAATTCAACCAATCATGAATATAATATAAATGTAGAATCATGAACGGGGTGGCAGTTTACACTGACAGTTTATTGGAATTTAAATAACACGAAATGACAATCTAATTATGATTTAACTTCTATCGAGTCGTACAGATATTTTTAATCTTTTGATTAATAATAACGTGTAGAAAATAATTGAAGAAGAAATTAATGGATCCTTTACGATTATATTTCCGTCATTAAAATCGTTCGTTTTTCAAAATTACTCATTCATTATTGTTTCTGCACTATGAGTTTACCTAACGGCTTTCCAGTCTTTGAAATGCTGAGCGCCTGTCATGTTCCATTCTTTAAAAAATCGAGTTTCTACGCGGTAATACGAGGTCCTTGACAAAATGGCAAGTTCATCACCATGCAGACCATACAGAGAACTCTCACATTCATTTTTATCACGTAATTACTACTTTATTGAATCACAGATCCTCTTGTATTTTAAATATACAAAAAAAACAATAAAATGTTTAAAGAAAGCAAACAGATCTACTCGTGACACTACAGAAACGCTACAAACCCTTTTCTCTATACTGTGATCGTTTCCACATTAACATATTATAAGACTAAATCTGATTCTGATTAAATAAATGAGAATGTATTAATCATTTTTGGTCAAGTTTATGTATAAGTTATCATTTGGAAAATTATATAATTGAGAATATATTGAACATTTTTAGCCATATTTATGTGTATGTTATAATTTGTAAAATTATACAATTGCGAATGTTTTGATCATTTTTGGTCAAGTTTATGTATAAGTTATAATTTGGAAAATTAAATAATTTAATTACGTCCTTTGAGAAAAATTTATGACATGCGACTTTTTAAGGTGTGTTGTAAACAACTTTGTTTCATCCTGCAATTAGGTTCAACTCCGTTCAACTTTCAACCCAACCGCTCTCCCCAATAATACACGCCCGGGAAAAGGGCTATCGTTTCGCATAAAAGTTTTTAACACGTCCACGTCGATGGGACACCGACAGATGAGAGAACCGTTTGTGTGTTTAAATATGAGAGGGCCAGTTCCAATTTAACAATAATGGATTTGGCCGTAAGAGAGACAAGTTTGAGGCCGGGCGGTCCGGACAGGTGCCCCAAGAGAGAAACTGAGGCCGGCCCTTTCAATAATTCACTGGCCGTTCCAGAGTCAGCTGGTAGCAATTAGCGTTGGATACAGTGATCCTCACTTACCTACCAAAAGGCCACCACCGCCAAACAGACGGCCTAGTTCGCCAAGAACCACTTAGCTTTGTAAAGGGAACACTGTAAAGCTAGCTACGATTCCGGCACAAAATTCTCCTACAGGAAAATCTACTTTACAATCCTTTCATCTACCTTGCTCTCACTACTAAGTTTTTTTTAATCCTTGAAATCATTGGTATTATATCTTATTTAAGAATAATTACTAAATATTAATGGAATAATAGTGTTGAAAGTGAAATTAATTGAATAATAGTGTTGAAAGTGAATGAATTCATTAGCGTGAATGTGTAGTGTGAGAAGACCTACCCATCGATCCTCAATAATAGAAAAATATCGAATTAAAAATAGTTTGTAACTTTATGATTGCAGCACGTAAATTTTCCCAGTTGGTACCACTCATATAATAATAAGTTCGTCCCACTCCATTTTTTCGTTTTTGGAAACACCTTTTACGATAGTATTTAAAGACTGGACTATGAGGTGGTAGTGTTTTAAATAGTTCCCATATTGCTCAGGGCACTCTTCTGCCGATCCAGAGGTCCATTGAGATATTAAGTTGCAATAATTCACCCCTAAACTGATATATTGTAGCCACAAAATGCCTCCTAGTTTTATTACTCGTATAATTATGTTCGCTATGTTGAATATTCGACATTTTATATGCAACATGGAATTTGGCTGCGCTTCTAGAAATGCAGGGTGTTCGGCTACTCGTATTACAAACGTTGCCAGTAGATTCTACATTCAAAATGAAAGCAAAAAGTTTTAAATAACTATGGTAATTCTAAATTACTACTTCCAAACCTAGAGACCAGTAAATTTCAGAAAAAGCACTCCATTTAGTAGCATATAACAGCCCGGCATACAGAATCAAACATATTTTTCATTAATCCATATATGTCTAGTAGTCATAATTGATCATATTAATTATTTCAATTACGTATAATTTTTTGAAGCCGTGAGGAGCGGCAAGAATGAAGTAGTTTAGAAAAACACCTTTTTTATTATTTTTTTCTTCCAAAGATTTTGCCTGAAGATGACCCGAATAAAGGTCGAAACGTCAGCAAAACTAAAAAAAGTGTTTCTAATTCTTGACCGCTCCTCAAGGCTTCTACAAGTTATGAAACAACAGGTCATTAAGAAACACACATTAATTATAATCGAATCCCGCTCGTGACACTAGCTTTTTCACCTCAGCCAAGACCTTAGATAAAAAGAATAATTAATTATATTTTACATTTAAAGAAACACGACCATTTTTTGTGAGGTTATGCCAAGTAAAGCCTATGTTTAGTATGCAAACAGTCAGTTTTTCATTGAAATGAAATTAGTCCGAAATCTGAGGGGTCACCTTCAACCCCAGATACATTACCTCTATTAATTTTTCTTACTATAAAACTGCCTTTCATTGCGTGCTAGTCGTACCTCATTTTAAAAAACTAATATTTCTGAATTTTCTTAAGAGTTTAACAGCTGACACTAATCGTGCAGTTTACTAAACATGTTTTATAGTGTACTTGCCTAGCGATACGATATCGTCAGAATATAATAAGCAGAATAACAGGGTATTTTCGCGGCTAAAAGAGAAAGATCTTCGAACTGCCGACAGCCAGGGAGAGGTGATTCTCGTGGCCTGCCGGTAATTTATTTTAAATTACAAAACCTGGAAAAAGAAATGTTAGGCTCAATTGTGTATTTACGTACATGCCTATGCTGATTTGAACATTTGCAAATCAGTGGCACAATGTGTTTCATAATTTTACGCTTAAATGTGTTGAATAATAAGAGACTTTTAGAACTGTTAGAGTCTAATAACTGAAAACTATATTTGTGGTTTATGTTTAGGACCGTTTAGGACTAAATTTGCTACTTTATAGCATATCTACTCTAAGCGATTAAGCAAATATAATAAGGCATTATCATGCCTTCGAGCGCAGACCCCCAAAAGCTCATTAAAGATAATGAGTTGAAGCGATTGCAAGCCGATTGTCTTCAATAGTTTCGTCTTCAAAGTCTAGACCAGAGATGAATATTAGAAAAATTGACTGGAGTTATTGTCGGTTTTGAATACACGATGCCTCGATACGTCGATAGAACTGTAAAAACACTGTGTGTTTTTGATCGGGTGCACCTGGGCACGTTTGCTTCTGCCCTTCTATAAATTCAAACGGGCCTGCAACTTTCCCCTGTTTTTAGGGTCGGCGAGGAAATCGAATGGCCAATAAACCCGTACTGCTCAGGAAAATCGTATGAAACTATATCAAAACTTTCTCTTTCGAGGGAAGAATTAATAGAAGGCCCGGCCAGTTCACCGTTCCACGATATCCAACGAGTGAATATATTAACTGGAAATTCTATTTTCGAGAATTTTCCTTTCCGGTCATATTTCACGCCCCAGTTTTCTACAGTTTGTTCATCGTATTGTAGGGAATTTAAACGTACGGTATCGATCAACACTGTGTGTATAACTTTTTTTTACATACTACGAACTTAAGATAAGACTTTATTGGGATAAGCACTGTTTATTGTCACCGGCATACGATAAACAAAACTCGATCAGAGCAAACAACCGTTTAATTCTGCCTCCGGTTGTATAACTAGGAGATAAACAAAACAAACGATAGATAGAAAATTGAAACATTTTTCAAAGAATATACCAAGAGTATAACTTCAAAAAACCAACGATTAAAATCGAGAAAAACAGTACATCATTTTCATAAATAGGAGTCCAATTGAACTGTTATCGGTGGCAATTGAGAAACTAAACGATGACTGTTGAAAATTAAGTCATCATAAACATAATCATAATGTAATCCATGCACATGTATTAGTTGTAATATTAGATTATTCGGTTTGACTTTGAAGTTACGCTAGTGTTGTAAAATTTGTTTCGAAACCGTTTCGACTTAATATTGAATTCACTAATTTAATGTAACTTATGGATCATTAATCTGGTTGACGAAAGCTCAACAGAAAGTAGTTACTCAATCATAAGGCAACATACAAAAACTAGCAAACCTATGTATCACAGGAGCAATGAGAACAAGCCGTAAAAGTACATTAGAAACTCTGCTAAGCCTACTTCCACTGGAAATATTTATTCAAGGAGAGGCTAGGAAAAGCTCATTTAGGCTCAAAAACAACCAAATTGGATAGGAACTAAACAATTTGGGCATACAACCATAATTAACAAAATCTTACTACTTAGAAATGAGGGCTGACTATATGATCCCGAAAACACCATACTATAAAGTCTCGACAGACTATAAATAAGAGAAAGAAGACAGGAACATCAGATACAATGATGTGGTCTAAAGATAGCTCCAAACCAAAGGAAGGAACCGGATCTGGCGTTTTCTTTATAAGCCCAAAACATCATCAATCAAACTCATTAGAGAAGGTCGGTCTTTCCAGCAAAAATAAACGCCGTCAATGCTTGTTCCCTGGAAAATCTTAAAAGAGGTTATAGTGGCAAAAAAATCCTAATGCATCCATTAAAGAATTAGTATGTAAAAAATCATATCAAAATTAGTCAGTGAATGCGTCTCCAATCCCTGGGCAAACCTGATGATATCTTGGGTGCCAGGGCACAGAGGAATTTTGGGTAAAGCGAAAGCAGACAGACTGGCCGTCTGCAAGACCATAGAGAAGCCTGAATCCGTACTTGGGATAAATAACAAAAATAAATATAAAATCCTCCATCGCAAAATGGATCCAGACAAAACAAAAGGAGAATTGGATAAACTCTAGATAGACACAGTAAAGTTATGATGAAACAACCATCACCAAGACTGGCAAAAGCACGACTGTAATTGGAGGGGCAAACACAAAGGAGTTGTAGAACTTACAATTACTCTGTCATTGGCATCTGAGAAAGCATTTACACAACATAGCCGTATACAACGATGATCCCACCTGCAGATTTTGTAATGAGGAGGAAACAGCCACACATATCATATTCGAATGGGAAGCAACAGCTCAATGAAGATTTAATCTAACATACAAAAAAAAACTTTTAGAGAACGAAACAAACAACAGACCTGATACTTCTAAGAAGAAGGACTGATTCGATTGCCCTGAACAAAGGAACTATGAAGGTACAATAAACAAGTAGGCTTCAGCGCCTGGGGAACACAAACCCCGCTTTCAAATATCCTTATTACCATACCAATCATTTAATAGCTATTGAAACAGAAAAACTAAATGTTTGGGTCAACTTATTCTCGCCTTGTTTTCAGTCTCTTATCTTCTTAAAACATGATACAATCAGAGGATAATTTTTTTCTTATAAATAAATTTAGAAAAATGTAGTAAAATTATAAACCTTTTATTTTGTTAAAAGAACATATTACCAGTACAATTTTATCAACAACAAAAGAAAGGAAATTTCATTATGCAAAATAGAAAGTTTAAATGGACATTCTTGGTATAAACAAAATCTCGAAATTTTTAAATCAATTTTATTCTTAATAACTTTAAGTTTTTATTATTTTACTCCTTTTGTTTATTTATTTCATGTTAATTTTATTTATGCTATTCTTAGAAATTTACATTTCGGGTGTATTTATTATTCAATTATTAACGTATACACTGAAAACAACTCGGATATTCCAGGTCACCAAAAATAATGCCTGGATTCAATTTACTAGAATTATAATGGTCAAAATTACAAAATATCATTTTCTAATAAAAACAAAAATCATATTTTTAACGAGTAGCGGGATATCTAGTTAGCTTGATTGTCATCAGCCATATTTACCTACCTACTTGGCACAGTTCTGACTGGGCCTCATTTCCGCATTTCACCATTTTCAGCGGTTAACCTGTGAGTTATTTTATGAGCGGTTCTTCGTGTATTTTTTTAATCCCTTTATGATTAATACATTTGATTAATTAAGATGTTCATTTTACGTCCTTCTATCATACATTTTACTTTCTGTGCTTTTTGTGTGTTAGTTTTCCTGGTTTATTTCATATTATATAATAAAATCCTTAGTTGCACATACAAAGTATTATGCATTAAATTATAAAATTTAGACAAAAAGTAATTTTATTTTATTATTTAGTAACGTAGCCAGGTTTAAGAAATTGTAATTCTTGTAATTCCTATAAGAATGTGAGCGCAGAGTGATTAAAACGCGAACTGTGTACGATAAAATATTTTATATTGTGACATTTCCATTTAGAATCGTGGGGAAATCCGATCGTGAAGATACTAGAAAATCAGCAGTTGCATACGAACAGCCTTTGGGTGGGTGGGGTTGATTTTTGAGTTCCCAAGGGAGGGAAAAATTGTATTGAAACGCTCCAGTGGTTAAGGGGCTAGGAGAAAGATTTATAAAACAACTTCTGAATTTATGTCATCGCTTCCCATACGACAGTTTCGAAATTGAATATTCCCCAGGTAATTTAATAACAGTATAACGGAGATCCGATAGAAAGAAAGGCTGAAAATAAAAATGGTTATTTCGAAACCTTCACAAAAAGCATTGAGGTTTTTTTATTCATGTACATCTCTTTTATTACTTTTTAACAATTTTTATTTAGTTAAAAAGATAATTAGTGAAGAAATATTTTAGTATGACAGACAGTCGTAATGACGAAAAGTCCTAAGCGTCGTCAATCAAATCTGTCAATACTAAGGCAAGAAATTTTGTCACAAAATTATAGACAATATAGACAATATAATATAGACAATATTAGTGCAAATTAAAAAAATTGATGTATTGAGGTCTGCAAGGTAATTCATAATTTCATCCTTATTCGGGGTTGGCGAGTGGATTTGCTTTGCCGGTGTCTTTCATGTTTTGAAATAATCCAATATATTTAGTAGTCTATTGACAAAATAACTTCATTCAATTAATTAATAATTTTATGTAAAATTTTGGGTGAAATTAAAAAGCAAGTGTCACGAGCGAGATTTGAACCAACGACCTTCGGCTCAATACGCCGCTGCTCTAACCACTTAAGCTATCGTGACTTCGAACCACTCGGCCACTTTATATGTCGACGAGAATCAAATCCTGTTTACATGACATTTGAAAAATGGCAAAAGAAGGGAAAATTCGAAAGGTTGTAGGTTGGTGTCCGTGTGGGTCGAAGTCATGAAAGCTCAAGTGGTTAGAGCAGCGTAGTGTTGAGCCAAAGGTCACGGGTTCGACTCCCGCTCGTTACACTCACTTTTCATTTCAATCAAAACCTTACATAAAAAGAATAATTAAGTTGATATAATGTTGGGACACCCCTTTTACCCCCAAAGTATCATAAATTTTCATTTCTGGTGTGTTAAATTTTCGTATTTGAGACCTAATTTTTAATTTTATATAGTGCGGGACTAACTGTCCCTTGGCCATTTTTACAACGCCGTTCTAGGTTTCTCTGTTACGATTGACTATATCATGATAAACGCGTACATCCATTACCTGCCTTCCGTGGCCCTATCAGTCCATCGTGTTTTCCATCACCTCGGAATTTTCCTTTTGTCCAATCCTTTCCTGATTGGGCATTCCTTTCTTCTTTCCGACCAGTTGCCCCAGACATTGTTCGATTTCCAGAAGCGACCCATGTCCAACACCGCAATAATTTCTTCTTGTCGTATCTTTCGTACACTGGAATTCTCTTCATCGCCTTCCTTTACAAGACCATTAGCTTATTTTCATCGATTTTTGTAATAATCCACCTTACTCCACCGTTCCAGAAAATCGAACGTTCTAAAGATGTTCTGTTTGTGTATGTCTCGTAGTCTAGCAGTACCCTACGATTCTTACATTTTGATATAAAATGGTCATTGCTTAGATTGTAACAGAGGTATATGAAAGGATCGATTATTTCGAGGCAATAGTTTTTGCATATGTTCTGGCTACGGAGATTTTTTTCTTTTCTAACGTGTTTTAACAATTTCGCTTAGTTTTCGGTTGATGGTCAACTTAGTTTCAATTGCCTTCCATTTTCTGCTAGGATTGCGGTACAATCTTAATAGACGTTTGTTAAAAATGGTCCTCCTGCGCCTGTAGCTACTGTTAACTCTTACCGCTCAAAGACCAGGCAGAGATAAAAAATGGCTAATTTCTTACAGCCCAAGCCAAATCTTCAAGTAATTCAATACAAGTTTTTAAAATAACACATTTAAAATAAAAAATAATTAATTACTTAATATTTTTCTGTTTCAGAAAGACGGTGGTACATGAAAAGGACACTGTAGAGCAATCATAGTCTCAACCGATATGTGATATTCTTATTCAATGTGTAACACTTATAATGTTTTGTGCGGAGAGACCATTGGTACATCGTAGGCTTTGGCGGAGATCGTTCACCGTCGGAGCTTCCAAAGCGTAATTTTCTTAATGTTGACTGAACGCTTATTATACAGTTCATTCGTTCACAGAACAATCCGCTACCGCAACTGACTAATCTTCTGTTCGACAGTCTTCTTTTTTTTATATTCAGGTATGTATTTTCTTTTGCCCAACAGCTTGAAGGGTTTCAGTAACAATGGCCCAATTTTTATTTAGTTGTAGCCGTTCTAAAGACAATTTAAAAACTATATATCTTTGAGCTTAGGAATATTTCATTAAGCCAAATATTTATTCCCTCAGTGTCTATTATGGATACAGGATCCGTGTTAATCAATTGTTCCTACAACATAAGTTATTAATATCACAGGAGAGGTGCTATATTTTAAAAATAAACAAAAGATGGAAATCAATTTCTGTCCACTTGTATTGATATTCAATATTTCCCAAGAGGAAAACAGTTCTATTGGAAAAAAAAATTGGTTGATATTTTAATTTAGATAGCCAATTTAGGCATACTAAACTTCTATTTTTCCAATCTATACAATAAAATTTTATTATTATACATATTTGATGATCGTTGGGTAAAGTAAAATGTTAAAGTGGAATAATTTCTTTATCAGAATTATGTTTTGAAATAAAAAAGAAGTGCATTTGTTCGCCAAAGTACGGACTATAGATGCGCATTCTGACGAAATTTTGTTCTGACGAGTTCGTCCGAACAAACAAATACTTGTTTTTCAATGTTTACTTTGGGAGCGAAGTGCATGTCAGAACACGCACGATATCGTCAAAACCATTCCGGGGTTCAAACCGGTTTGATTTTTTTTTCCAATTTAGATAGTTTTGGTATTTCACCATGGATATAAATAAACTGATTGGAGTTGTTTTGAAAAATCGGTGTTTGTGCAACATGAACGATAAAAAAATATCACAAGGGAGATATTTCTTGGCCAAAGTGGGAGAAAGTTACTCAAGAAATCAACACTAGCAATAACCCATATTTGGTTAGTCATAATTGACTATATTAAATTCTAATGATTAATTCTTTTTATTTAAGGTTTTTGATTGAGAAGAAAAATTAGTGTCACGAGGGGGATTCGAACCCACGACCTTCAGCTCAATACTGGCCTACCCACTTGAACTATCGTGACTTCGACCCCTCGGACACCAACTCATCACTACCTACAACCGTTCAAATTTTCCCTCTTTTTGCCATTTTTCAAATTTCATTTTTATTAATATGGCCAATTACGACCGTTAAACATACATGGACTAATATGTTGTTTTTTTAAGTACTAACAGTAAGTTTTAATTCTCCCTTCTCGTCTCTTATCGAAAATGAGGGGGGGTTAACGTGCTCTGTATTCCCACCTATCAACAATAGCTTAATCAACGGACATTCAAACGCCCACAATGTTCTGACGACCATTATAAGTATTAGTTTTATAAATGATAAACAGTTGTTTGTTATAGTGTCATGTTTAATGAATTGGACTGTTGAAAAAAAAAAGTAAACAGCCGATTTGAAAAATGTCAAAAAAAGTTGGACATGAAGTTAAATTTAATGTATAGAGGTTTAAACAAGAGGGGAAAGAGCACGCGATATCGTTGTCACTCTATATTAAGTGGCATTACGAATCTAAAACTGTGGAGCTGTCGTCGACACATCGGATCACTGGAGACGATTTCAAAGTGTTTGTGTGGGTTTCATAAAAAGTAACACTTTAATTTTAGCTGGGCGTTCTGACCGTGCCCTATCGGCGTAACGGAAGGAGATATGAGGTGAGAAGCGATCTACGATAATTGTGACATGACACTCGTGCGGACAAGTGTTGCAGGCCACACCGGCCGATGTAGTGACAGCCCTGGACCTCCATTATCTCTATGTCACACCCGGTACTCCTCTTTCTGTACCGTTTTCAAAACCTCCTCCGCTAAATAAAATCAGCAATGAACAAGCCAACAGAAACGCGAGTGTCGGGTCTTCCGAAGGTCAACTGGGTAGATTATAAATAAGGTTTCTACATCTTGAAAACTTTATAGTGTTAATTTCTTTTCAAAATGAAATTCATATTTGAGAATGTTATATTGTCCTCTATTAACGGTGTCTAATGCTCGATATAGTATATTTTTTACCGTTTTATTTTTTATTTTATTTTTTTTTAATTTTTTGAACAGAACACTTGACAAACACTGAACACCCAAAGAATTATTGTTTGAAACTCAATTCTGTCCATTTGAATGAATTAGTAAATTGAAAATGCTCTCGGTTAAACACGTTCCCGACCAATTTGCAACAATTTTGTCTTGTCATAAACCGAAGGATTAAACTTTAAAAATTATGTGTGGTGTTTAGTGACCGTTAGTCAATGATTATTCGGAGATCTTGAGATGCGGTCTGGTGTGAAGTAGGTTTGAGAAAAGAATTTTCTTTATCGTGCCAACGTTACGATCTTTATTGAGATCATCTTCAGAGCTCGAAGCGTTTGTTTTCCGTGCATTCTTGTATGTCGTGTTGAGAATCTAAAAAAAAATTAAAAATTATTAGATTAATTAGAAAAAACTACACCGTTAATACCTTAAGGAAAAAAATTACAGATGAATAGGATAAAACTAATAAAAAGAAAGACATCAAGTAAATGATGTTCGGACCTTGCCATAAATTGCTAATACAAGATAGTCAATAATGATTAACAGGTGTTTTTTCGACAACTGATAAAGATCTTAAACGTTTATCAGTCGATTACGCCCCACCTAAATAAACTCCAACTCGACTTAACACAGGTAAAATATTGATCAATGAAATATTTATGCAAATGGCACGAGGTGGTTAATTTCAAATTATCGGCTAAACTTTTGGGCGGAACAAATGGATAAGTGTGTTCTCGGGCCGAACAACGCCGCTATTTTCGGACGGGGCATTAATGCTGTCGCCCATTATTGAAAGTAATAAGGCACATAATATACCTTCCTTAAGGTACTCCCCTCCTTTCGGATAAATTTAACGAGCTAAATATCCGCTCCCTGTTCCCGTACATTTTACCCATGCTTTATTTTACTTGATTGCCGACAACTTGTCTGCCTCTACGGCCATAATTTATACGAATCATCCTGCAATTCAAATAAGTACAAATATTGCCAAGCTAAGGCGGCTAAGGCTTATCAAAATTATCTCTCTTATTTTTTATTTACTTTTTTACATATTTGTTTTCAAAATATGCATGACTAGCATTAAATAAAAGTATATTGAGTATATTTCCTGTTCGCCGAACACTATTTATTGGAGAGTGAAAAAGGTAGTTGTTGAAGCAATGAGGGACATTGAATAATTTAAAAAATAATGGTAATGAAAATTACGAGTTTTGCATTTATCGTATCATCGAACCGGAAAGTAGTTCTGGACTTGAGATGAAGTTATTTATTAATTTGTAGGGAAAAACCCAGTCAGGCCTAGTTCTTCCTGCCTCTAAATTATCAATACTCCGACAGCCATTATGATATAGCAACCGAAATCGTGATTCGAAAAACATATACAGTGCCTAAAAAGTGGTGTTAACCGAACAATAAAAAAAAAATTAAAATATTGGTCGAACAAAAGAGGTAAAAAGTAGGTTAAATATGTCTAAACTTTTTTTAAGATTTTATTTTAAAACCCTAATTGTTTTTAAAGGTTTAAGGCAAATTTTATCTGGCTCAAAGTGAACTCCTAAATCATTAATTATGTTCATTTTAGTACAGGTTTTATCATTAATAAATTATTTGGAGATCGTGAGGTGCGTTTTAGTGTGACGCAGGTTTTAGAAAAACATTTCCTTTATCATGCGACGTTTCAATCTTTATTGAGATCATCTTCAGGGTCTGGGATGCATACACATTGTTTAAATTGTACAAATACATATGTGGATGTGAAAAAAATGAATTTATACAATGCTAGGAAATTTTAGATTTAAAAACTGAATTTATACAATGCTAGAAATTTTATATTAAAAAAATTAATTTATACAATGTTAAAAAATTTTATGTTCAATCAAAGTATTTGTACTGATTTGTTTTGAGTGAGTACAAATACTTCGATTGAATATAAAAATTTTTAGCATTGAATAAATTCATTCTTTTTGTACTAAAACTACTGTAAATTTTGTAACATTGTATAAATCAATTTTTTTCACATCCTACATGTATTAGTAAAGTTTAAGCAATGTTTTTAAATCCCAGGCCATGAAGATGATCTCAATAAAGATCGAAACATTAGCACGATAAAGAAAATATTTTTCTAAAACGTCACACCACACGGCACATCAAGGTCTCCAAATAATCATTGGCTAACGGCCACTAAACCCCATAAATTATGAATGAATAGAATAGATGAAGTTTTTAAGAAGTTACTTAAAAGAATTATGACTTTGTTTAGAAATATTAAGCGAAAAATCATTCAAAGAGCACCATATGTACAAAGAGGTTGACTTGAAGAAATTTAGTATCAGAAAAAGCTGCGAACTTGTTGAATAAAGAAAAAAAAAAGTGGACCATGATGAGACTTAAGATACCCAAAGAAGCATAAAATACGAAAGAGTTGACATTACTTAATTTTAACAATTTGCTACCGGTTATTTTCATAAGAGGAGAACAATCCCAACATATTTTCACAAATAACATAAGATGTTAATTTAGAGAGAAGAATATTAACGTTAGTACCAAAGTCAGTAATCAACAGAATGATTTTGTGAAAGATTCAAAATCAATTTTGAAAGGTTATAAATTAAAATAAAATTATTTTTTACAAACCCATCTTGCTCAAAAATTATGGTTTTAGAGACAAGGGATCTAATTTATCAGAGATAATGGACTCAAATAATTAATTAATAGACATTACTTTAATTTAAATTGTAAATCTTTTTTAGAAGTGTCATATTCTTCTATAATTTTGGACATATTTGATTATTTGCTGCACATATTTTATTTCTTATCACATATTTCTTGTTGCGATATAGGTTTTACGGTTTTCCTTTAACAGTAAATCTAGCCGTACTAGCCATACAAATCCGAGGTTGTTTGGCTAATTGTTTAACTTTCCTTTAGAAAGTCGAAGTGAAGTAAGACGGTGGTCGGACGGGTCGGTTGTCGTTGGGTTTCGGCGCTAAACCGGTTTATGATTTGTTGTATAATTTATGATCAACAAATTCGATTGAATTTCCTGTTATTTGATTTTGTATTGTGATTCTGCGAATGAGCATCTGCAATGACAGAGCGTAAGACTATCGACGCCGGAGATTTTATAATCTAATAATCATACACAGAGTTTTCGTTTACTCGTGTACAAACTTTGCCGGTAGATTCTACAATTGAAAAGCGATCCAAAACGTTCTAATTAACTATGGACCGAATCTTCGCAGTTTCGGAGTTATGCCACTTTTTTGGATTTTTAAAATTTCATGACCCCGCTTCAAATAAACAATGGTAACTCCAAAATTGAAAAGTTTTGGACAATTCCGTTGGTACCATTTAAAACCACGTTAAATTTGCAATAAGATGGAATCAATACTAAACTTGTAAACGTTGGCGAAATAGGCGTTTTAGTAGCTAGAATTTTGAAAAAAAGAATTTCGAAGTTGAAAAATTACTATTGCGATTTTAATCTACTATTTCCAAACCTAAAAACCAGCAAATTTTAGAAAAGGTACTCCATTTAACATACTTTTGAGTGGTGCAATTTCTTTTTTAATTACTTTTTTCTAAGATGAAGAAATTGATGAAGGAAAAGAAAAAAACGCGGATGAAGGATTGGTAAGGTGAAAAGATTAATAATAATAAAAAATTTAAAAATTAAGGATATTTTAAAAGAATTTATTAAACATGATTTAATTTTGATTTTACTATCCCTTGGTTTGGAAAAGGTAGTTTAGAATCACCATAGTAAGTTTCTTCAATTGTGAGAAAAAATATTTTTCAAAGTTCACGCTACTAAAACGTTCATTTCCCGAACGTTTACATGTTTAGTATCGGTCACACCTTATTGCAAATTTAACGTACTTCTCAATAGCCTCTATGGATTTGTCAAAAATATTTTAGTTTTGGAGTTATCACTTTTATTTGAAGCTAGGTCGTGAAATATTAAAAAATTAGAAAAAGTGAAATAACTTCGAAAATGTTGAGATTAGGACCATAGTTAATTAGGACTGTTTGGTTGTTTTTAAATGCAGAATCTACTGGCGAAGTTTATAACACGAGCCGAACACCCTATACAGACGTCTACAAAATTAGTTTCAAATATTTTTTAATGTTGATGGTATAATATATATTTTTTTTAATATTTATTTGACCTTACGAGTTAAACTTACATTTTCTAATTTTTGGTGTTTGTGAGGCATACCTCATGCAAGAAGTAGTCGAAATGGTGAAATCCGATGGTTGAAACTTTTTCTTTTTTTTGCAAAACACCATTATTGGCACACATTTCCTTTAATAAACAATTAAACAGTTCTATACGAAAGTTTGTTTTGTTTCCTTGTGTGAATTCAGGCAATTTAGCCTGTAAAGAAATAATTTAAACATTCTGGTCAAATATGTTGAAAACGAAAAAAATTATATTTACTCCACTCATTATTCAATATTTTACAAAAATCTTAAAGAGAAAATAAATCCCTCGTTTGTTAAATTTTATAAAACACGATCCCTCTCTGTTCGTTTTTTTTTTTTTTTTTTTTTTTTTTTTTTGTTTCTTGATGTAATTGTTAATTTTTAATTAGAACTAGCTACAGAAGAGAATAAAATCATATTTCTTTTTTATATGTGGAATAACTACTAGTATAGAAATCATGTATAATCGCTGTTTTAATTGATACTAAAATCATACAGACCACTCTCACTGTGTCATTGTTATCTGCCATTGCTTTTTTCCGTGAATAACAATTTTATGAGCCATTTGGTTTTTTGTTGTAATAATCTGTCAAATTTGACACGATAAACTCAAAAATCAAATTAATCAACGCAACTAATCAAGGCATGTTAAATAAGCGAATAATGCCAATTCTTGAATTTAAAAAATATCCAATTTTTCTTTTATTCTAGTAATAATTTATGGAAGGATCTGGTTTGCTATATAATAGACTAAATTATACCATAATCCTGAGTCTTTCATCAATTTATTATTGACAGACTGGTCATCAAATCCTCGTTTACTTACCTATTATTTTGTAAATAACAATTTTACATAATCGGATTGAATTTTCAAAAATAATTATTTATTTTTGGGGCCTGCCATTAGGCACCAATCTTTTGCCAGCTAGTCACACATTTCGTAAAACTATACAGGTACAAAAAAAAATTGAATCAAATAAAAAATAAATGTTACCAGACGAGTCAATTGAATAAAAGATCATTCCTGACGTTAATAAAATTTACCAGGCGGATATTTTTGCCTCGGGTGTCACATTTATCAGGACGTTTTGCCTGAGCAGGCATTTCGGAAATTCCATTGTCAAAAGTGCTCCGCGCTTGAGTGAATGTCTATGATATGGATCGATCTTATCTAAGCCTTAACAAAGATATTGCCTCATTTGCCTGCATAAACTAACCAGCGGCAAAATCCTGCCCGAGATACAATAGTAAACTTCATTTCAAATAATTATTGTATATTATTAACGCGACAAGGACGAGTGCAAGTTTTTTTGGGCTGAAATCCCGTTTGAAAAGGTGTCAAACTGAAGCAAAGGCAAACATCCGAGATAGCTAGAATGTAATAGTAATAAAAATCAATCATTATTTATACATAAAATAGAAAATCTTTTAGAAAAAACACAGTTCTGTCAGTTAAATTACTTCCTTTGTCAAAATAATATTCCACTCTTCGGCTCCATGTGGGCAGTGAACGAAGAAAGCGCAATCAAAAAATTTGGCATCGTAAATAAGATCGAAGAAAGATGAAAAAAAAATTATTGTTTGTTACATGTTCTACACAATAAAATAATATTCTTAGTTGTTAATACACATACGTTTTAATTAATTCTCAAACAATAAAATAAACTTTATTAGATTTATTTAAAAAAACAAAGGCTAGAAAAATAATTAATAAATATGATAAAAGTTTTTGGATTGTTTAAAACCTTTTGTATTATAAAACCTTTATTTTAGGTTCTAAACATGAATCCAGATCAAATTTACTAAGTTGTCTAATTGGTATTTACACGGTGGGTTTAGCCAATTTTAAAAGACCATAGACCAATAAACAAAGTCGTACAAAATTATGAAAAGATTGCAATAAATCTTATCGTACATATATTATTTTATAACAATTGAGGTCCGATGTATCGATGTGTGCCCTCTTAACCTCTAATGGATCAAGGAGAAAGAAGAAGAAGATTAAAGAATTATATAACAAGTTAAAATTAAAATATCTTAATATAACCAATTACTGAAGTAATCATTGCAATAGCTTAAAATTGGGCATAATTCATATATTACAGCTTAATTAATCAATAACTTAAGTATTGGGGCGTCGGTGGAGGCAACATTTTGGGCGTTGACACGGCGACACTGTAAGGTAAAGGTCTCGGGTTCGAATCCAGCGGCCCTGAATTCAAGCCCGATATATTTACAAATGGATTTTTTTTTTCAAAACACCGAGGGTTGGTGTGACCTCTGATGTTGGCAACCATAAAAAAACGTAAATATAAGAAGAAATACTAAATTAAAACATTCTACATCTATATTATTGTTAACAAACTTTACTAACGTGGTTTAAGGCCTTTTTTTAATTCTTCTATCAATTTAAACAAAAACCGTAATTGGATTTTACTTGATTCCTCTTGATGACATACGTATGCAGAGTGGTGCATTTTTCGACGCACTTCGGTATTCTGTACAAGTACGTTTCCCTCATTTTGAAGCCGTTATTAAAGTGGGCATATAACTAAAAAGAGACCTGAGGAATAAATCATCAAGTTAGTCTAAATTAACGTTAGTATTTAGCGTTTTTAGGAAACCTGGAAACCCTATCATACGAAAAATGTGCCGATTTAAAACAGCTAAACGATTTATTCGCGTGAGTATCAATTATGCATGGCTGTGACGGAATATCGAGTACTTCCAGGCCCGCCAAATGGCCCAGTACCAAATAGGTACGACCATCATTTGTGGTATGATATGAGGAGCGGGACATTGGCATTTCGTTGGTACTATACTTCCGAAGTGTAGTGGCCAGCCCAGAATAAATATATTTATTAGCGTCAGTAGTGATGCGTGAAAGGACATGGCTCTCGAGGAATATCGAGTACTCACAGGCCCACCAAATCAGTATAAGCAAGAATATATATTTGTAGTATGCAGTGAGGTATGGGTCATTGGCATTTCGTTGGTACTATACTTCCGAAGAGTAGTAGCCTGTCCAGAATGAATGTATTTATTAGCGTGAGTGGTGATTCGTGAAAGAACGTGTCGAGAATATCGAATACTCCAAAGGCCCGTCAAACAATTTAGGATACTTTGGTGAGTGGAATTTCTAAATAGTTTAAATGTATTTATTAGTGTGAAAGAAAGGAGGCCGCAAGATCACATAATGTTCCGCTCCAATTTAGTTGAACTGTGGGCTAGTAAATTAGTATGTATATGAATTACAAAAATGTGTATTAATATTATATTTATGTATTTTAATTTACCACGTTGCAGTCGTGAATATACGTAAACACTTGCACTATTTCGGTTTCGAACTCAAATTAAAAACCAATTTTCCCTACCTTTCCTCCATCAATTTCTTCATCTTAGAAAAAAGTAATTAAAAAAAACATTAAATAGAATATGTTTTCTGAAATTTGCTGGTTTTTAGGTTTGGAAATAGTAGTTTAGAATCAGCTAGTAAGTTTTTCAACTTTCAAAAAAAAATTTTCAATGTTCTTGCTACAAAAACCCTTATTTCACGAAGTTTACAAGTTTAGTATTGATCACATCTAATTGGAAATTTGGCGTAGTTTTCAACGGTACCAACGGATTTGACCAAAGCATTTTAGTTTTGGTGGTATTTAGTTTTTTATTTTATTTGAAGCAATGTCGTGAAATATTAAAAAAATCAGGAAAAGTGGAGTAACTACGAAACTGCAGAGCTACTGACAATCTACTGGCAACCCTATGTTTGGGAGGATAACAACAAACAAGATAACGAATCTCCTACTAGGTGAATCTGAAGGCAACATTCGTTTAGTCGGGGCATAAGAAGATTTAGAAAAGAATGTACACATATCAGAGCTAAGAAGACAAATGTGACAAGGCTATATACCTGAGGCGCCGGCGATGACCCAAGTAGTTAGCCGGAAAAAATTTAAAACTGCTACTTTATCCGCTGAACTCAGTAAATTTTCCACCACAAAATCGGCAGTTTCTAAGTCAGCTCTGGAGAAAAAAGAAAATCTCTAAGCTATTTGTGCACCTTTTTTTACCAGTAAGTTCAGTAGCAATTTGTTTTCATTGTTAACTAATTAAGAAAATAAACAGTATACCTGTAACCTGTAATTTATCTATGTAAATTGGCTTAATAATTATGAATACTGTTGTTTTTGGAAAACAACAGTACGAGTTAAATGTATTAGGAACAAACAATTAAACGTGCCTATTGCATTTAATCACTTTTCAAAGACTACATTTAACTTGTGGCGCTATTTACAGTGCAGTTGTTGTTGGGATGGCTACTCGAGATATGGCAACACTGTAGATGTGGATTCCATGAGGTAGAACCCAAACAGGGAATGTCAGTCAGTAACGCAAGTCAGTCAGTATGTAACAGCTCCTGGCTTTCGTTTCAGCCTGTAACGCGAATCGCATACCGAAGTTTTACCGCGAATTTTGTGATTGAAAATTATTTCTCCTCAGGTGAGTTAAAATTTGTCGCGTTTTATATTCTATTTTAACGACTGTCATTGTTCATCAGCATACATTTTGCACGCAAAAGTGTATTTTTTTTTTTTTTTTTTGGCAATTCTCCCGATTGAAAATAAAGCAAAAATATTATTAAAAATGGCAAACTGTATTGAAATAGTTTCGAGTTTTGCCAAGAGAAACAAGAAATTGCCTTGCGCGGATTAAATTTAATCCCGTTGTTTAAGTTTAAGTCTTACTCACCTACTTATGCTCCAGTTTATTGCACACCAACACATCGAGAAATTGTATCGCTTTGTCATATTAAAATTTTAATGGCTTTCATTCATTTGTTCCCAGAATTGATTTCACTGAAAATATATTGCTGCAAATTTATTGCTATAAAATTTAATTAAAAGAATAAAAATAGACGTTTGAAAAGATGAAGGAAATCTTTTTAGAGTATTTCAAAATAGAAACTTTAGTTAATACATTAAATTTACTATTTAGTTCAAATTTTCAAGTCAGAAAGAACTACTTCTAGAAAGATTTGTTCCTTTGCAATGGTCCTTGATGGCTGGAACTTCTAGAACTATTATTAGAAACCTGATGAATGATTAAGTAATCACTAAATTATAGCTGAACGGATAAAATTATTATTTGCTTCGTGAGCGTGGTTGTTTATTGTGCCTGACTACCCATACGTGTGTCTGTCTATTTTTTGTGTGTACGTGTTGTGTCAGTCTTCGTCTATTTTACCATTTGTACATCATCATGTAACATTTCTCAAATACATATTTAATCCATCAATTTTATATATATAAACAAAGCATAAAAGGTTAGCTTAATCGTACGATTTGCTATTGCATTTATTGTAAAATATAAACCATCATTTAAATTTTTAAAAATCAATAAACAATATCAGTATTTTTTTTCTCTCGACATGACACGCATGAATGGCACAATTACACAGAAGACAAACACCTTGAGCCCGGATGATGATCTCAATAAAGATCGAAACGTTGGCACGATAAAGAAAACGTTTTCTAAAACCTACGTCACACCAGACCGCATCTCACGATTTCTAAAAAAAATCGACTAGCGGTCACTAATTATCACACAAATATCAATAATATCAGTTAATGTCACGATCGACTCATATTATTATTTTTGTTGAATATTTTATATCTATCTTAAGACACGATAATACCTTCTCAGTATATTTTAAATTATCAACACATATTTTATATCCATCCAATTCTCACTTGACTTGTCTAAATTATATAAATTATAAATATTAGGCTAGATTATTTTATTTGTCAAGCTAACTAGCCCCAAAAATCAGCTTTGCCCCGTCATATCTGATTGATAAATCAACAAGAATAATAAGTAAAATTAAAGAAATACGATGATATGTGCCAATTGATGTGTACCTTCGTTAGAGAAGAAATAAAAACCATAGGATTTTCATCCATTTCATTATTAGCTAAAAGGTTTAACACAAAAGATGTAGTTAAAGCACGCAATCGCACTGGTACTTAAATAGCCGAAAGATTATTACAATTACAATAAAGAGAAAAAAAAAGAAAATCAAAGACAGAGCGATAGGGGTTCACAGTTTTATTGTTATGGTTGTGAATAATGTAATTAAACAGAGGATTTCGAATGATTCTAAAAAAAATACGTACATATTTTAACATTCCTTACGGATATTGTAAAGTGAAAATTAATAGAATTATTTTTAAATGAAAAATAAATCGGTAATTTGGTCGAGCAAACACAGGAATTCCTTACATTAAACAAGACAAACTATATAATGATCTACTTCAACACAATTTTCTTAAAGCGTAACAAAAAAGAACAATATGAAAAACATAAACAAAACAACACACTCGTGAACCAAACAGAGAGAGATAGATAGATTAGATAGATAGATAGATAGATAGAGAAAGAGAGAGAGAGAGAGAGAGAGAGATCTTACTTTATTAAACAATACCATTAATTATTCTTTTCGTCTAAGGTTTTTGGTTGAAAAAGAATAACTAGTTGGAATAATGAATATGGTCAATTATGACCACTAAACAAATATGGATTAATTAAAGAATACATTACATTTAGTACATAATTATAAATCTGAGTGACTATGGCAGGGCCACTTTAACTACAACCAGAAAGTATTTAGATTGTTTAAATTTTGGTGAAACGTTACAGCGAGATTTTTGAGAAGTGGAAAAAAGTTTTTTTTAAATACTCATTTGGTTTGGAATTTCACAAAATGGAATTTGAAGGCCCAAGAAAGTTATTAAATAAATGATTATGTACTGACCAGAAATTACAGGAATATACCTAATGGAGTATCATAAATGTAATAAAAATCATAGCTGTCTTGAAAGTTTTATTATTAAGGTATAGTATTATTAAATTTGTAGGCTCCTATTTCTCAGCATGGGGCATTCCTGCTGGCAGTACAACTGCTGAAGAAGCTTATCCTTCATGACGTCACCTCAATGGCAATGGTCATTAGGCGCTAAATACTGATCCAACTTGGGCACGAGGTGAAAAACCTCAAAAACTTATTTTGGATTTGTAACATGTTGAGGTTTGTCCGGCAGTGATGCTTCAAAAGCGAGCGTAGAACCATGGACTTTAACAACAAAACACGAATGAAACTAAACAACACACACTGTTTAAAAAAACCACGTTTAATCTTTACATAAAAGTTACATAAACTTCAGGAAAGAAACGTTCGTTGGGTGTATAGTACGACATGCACCACGCTAAAACGTGCTAAGAAAACGCACAATTATCGAACAAAATACAGACAAATTCAAAAGGGAATTATTTTTATTTTAACGGACCAAAAGACATACAGGGAACTTCAGCCGTATAGAGAAATACTTCTTGGGAATTAAAATCCCGAACGTGTATTATTATACATACAATGACGAAAAATGAAACTGCGTAGTTGACTTCAAGGAAACAATAAGGAGATCTCAATATACAAACCACTACACAACATTCAAAAAGGGCGCAAAATGAGCTATATGTACTAAATTAACAATTTTACACCATACAAAAACTGTACCAATACAATGTAACAGGGCCGACAATCGGAAGGCAGACCGGAACAAAAACACCGAAAAACAAAGATGTGCCGATACACAACATCCCTCTCGACCTTAAGGAAATAAATTTGACTTCACAAAAAATATCGAGACCGAATAGTGAAGATGGCGAAACTGGCGTACCAACCCAGCACATTGGATTTAACAGTTAAGTTGGATTAAATTTAATTGTTAAGTGCTGATTTTAAGCACATAGAATCATGTGATCGAATAAATACAATTCCTTAACATCCCTAACACATACAATAACCTTAATTTGTTAATAAGAGGATAAAAGAAGATGTCGGGTATGCTACCAATTTGCATAACTGGCCCACGCGTTATTGTACATAAGTAACTAAAATAATTGGTTTGACTTGGATTCCTACCACCACGGAAACCGAATCTTTCACATTCTATCCTAAGATGATTTCTTTAATTTCCATTATTCCACAATCAATAAATGATTACCAGATTTCATCTCTACCACTTTAAAATATATCACATCCTCCAGTATCTCGCTCTTTAACCTTATAACTGTTTAACTGTACAAAAATAAATTTCTAATAATTCAATTTGTAATGTTACAGTTTTACTTTTAAACCCAAATATTTAAGGCGATGAACTACTTTCAAACATTTCCCTGTCATTTAGACTTAAGTTTCCAGAATTTTTTTTCCTAGGTTAAAAGAAATGTATTTTTTTCTTTTTTTTAAACAAATAAAAATAATTATTGCACTTATTTTTAACAATAGAAAATCCACTTGCAGTTTTTATATGTATATTTTTGTTAATTCCCAAATTAATGCCTAATCACTTCTACTTAAGTACAACTTGGTCTAAAGTGTATAATAAATTTTAATTGGACTGTGTAAAGATAAATCTATACTGCAGATTCCTAAATATTGACCTTGTGTCTAACATAGTTGATATATCCTTTGATAAATTTAAATAAAATTTCACTAAAAACTTGTATCATACAGTTTGGTTTATTAAGAAGCTTGTTCGTACTCTATCTTAATATCCAATTGTTCAATAAACAATTAATTACAGTTTTTAGTCGAGATGAAAAAGAGTTAATGGCACGAGAGGGATTCGAATGTTGTTTCGAGTGAATTAATGTTTAATAAACATTTAAGGGCATTCAAGAGTATTCAGTCAATGAAATATAACAATGTACAAACAACTACCATGCCTTATCTGGCTTACAACGATTCTTGTTAATACACTCTAAGAAAAAAAACAGTAGGCATATTTTATTGTTTATCTAAAAATACAACAAATTCCTTCTTATAATATAATTAAAAGGTTATTGACTGATTTTTCCCATTTAATATTTCAGTTCTCTCCTCACATGCAGTCATTCTGCCAACTTCATATGAGAAGAATGTTTTGTCTGGTGTACGATGGGTCTGAGTTTACTCAGTATATGTGTCAATAAAGATTATTTTATTAATTCTAATTATCTTTTGTTTACTGGTTCCTATATAGATGAATAGGTTCATTGGTTAATTTTTTGTAGAGTTATTTTATTTTATCACAAAACTTAGCCTCATACATAAAATTTATCTTCTAAAAAAACTGTTGTTTAATTCGATAATTAATAATTCGTATCAATAAATATGATTAAAATGGTTATTTAAATTATAAAAATAACAGTAAGAAAGACATTGTTTTGTGTAATTTATTTCAAACGTCAGCATAATTCATTTACAAAACTTAGCCTCATACATAAAATTTATCTTCTAAAAAACTGTTGTTTAATTCGATAATTAATAATTCATATCAATAAATATGATTGAAATGGTTATTTAAATTATAAAAATAACAAAAAACATCATTTTGTGTAATTTATTTCAAAGTTGGCATAATTCATTGGTATATCATTTATATTCTTTGAATAATTTATAATAATCAACATGGCTAAAGTGATTAATACAATATAATAACATTAGTTTATCAGTTATTTGAAAATAATTTAAAGAAGTGAAACAATAACATATACAACAGTACATAAAGGGGTGGTAGGCAGTTCAGTTATGTTATAAATGGCAGTACATAACATCATTAATAAATCTTTTTGTTAAAAAAAATCTTCAATAAATACATTATAAAATGTTTAATATTTCTGTTTCAGGAGAAGGAGTAGGGACAAAAAACTGGAGATCGAATCAACATGGGGCTATTCAAGTGGCCTATCGAGGTAATGATGCTAAACAGAAATACTGATATTGAAAAAATTTACGTTTAATTAACAAACATTGTATATTTGACACTTGTTAGAATTCTTAAAATAATGTAGAATTCATGATGGTATTAAAAATCAGCCAAATTCCAAAACACCCACAACCACTATGAGCATAAAATTCACCCTTAGTTTCTGTGATCAACCCAATTAAATTTTTGCTAAGGGATACAACGACGTTTTATGTTAATGCTTGTCATTCTTTGGTTGTTTCGAATATTTAATAGATCGACCACAAGACAAACTTGCATGCTTTTGGATTAATAAAGCTTTTTAATAATATTACAACTTTTCTTTATCTCTCTTATCTCACAGGCATTCATGAATAATTCAAGGAGATTGCATTGTTCAGTCTTTAAAAAGCACGTTCTAACAACCAAGGGAGTAATCGGTTATTAGTTTTCTACCATAACAATTTATCTATTGTTAACTGTAGATATTAATGTATCGTTTCATTAATTATAAAAATAACTATAAATAAAGATACACATACTTCCTTTAGTTGAATAAAAAAAAATTAAAAATTCAATCATAATTATTAAAGAATTGTTTTCTTACCTTTAAAATATATAAAACAGTAAATTAAGTCATAACTACCTAATACAAATATTTTTTTATTCGGCATAAAAAGAACAAGCCATTAGTCATAATGACATTTCTTTATTTATAATTTTTTTTAACATGATAGTTTATTTCATGTTTGGATAACTGAGTAATATGTATGTGGTTTTTCTCGATGATTGTTTTTATAAATATTAACATTGGTGGAAGTCTAATAACGTTGGTAAATGTAACAGCATAATTGGTGGCGTTGGTGGCCACAACAGTTTAAGCGTTGGCCCAGTGCTCATCACTGTAAGATAAAGGTTCCGGGTACAAATCTAGCAAACCCATACTGACAAATGGGCCTTTTTTTTCAAAACCACCAGCACCCTGAGGGTTGATGCTGTTGTGAACTTGCATTAAACAAAAATTTAATAATTAACAATAATAAAATTTCAATAAATATAATTATATTTGCGTAAAATGTAGTATTATGTATAAATATTATATAACAGAATTTTTTAAAATTTCAATACGCAAACACATTCAAAATTGATACTCCATATCACTCAGCAATAATTGTTAAAAGAAAAATATAACCCAAAAGGATTTTAATTGTAAATAATGAAACTTGTATATATTTTTTTATACAAAAATTTTGCATTTCGAAAAAAAATCAGTGGAAAAACTTCATGTCATTGTAATTACATAAGTTTCCCATGTAATCATTTACTTGACAATGAACATTGAACACTGAACATTTACATTAGTAACAATAATTACCAAATGAGCAGGAAAACATTTTTTATGTACAAACTAGGGAAATTGTACTCAAAGGGCTTTAAAACAAAAAAGTTTTTTTTAAATTAAAACATTTAACATACACTGCACTCTCGGTTTGTTGGACTTGTAGTACCAGGAGCCTAAAATTTAAATCAGTAAAGAATTTCGTTTAATAATATTACTTTTCATAAACGTTCCTCTGACTGGCAATTTATTCGCGTAAACTTATGTTGTTTAAGTTTGTTTTGTTACATGATTAACATCTATCGAAAATCTATCTATCTAAAATCTATCAATAAAAATTAAATTAAATTAATACTGTTTAGTCAGCCCTCTGCATCTTAAAATAATTTAATTGACTCATAGGCGGCCCTGCAGTCTTGGGTTCAATCCCCACCATTGCCCTTGGCCTTTTTTTCTGCTATCCTTCCACCTACTTAGAACAGTTTTTTCTGGCATATATTACATAATATGCAAGGACATAAAACCATTACAAAATAAATATTTTTTTTTTAATTGAAAAACCAATTTAAAAAATTGCAAATTTTTCCATTGAGACCACCAGTACTTTTGCTAAAATTATTTTTAAAAATATTGAGAAAAAATTATTATAAAATGCACTCACTCTCAATAATTATTATGCATAATGTCTCCCTGCAGCAGAAATTTGTTGGTCAGTTTGTTTTTACAAATGTATTGGTGTAATATTTTTTTAAATCTTTTAGCTTTTATTTACAACCACACCTGGCACATCATTTTGAGTACATCAACAAATTCCTATTTTCTTAGTGAAATAATATGCATGGTCCAATCACCTTTAAACAACAAATAAATTGTAAATAGTTTTAAACTAATACAAAATTTAAAAAAAAAAGAAAGAAAGATAAACAATCGAATACTCCCTTTCAAGAGGTCCAATGTGAGAACAATGGAGTGCCCTTGGAAAATGATGGGTGCTGGTGATGATGATGATGATGATTGTGGCACTGTGGTGTTTAAAATGCACTGGTTTGGGCCGATGGTGCTGCCTTGTTAGTGGCTAGGGGGGAGGGAACAAGTCCGTTGCCACCTATGAGACTATCTACAACTGAAGATCGAGGCAAGCCACGGGATGGTGATACTACAGCCCAGCTGACCCACCCTGATGACGACGAGACAACCCTAAGGCAGTTGCTTATGAGGTAAATGTATTATCATTATTATTATTAGTGTGTTAATAAAGTGGGAGAATCATGATATATGAAAATATAGATAATTATGTTCTTTTTCTTTTGTAAAATTGTGCTTTGTACACCTTGTCCTTTCCTTCTCTGGTCCATCTCATTTGTATTACACTTGCATTTTGCTCTATTCACGACATATCAATAGTTTGTAATCTCATAATCACATTGAGCTATAAGCTTGCATGAGATGCTGATTTTTATATATATATTTATAACTATCTATAATAAATATATATATAATATTTATTATAATAC